>CM053627.1:168943832-168967065 GCA_028646595.1 Phalanger gymnotis
ACCTTCTCTGCAATTTAAACCATCTGAATGTTGTCAAAGAGATTAAGTGACATGTCCAGCAGTACACAGGGAGTATGCTTGAAAGGTTGGGCTTAAATACAGGTCTTTCTGACCTCAAAGCCAGTTCTCTATTCACTATGCCAAGTTACCTCTTTGCTACTGACCAAAAATGCAAGGCTACATTCAGACCAAGCCATGGGCGAAATCCCACACTGCTGCTATCTGACCAGAAAACTAAAAACAGAATTGGCTTCTCCCCAATGAATGATCAAGGGAGAAACTTCTATCAAAAAATCCCCCATGTCACATAGTGAAATCTAACACTTGAAGATCTTGTTCAATGTCATACCCTGCATACTTATATGTCAGCAACTGACAATGTTATCTCAGTACTAACTCTGCAATGTAAAAATGAAAATACCTAACTAAATACTTTCATTTTGCACACCCTCTGGGTAGGTGACTAAGATGCGATGAATCCTAGCCCTGAGGCACTTTGAGTAACGTTTGGTATATGAAGTTTCTTTGCGGTAAGAAACTTGATATTGTGATTCAGACATGATGCAAGTTCCAAGAAATCATCACCTACTGGAGAATTACTGGTAGCAAGTCCTCGGGAAGTTCTTTGGATTGATTGTATTATTGGCATTCTGAAGATAGAGATGTCACTTTAGCTAAAAAGTTGCAGAATTCTAGTGTATATGATGCCTATGGGTGCTAACATCGTGTTAAGTAGTTTTCTGGGGAAATTGACGATCACCTAGTTCCCCTGCTATTCTTAATCTTTTTTTTTTTTTTAAGTACACAAAACAATTTGGTATTTTTAGAAGTGACCAACTGGCTATGGTTTAGGTTCTAATACTCCTTAAGGATAAACACTGGGGCATGAAAATGGACTCGTACTTTGGTGAGGAACAAAATGATGGTGTTTCGTGGAATTGGTTTGGATTAAATAAAGCCATAAATGACTAATACCTAATGATCCATTGGGATTTTACTGAATCTCTGCTTCCTACTGCCTGAGAACTTTTTTTTTCTCTAGTTAACCAAAATGAAAATTAGGTACTTATTCACTTCAGTCTTACATTTCACTAGTGAATTTATACTTTTTTTTTTGATGGATTTTGTTTACAATGAACAGGCACACAATAGTTTCTGGAACTTTGTGATTCTGTAATTACTTTGTATTGATTGCGGCTTATCAATTCAACTTAATATTTACCAAGCAACTATTATGTGCAAGGAACTACAGTATCAACCTGTGAGAGTAAATTAGTTTTCTTATGTATACTTTATAAAGGAAGAAAAACAGGCTAAGACGGGTTATTCAAGGTTATGTAAGGCTTGTTCAGCCAGTTATTTGCGGAAGTAGAATTAAAATTCTTGTTACCTGATATGTTAGAGGTGTATAATGAGAAATTTTCAGACATAGCCAACATCTTGAATTGTTTTGCATGACTATCCTTGTAACAAGGGAGGGCCTTCATTAATTAATCTATCTATCCATCTATCTCTTTGTTTTTGGGTTGGGAAGAATGAGGGTAGGGAAACTGAAAATGAAAGAAAAGAAAGAATGTCATTTAATCATTAAAAAAAAAAACAACCACGAAGAAAGCATATGGAAGTTCAGAAGGGGACACAGGCAAACAGGGGCGGTGTTGGAACTACCCTGTTAAATATGAAATACACCACCCCTCCAAAAAAAAAAAAAACCAAAAAACAACCCCAAACCAAACCAATTTAACTCAGTAAGGTCTGTAAAGTAGGGATTCATGTCCATTTTTAAGTGCTTTGTTGTGAGAAATATTCATACATGTCTAGTTCATGAAAAAAGGGAAAATTAAAAAAACAAATAACACCCCCCAAACTCAACACATCACTCCAATCCCAAACGAGACTAGCAATAAGACTGTTCTCCATGCTACAAGATAAAATCCTGCTTTGAACTCACATTTTTCTTTCTCATTATCAACTCCTTTGACTCCTGCCGTGTGATTTTGGAGTATGTCACTCTTCGATTAAGGGAGAATAAACAGTAGGGTTTATTGACAACATATGCTGATGTAATGCTAGAAGTCCTTTGAAAGGAAACCACCTTTTGCGGGGAGCTTAACCGCCATTCAGCGGCTACAAACGATCCTACAAACAGAAGACTCAAAAATATCCCAGTAATGTAATGCAAAAAAGGAGTTTTGTGCAGTTTCATGTCATGACCAACAAATAGCACAATCCCACAGAAATTTGATAAGAGATCAATTCCAGAGTCATCAAATTGCAGATTCCTTGGGGATTAGCCACGGCGCTTTGATCTCCAAATTCCAAACACAGATTTGGAGCCTGTGGTGGGAGGAAAAATCAAATATTTTAAGCACTTTGTAAAAGCCAGAAGGGAAAAACAAAGAAAAAGTCAGACTTAGAACTGCATGGCTTCATTTTCAAAAGAACACACAAATGCACAAAAAAGCATTTAATAACTAAGTGCATTTACACAAGCAAAGCATGATGGAAAAAAGGGATTGGTTTATCTAAATTATTCATGGAAAAAAAATAAAACCCCTGATTTTACAGAAATGTCCCGATAAGTGAGGCAAACACATTTCCGGCATTGTTTAGAGAATTGTCTCCCTTTTTTTCATAATATTCTCTATTAGGTCAGGATGAAGGCTCATTCCCTGGAAACATACACACAAACAGTGTGGTAATTCTACTACTCAGAAAGATTTCCTGTATATGGCTAGGGTGGGGGTGGGAGGCACGGTATGAATAAATACAGAGAAGAAAAAGACCTAGCCCTAGTTGAATAGCAAATTCCTTTAGTGTGTAGTTTCCAAATATTTATTAGTTCACTAAAGCATTTGTCATTTTTCAGTTGAGTCCATGACCCACTTTGGGATTTTCTTGGCAAAGATACTGGAATGGTTTGCCATTTCCTTCTCAGTTTACAGATGAAGAAACTGTGGCTCAGATAGTTAAGTGACTTGCCCAGGATCACACAGCTATAAAGTGTCCGAGGTCAGATTTGAACTCGGTTAAAAGAGTCTTCCTGACTCCAGGCCCCATGCTCTATCCACTGTACTACCAAGGAAGGTCACAAGGAAGGTCACACAGAAGAGGTGCCATTTGTGCTGAGCCTTTAAGGAAAAATGAGGATTCTGAAAGACAACGGAAGGATTATATCATGGCAAGGGAGGCAGCCTGTGAGAATTTATAGATGTGGGAAATGAGGGACTGAGTTCAAGGAATATTTTGTACTCCTAGCTGGGCTGGGGATGTAGAAGGGAAATAATATGAAATAAGCCCAGGGAAATGAATTGGAGTCAGATTACAGAAGTCTTTAAATGGCAAGGTGAGGCATCTATCCTTGAATCTCTAAGCAGGATTTGAATGAAATCCTACTAGCAGGGCATTATTTTGGATAAGCTGACATTTTTATTTGGCATTAATGGGTTGCTATAAAGGTTACCAATTTCAGGATCTTTTCAAATGGCAAAACCATACAGCTTGCCCAGTTTTGGTAGATGTTTGTTTTCAATACTCATGTATTCAATGTTTTGATTATGTTTTCAATGCTCTTTTAGAGAATACCACTGGGGGTTATGAAGTAAAGGCATAAGGACTAGAGGCAGCTAGGTGATGAAGTGCATAGACTGCTACACTTGGAGTCAAGAAGACTCATATTCCTGAGTTCAAATCTAGCCTCAGATACTTATTAGCTATGTGACCCTAGGCAAGTCACTTACCCCTGTGTGCCTCAGTTTCCTCATCTGTAAAATGAGCTGGAGGAGGAAATGGCAAAGTACTCTAGTGTCAATGCCAAGAAAATCCCAAATATGGTCACAAACGATGAATGGGGAAACAAGTGAACAACAACGTATGTATTACTGCTTTTCTAAATATTATAAAATTGTTAAAAAATAAAACACAAATTTCTTTAAACATATTACTGAATTCATGGTAGCCTTTTTATCATCATCTATTTTCTTGGTTGTGCAAAGTATCTGAGACATTTTGATGTTTAAAAAAATGGAATTCTCATATTTAAAATGGCTGGGAACCACTTGTGTAGAGAGTTTGAGTAAAGGAAAAAGGAGGGAGGGAAAGAAGTTATATCAGTGAATAAATATACTACAGGTTTCCAAGACAGGTGGAGTAAATGTATGGCAAGTTCTTGACATATACCACGAAATTGGCAAAGATAAAAAATGGGATAGATTTCACTTTTTGAAACATATGCCAGAGGTCTCAGCAAAAAAGCAAGCATCTGATTAATTTGCTTTGATGATAATGTAATCTTTTATAAGGTAGGAGAAGTGATGAATGTGGCTTCTACTCTGGACCAACAAGAAAGAACTATTTGCTGGAGTAAAATGGATATGGAAACTGGGAGAAAATAATGATGTCTTCCTAGAGTTTGTGACAGGCAAGGAGGGAAAAATTATGAATAGTTAGATATGTATTCTTCTCTTTGGGATAGTGGATTTTATCAAATCTGGAGAACAGATCTCCAGAACATGATCTCATGGTTTGAGGTTCTAAAGTAGAATACGGCTCGGGATAGAAGGCACTCAAGATCAAAATTCTAATGACATAGCCTTGAATGACTCCAACAAGGAAGAAAAAAGCAATATCTAAAGAGTCCTATTACATGACACCACCAATTGAAAAAAGATGTACAAACAGCAGAAGCAGAGGCATGTAAGCAAGGAGGAATATTAAAGTATGGTGCTGCCATAAAGAAGGCTAAAACCCAGAATGAACTGAAGTCTGCAGAAAATCCTAAAGATAACAAGCAAGATTTAAAAGAAATATATTGGGGCAGGAAGAATAATGAGGAAGGGGCTAGGCCTCTGTTTGAGATGAATAGAGTGCTGTTAAGTAGGCAAAGGCAAATCTATCAAATCCCTGTTTGTTTCCATCTTTATGAAGGAAATTTACTTTCAGAGTGAAAATGTGTAAGAGAAAATGGGATATTTCAAAACTCCAATTGATGTGTGAACCCATCAATATGGATATTCTTGACAATGATGCACATTGTAACACCCATGCTTGCTTATCCTGAGCAACTCTTGTCTGTGTTCTCTAATACATCCACTGCAGAGGCATATCCAACATTTGAGGGCCTTCCTTTCCTTCTCTTAATATTGCATGAATACTAGCAGAACACATGGGCTATCCATTAGTTATGCCTTGCTCTGGTTATATGACAGCCTATTTTTTTTTTTGCAGGCATCCATTTCTGCTTCTCCTGCAAAATTAAAAAATGTATTTGTAATGCTTTGCAGCCCACTCAGAACCACCATGTCCATTGCTATTGCCCTTAGGGTGTCTTTGGCTTTACTTTTTCAGAAATTATAGCATTCAATGACTTGTAATCATACAACAGTACCAGGAGAATACAGGTGTTAAAAATACGGGCCTGGGTTTTGGGAACAAGCTTAGGGACACTGGAAGAATTGTGCACATTCTCATCACATTAGTGACAGAACGGAGAGAATCGAAGATAAATGAAATGCTAATATAGGAGAAGCATCTACATGCTCAAGTCACCTGGGTCAGACTATATGAGAGTAATTAGGTAGATTTATATCTTGATGAAAAATTATATTGAGAACATATTGATTAACGGGTTGTTGTCAACCTGGAGGGAAGAGCTACATCACCATTCCTCAAAATTTGGCCCTATCCTGTTCAATATTTTTTTAAATCAGAAATCTGGGTAAAGATATAATATCAGAGGATAGTATATATGGGGATGGAAGGAAAGGAACAAACATTTATTATGCAATTGTACCAGATGACCTCAAAGGTACCTTCTGAATCTGTCTGAGGTCCTCTGAAACTGTGGTAGATACTGTCTGCTCTCGCTTTTAGAAATGCTGCAAATGCAAAAAAACAGTCCAAATCAAAGGATGACTAAGATGTCTCTGTTTCTAATCTCTACATATAAATATCCAAATTCAAGGGATTTCTCTGAGACTCTCTCATAAACATATACTTGGTTTCCAAGTCTTTTGTGGAATAATCCAAGTGGATTAACTCTCAGACCAGAGCAGATAACACTGGATTTACTCTAGTTCATTGACTTTTCAACTAAAGGTAGTCCAGAGGATGAAGTAATTTTGATAAAAAAATTTTTTTTGTATTTATTTTCAGAAGATAGCTAGGATACTTAATGATAAAACTTGGTCCTTTCCCTCAAGGAGCTTATAAATGGAGAGAAGACATATAAACAACATATTAGAGACAAGAGAGATACCAGGAGAGTGGGTCAGAATAGAAACAGAAGTTCTAAGGATGAAGTCAGTCAAAAGGGGTATACCTTTTGCAGTACTATGGGAACAAGGAAGGGTCTGCGAAAAAAGATTCTAAAAAATGATTAGAGAGGTAAAAGAAATAAGGTTTGATGGTCCCAAAAACTCAAGATGAGGAGGGATGGATAGAAGGAAAGGGTAATCACAGAATCTCTGAGTTGGAAAGAACCTCAGGGACTGAATAGAAATAGTCTGAATAGAAATCATCCCTACATCATGCCTGAAGAGTGGTCATCTAGGCTTTGCTGGAAGACCTTTGATGAGGGGCAGGCCACTATTTGCGGAGGCAGAACACAGCACTTTTGTTCAACAATTCATTGTTAGGAAGCTCTCCCTTATTTCAAGCCTAAATTGGCTTCTATGCAATCTCCAAACATGGCTTAGTTTTGCCCTTTGGGGCTAAGTAGCCCTCATTTGAGTGACAGACCTTCAAATATTGAAGACAACTATCATGTTCCCCCTAACTTTTCTCAAAGGTAAATAATGCAGCACTTTTAACCTTCAATGTGCCATGATTTCAAAGTCTTTCAAATGCTGCAAGTGTCAACTGTTGAAGAAAGATCGAGAAATATGGATGAGAATCAAGTCAAATCTTGAATTTCATCCATTGGAGACTACTGGATAAGTTTACCTGCTATGAGAATTGATTTTATTTTTAAATATGGAAAATGTACTGAAGGAAGTTAGGCAGAGAGTTGGAAGAGATAAAGAAATGTTAAAGAATAACTTATTTAGTGAGTTTAGCTATGAATGTAAAGGCATTGGATGTGAGGTAAGGGAGCAGAGGAGCCCATTTTCATATCCAATAGGGCCATGAAAATGAATGTTGGGTGCTTCAATATTTGTAGGTCTAACCAATACCATTATATCATCATAGCTGCTTTAAACAATTTATCTTGTTGGAATTCTGCCCTTCGCCTATATATAATACAGCAGAATTTCATTTTAGGAAGTATCATTAGGATTGATTTCAGTAAAATTTGCTTAAGTAAGGGTTTTTCTTTTCTTTACAAAGTCAGTTTCAGTTCAGATTGCATTGCTCCAGAAATGTGTACATTATTAGCTTTTTAAATTAATTGGTCTCTAAACACTGTACTCACCTTGAAATCAGATTTACAAACATCTATCAGAGTATGAAGAACTACGTTTTTATTTGTTCCTTGATCCAAATGGCAAAACTTATGATTTTTCTGCAACTTTGGCTTTTTAAAATGTTTCTCAGATTTACAGAAAAAATAGAAACATACACTTTGTAAATTACTGGAATAAAAAAATGTAGTTAAATTTTACATCAGACCACATACCATTGCCAAGGAAGACATTCTAGACATCTTCATTTGTATTTTAAAAGTGTAATGGGAGGACTTGCCAATGGGAGATAAGGCTGCCTTGGGCAGGCGAAAGACACTGTATATCCTCCAAGGACTGGGTCCCCAGTGGCCACTCTTCACCTTCCTCTCCTACATATTAGGGAGGTGACATTGGAAAGAAGATGTTTTTGTTTTGCTATTAACTGACTCCCTCTGTCAAGTGATCTCAAGAAAGTCATTTAATTTTTCTGGGTCTAGGTTTCCTCATTTGTAAAATGTAAAATTCATACAACTTGCAGCATTGCTGTGTCGATCAGATGAGATTTTATATCTACATATATCTATATCTCTATTTGTGTGTGCATGCGTGATATAAATATATATGTACATACCTATATATATACATATACATATATGCGTGTATGTATATATGTATGTATATGTGTGTGCATATTAATAAATACACACGTATACAGTGCTTTGCGACTATCAAACTTTATACCAATGTGAGCTATTGCTTCCCCGCCCCCCAGTGTAGTAGCAATTTAGATTTGAAGGTCTTTCCCACTCATTAATAGTCCATATGACCTGCTTATGTCATAGGAAGCCATAAGTCACATGTGGTAGGAGGAGCTTCCTGACAGGAAAAGGAAGTTATGTCACAGGAAATGCAGAGAGAGAGAGCAGTTATGGCTGCTAATGGCCGCTGTGGTGATAGTTAGAGCTGAACAGGCTGACTTATCTGTACCGCGAGTTTGTTTTTGGGAAGACCCCAGCAGGGGCTCAGAGCGGCTTTGGGATGGCGAGGCTCCGCGTCGTGATATTGGATATGGAATGTTTCACTGCTCTGATAGATTGGACAAACGGCTTGTGGGATCTGGTTCTCTGGCGTCTGAAGAAGCGGTTTACTCATTTTACTTTCTATGTGGAGAGTCTCCTCTACTTTGCGACACAGAACCACACAGGCATTTTGACAATTATCATCTACGTTGCGATCCCTGCCTTACTGATACACCTAGGCAGCTAAGAGGTACGGCGGCTAGAGTGTTATACATGAAGTGAAGAAGGCCTGAGTTCCACTCTTGCCTTGGTCACTTAACTTGCTGTGTGACCCTGGGTAAGCCAGCCTCTCTTAGCCTCAGCTTCTTCTGAAGATAATTTGTAAAATGGGGATAATAACAGTACCTACCCCCGCCGCCGCCACCCCTCCCCCTCCAGGTTGTTGTGAGGATCTAATGAAATAACATATGTAAAGCACTTCCTAAAACTTAAAGTGCTCTGTGAGCTAATTATTACCATTGGATTTGATAAATAAAGAAGAGAACAATTAACCGTGAGCCCCTGCTCACTATATCCTGAAATGCATTGGCAGTGAGTTCTGTGTGCAAGATTAGGCCTCCTAGAGGTAAATCAGCCCTCATCAGAGGACTCCTCTATCAAATTGAGATCACGGCCTTGGGGCCTGACTCTGGGGACACCAGATATTCCATTACCCCATACAAGGAACCTATTTTTCTCTTATCTAAAAGCTTCTATTTTGGGAGCAGATAAGATCTTAAATTCTAAACCTTGTCCAATATACATGCAGGAAACAGACAATAGAAATATCAGCATGCCTGAAGTCATGGGGCATAAAGTATCCCTGTGGAATGGATGACAAATGACAAAAGAAAAGCAAGAAGAAATGCTCTTTTCTTTTCCCAGAAAATGAGGACACTTGGGACATGACTATTCCTTATACGGTCCTTTCATTCTGTCAAACTCCCATGGGATGACTGGAGGGTGGACAGTCATCTGGTATGTTTTTCTCATGAAGTTTTTAATTAGCTATTTCCTCTTAGATCTTTTTTAAAGGCTAGTCTTGCACCTCAACTGGATTAAAAAAAAAAAGAAAAAAAACTTTCCTAGTTTCAAACTGGGGAAAGTTGGGTAGTATTTGGATTTAAATCCAGAATACCTGGGTTCAAATCTGGGCTCTGCCACTTAGCACCTATATGAGCTTGAGAAAGTCACTTAACTTTCCTCTGTGGGACTCAGTTTCCTCATCTGTAAAAGGAGAGAGTTGGACTAGATAACCTCTAAAGACCTCTCTTGTTCTAAATCTCATTCTATGATCACATGAAGAACAAAGATCTCCTTTAACACTATATCTGATACCACCTGACATAGCCTGGAATCCAGATCCAGAAAAGAATATTACAATTCTAGTATTAAAAAAAAATCCTTTTGTTTTTACATTACATTCATTTTCTGATATATTCCTCTCTTCCACCAGCCCAACCTGGTGAGTCTCCCATTGTAACAAGGATTAAAAAAAGAGGAAAAGATAAACGCTCAGCAAATCCAAGATATGTCCGACAGCATATGAAATATCCGACACTCATCATCCTACACTTCTGCAATGAAGGGAGGGAGGCAGCTTTTTTCTGCTAACAATCAAACACAAATGGAGGTGACACACAAGAATATAGGTTTTTCCACAAGGCACTCTGGTCACAAATCCATGTTTTTCTGCCTCCCTCATTAGTATCTTATATGTAGCTTTAAAGGATTATGCTGCAATTAAAATAGCATCTAATGAGAGGTGGCAAATTAGGACAAGAGGCTTATCAGGAGACATGGAGTGTGTTCCTGGCTGCACTGCTGACTTGTTATTTGGTAGATGCCTAAAAAGACTCCCATTTCCTGTCTCTCCAATGAGAATAACAATCTTTTGCTGATATCCTGCTGCTTCAGGGGTCCCATGTTCTCCATGGACCCCAAGTTTCTTTATAGAAAGGTGCCCTCCCTAGAATTTTCCAAAGGGTATTTGTATTATTGTTGGTAAGCCTAATCAGAGTGAGGGTTTAAAATCTAATTTTAAAAGCCACCTACTATACTAACTACATTGTCTGCATTTTCAAATCCTGTTCTCAGCTAGCAGACTGAGTCACTGGATGGTATTTATTAAAAAAAAAAGAAGAAGAAAAATGCTATCGTGCATTTACAAAACTCTGTGGTGGCTTGACTAAAGGACTCCTACTGAAATTAATGGGATTCACGCTGGCAAATCCCAAGCTCTACTTTGAAAATTTGCCCCATAGTGATAGTTTAATGTTGCAAACAGATCGTAAGTCTTTTGGTAGAACATCATGGCAGCTTGTCACAGAAACATAAATGTTAACCAAATAAATCTATGGTGTGACATGTAGAACAAGGAGCATGGAGCAGAGTTTTATGCCATAAGATTTTACATTTATAGTTGGAATAGACCTTAGAGGTTGTCTAATTCAATCCCCTCAATTTACCATTGAAGAAATTGAGGCCTGGTGACACAGAGGTTTCAAATGGGAGAGTTGGAATTTGAACTCATGTCCTCTTTCTCTTATTTTATTTAATTTTGTGAATCTGCATCTCTCTCTCTCTCTCTCTCTCTCTCTCTCACACACACACACACACACACACACACACACACACACACGCGCGCGCGCACACAAACACACAGAGGAAGCAAGTGCAATGGTTACTCTCACAGACCTCATCCCAGTGTTGAATGGCATGGAAACATTGACTCCATTTCTGAGCAGGGTCATTTCACCCCTGCTGGGGTAGGCCAGTGGCTGCCCAGTCCTGAGGCTCATCATATTGATGTTACATTTAGTGTGAACATACGGCTTTAGCCCTAAACCTTCAGCCTTTCAACAGGGCTAAACTGCAGAATTGAAGTCATGTACCATCCTCAGCCTTCCTGGTAGCACTGACGAGAGGTGTGCACCACCATGCGTAGCATTTCCAGTTCTCTTTCCATTGTATCAGTCACTACTCTTCATTTGAGAATTTGCTTAACGCTATAAAGAGTTGTATTCAATTTAGTGATAGCAAGGTTGCAAAATAATTTATATTACATTCTCCTTGACTTCAGCTCCTCTTATAAAGTAAAATTATAAAAACTAATACAGTGAAAGCTAGGAAAAATCCTCAGAGGTCATCTAGTCCAAGCTCCTCATTTTACAGATGGGGAAACTGATTCAGTGAGGTCAAGTGACTGAGGCAACAAGGTAGTATGGTGGATAAAGTGTTGGAGTCAGGAAGACTTAAATTCAAATCCAGCCTCAGACATTTAGTAGCTGTGTGATTCTACACAAATCACGTAACCTAGGTTTGTCTCAATTTCCTCATCTAGCAATATTGTTTTAAGAAGAACCTCGAGTAAGTCATTTTGACTATTATAAATAACCAAATTAACTACAAAGGACATATGAAGGAATACATTATCTGTATCCAGAGAAAGAACTGATAAATAGAGGTATGTATAGAACGATTATGTATGTGTGTGTATATATACACATACATACATACTGTTGTGTATATATATATATATATATATACATATACATATACACATACACACATATTTGTGTCTAATGGTAGCCATCTCTAGGGTGGGGAGGAAGGAAAGAAGAAAAATAAAGGAAAAAAAGAAATTTATATGATATTATATATCATTATATATTACATAATATATTTAAAAGAAATAGCAAGTTGTATATAATAGATTTGCAATTTCATGTGCAATCATCTTTTTAAATTATACTATGTTATGGAAATGCTTGTTTTATTTCATAAATTAAAAATTAAATAAAAATTTTAAAATGGGATAATAACAACCTCAGGATTGTTGTAAGGATAAAATGAGATAATATTTTTGTAAAGTACTCAAAAAAATGTCCTGAGAAGGGTGTATCCACACTTCACCAGCCTGCCAAAGGGGTTCTTAACACACACAGAATGGTTAAGGACACCTGCTCTTATGCTGTTCTGCTCTGGTATAGTATTGAGAGGCGTGTATATTTCAATGGATTTCATTCCTATGGGAAGAGAGGCCTCTAAATGTTAGTGTCTTCTCTCCGAGATTACTTCCTATCTACCCTTTGTATATCGTGTATGTACACAGCTGTTTATATGTTGTCTTCCACATTAGTATGTGAATCTCTGCAGGACAAGGGCTGTTTTTACCTTTCTTTGTGTCCTCAGAACCTAGCATAGTGCCTGCCACAAAGTAAATACTTAAATACTTGTTCACTGACTAAAGGTTCTCCATGAGAACACAGCAAAGGTTTCATGCAGAAAATGGGGCTTGAGCTTTTGAGAAAGAGGGAAACCATGAGGTGGAGATAAGGACTGAGTACATTGTAAACACATGGGACAATCAATGTAAAGACATGGAGAGCTTGGCAAATGTTAAAGTACCATGTGAATGCTTCATACCGTTGTTGCTGTTGTTATCATTCTATTATATTTATCATTACTTTTCTGGGAGTTGGCTCCCTAGCCTCCTCCACATGGGGAGTTGTCAGAGATGCTCTGCAGAAGTATCAGTTCTTGTACAAATGTGTATATGTTGTCTCCTTCATCAGAACATAAGCTCCTTGGTGGCAGAGATTGTTTCATTTTTATGTTTGCATCCCCCGTGCATGCACAGTGTATGACACATAGTAGATGCCTCTTAAATGCTTGTTAATTCATTAATAACTATGTGAAGCACTTCCCCTTTCAATGCTATATCAGTGTCAGCTATTACTGTCTTTTTAATTTATTGCTTTATTGTTAAGGGATTGCCCCACTCCATCTTGCTTGAGTAATTTTTTTCTGTAATTGTTAAAAAAAAAAAGACATGGAAATGGGAGATGGAGTGTCACATATAAGGAATAGAGAAAACACTGTATTGAAGAATACAGGAAGAAGAGTAATGTCCATTGAAGGTGGAAAGAGAGATTGGGGCCAAGATGTGCTAAACAGAAGAATTTATATTTATCCTTGAGGCAGTAGGAAACTACTAAAGTTGGTCAAATTAGGGCATTACAAGGTCAGATTTGCATTTAAGGAAAATAACACACCTTCACATCAGTGTATAGGAAAGATGTCCTGGAGTAGGGAGAGACTTGTGGCAATTAGGAGGCTATTGAAATAATCTGGGCAAGCAGTGATGAGGACCTGAACTAAGGTAGTGGCTGTATGAATGGAGAGAAAGGGTCAATACAAGAGATGTGAAAATTTAAATAGCAAGATTTAATGGTGAAAGGCTGATGCAGTTAGTTATTTTTGTGAATGCTGGAAAGTCAGGAAATATGCATCACACCCATTCCTGAATAAAAGGTTTGGGTTGAGGTTCTGTGACATTATTGTGCCTCCAGGAATCAGGATGCATGTTGACCTTTTGCCAAGATCTGACAAGGACAGGCTCCATCAGCCAGACTGTGGGGAGAAGAGGTCAGTGTTCAGGTGCTTCTAGAATGGAAGTTGGTGAGTATATGCAGTGCCTTAGGCTGAGATCTTTAAATCAGGAATAAATTGAGAGATCAGTGAGATTAAAATTCTCTGCCACATTCAATTATGTGTATGGAAAATACTCATTGAGAAATACTTTTGGGAATCTAGTTGTGACTGTACTACCATGTACATCTTACTTTTAAAAATCCTATTTGTCCTTCAAAGCCCAGCTCAGTGCCTACCCTGATCATTCTAGTTAGAAATGAGTCAACAAGCATTTATTAAGCACTTTACTATGTCTCTTCTTCAGACATTACGTAGTGCTTATGCAGTTAATGTATACAGTTATCCCTTCCACATCGCGACTTTCCCCTTTGCAGTTTTGATATATTGGGTTAGATAGATTATATATTTTGATATATTAGGTTAGATAGTAGGTTGGCATGAGAAATTAAATGGGAATTTGGGGAGAGTTTTGTGGAAGCTGCAGATGACAAGCAAAAGCCAGCCATGGTACAGAAAAAGTATTTTTACTTAACATTGACCTACATATAGCCTATGACCAAATACTTAACCCAATTTTTACAATAATGTACTGTAAACACCCCATAAAAAAAAGAAAAATTCAGACTTATTCTCTGGTATGAAGGGAGGGCCAAAAACTTTTTTGTGGATTTTCCAGATTGCCCGTAGGGGGCAGGGGAGGGCAGGCAAGGAGGAGATCTCTGAAGCACCCCTAACCCCCACAATATGGAAGGGATAACTGTATTTGTTGTGTGGTAGTCTATGTTAATGTATATGTCACATCCCCTCTGCTTGATTGTGGGCTCCAGGAGAAACTTTGATTATTTCTGAGTTGTCTTTGTTTTACCTGAATGAAACATCTGAGGAAGTTAATAAATAGTTAAATGGATGAATTAATGAATGAGGGAAGTGAAGCAGATGCTTTGTAAATCTCTCATGCATTTATCAGGTATTATTTGGTGGTATGATTATTTGTAGGGCATCTAGGTGGCATAGCGAACAGAGTTCCAGACCCAGAGTCAGGAAGACTAGAGTTCAAATTTGGCCTCAGACATTTACTATCTGTATGACCCTGGGCAAGTCACTTAGCCTGTTTGCCTCAGTTTCCTCATCTATAAAATGAGCTGGAGAAGGAAATGGCAAACCACTCCAGTATCTTTGCCAAGAAAACCACAAAAGAGTTCATAAAGAGTTAAGACACGACTGAAAAATGACTAAACTACAACAAACAAAATAAATATTTGTACACATGTAATCCCTTTGTGGGATCGTAAATTCCATCAGGACAGGGACTATCAATTAATCCTTATATATTCTTCAAGCACCCAGAACTAGTCAATCAACCAATTGGTCAATAAACATTTATTAAGAGCCTACTATGTGTCAGGCACTGTGCTAAGTGCTGCAGAAACAAAAAGAGGCAAAAAGAGTCCTTACCCTCAAGGAGCTTACAGTCTAATGGGGGAGACAACATGAAAAAGGAATACACACAGAGCAAGCTCCATACAGGATAAATGGGAAATAAATAACAGAGGGAAGGCTTGCTGTAGAAGGTGGGATTTTGGTAGGGACTGAATGAATAAGTGTTTATTGAGTGAATGAAATCAGAATCAATTTTATTATTGAAAGGAATCTTGGAAATCATCTTTCACAATTTTACCAGTGAGGGAACCAACATTCAGAGAAAAGAAACAATTTGTCCAAGTTAGCTGTAGAGCAAAGACATTTAGAAAAAAATGACTTAAAGAAAGGAGGACCCAGAAGCCAGAATTGAAATGAGAAAACATGCTTTTTTTCATTTTGGACGCTTTTTTGTTTACTCATGTTGGCTGCATTTTGGATTTTTTTGTGTTTAATTTGTTTTCTAATAACGTAAGATAATAGAGTTCATAACTAGAGGGAACCTCTGAGAATATCCAGTCCAACCTCCTCACGTTACAGGCGAGGAAACAGGCACCAACAGTTTAATTGACTTGACACGCTCACAGCTAGCAAGTGGAGGAACTTGGACTCAGACTCAGGTTTCCTAATTTTTCATCCAACATTCTTGCTACTCCACCATGCTGTTTCTTTTATTAATATTTAAGGATCCAATTCTTACTGATTAGGATTAAATTGATGTCTAATTATTCCACCTAATTTCTTAAACCTAAATAAACTCTTTGTAAAATGTCCCCCGTAACATATACAGTATAGCATATTCTTAAAAAATTGAAGTTTACTATTCACTACTCAGTAAAGTCAGGTAAATCCACATAGCTTTAACTTTTGAGAAGCAGCTGTACATTTTGCTAGAAGCAAAACATTCTCCCAGATCATGCCTGGTGTTCAGGCTACTCCATGAGTTCAAATTTAGTGTACCAGAGTAATAATTTCCTAAAAAGGCACCTGAGTGGTCTTTAAGAACTAACAAGCATTCCAAAGTATTCCCGAGGAGAAGTTCTCTTGCTCTGGGCAATCTGGCCAATTAGGAGATATGCTGGAAGCCAGGTAGCAATGTTTATTATGGGGTGAAATTTGGTATAAAGCAGGACTGTTCTGGATCCCATCCAAGGAGGTGGTGAAGTGCCCACAGGAACTCATTTTGTGGTTATTGCTCTGCCATTTCCCTCAGAGCAGCACTCTGGGAGCCTCAAGTATAGATGGGAAGTGCAAAATAACTACAAGTTGGGTTATTGCTTTTTTTCCGAGTTCTCTTTCAAGGCAGATGGCAGCAATAGGCAAACTGATTCTGTTACTTTCATGGATGCAAAATACATATCTAGCATCTTGTCTGCAAATTTCAGACCCATTCTTTCTCTTTTTAAAAGAATTTGATGAAGATTCCCTGATTCCCTGAACATTTTCTTCTGGCCATGGATACCATTTAATTTAAATCGAAAGCAACAAAAATAACTGAGCACACAGCATTTCTTGACTATCCAAGTGGGTTAAAGGTTTGGCTAATTCAACATGGTTATGTCTCTTCTGTTCCATGATCTTTTTTTTCTTTTTGATATGGTTACTTTGACTGAAATGGAAAACAAATATCATCTTGGTTTGCATCAAAGTAGGCATAGCTTTCAGAAATTAAAGAGGGAGTAGTCATTCTACCCCATCTTTGTCAGACCACTTCTAGAATGTTGTGCTCAGGTCTGGGTGTCACAGTTTAAGAAAGACATTGATAAACTGGAGAGTATCAAAGGAGGGTAACAAGACTGATAAAGGGCCAATGGGAAGCTAGGTGGCCCAGTGGATAGCATGCCAGACCTGAAATCAGGAAGATTCATCTTTCTGAGTTCAAATCTAGCCTCAGATATTTGCTAAGTGTGTGACCCTGGGCAAGTCACTTAACCCTGTTGGCCTCAGTTTCCTCATTTGTAAAATGAGCTGGAGAAGGAAATGGCAAACCACTCCAATATCTTTGCCAAGAAAACCCCAAATGGGGTCATGAAGAGTCGGACACTACTGAAAAACAACCAAACAACAACAAGAGATTGAAGGAGGAGGATATGTTAGGACTGAGAGTAGAAGAGTTAGTTTTAGGAAGAATGTATTGATAAATAGAACTGTTCTAAAGTGGAATGTGGGCTGTCTTGGGTGGTGGTGAATTCTTCTTCGTAGGGGGTCTTCAAACACAGGCTGAGTGACCTTGCTAGATCTGTTAAAGTGGGAATTCCTTTTGGGCATAGGTTAGAGAAAATGCTTACTGAGTTCCCTTCCAACTCAAATTCTATGGTTCTGATAAAACATTCTGTTTTTCATGTGACCATTAGGGCTCAACTTCAGATGATCAATTTGGACCAACTTGTAAAATTAGTCTATGTGCTTTTTTTAGATTTTAGACACATTGAATTAATGGAAAGTGTGAGCTAGAAATATGTCACTGAGGAAATAGTCTGAAAATCTAAGTTAGAACTGTGCGGAGAAGACAAATTAGGTATGAAAAATAATACAATTCTTTAAGAAAATGCTTTAAAACCAATATAGAAGAAGAAGGGACATGTATATGTATCAGTTTAAACATAGTGGGGGGTGGAAGAGGAGTAGTTTTGGAACTCCATTGATCCACCTTTTGAATACATGGGCAGCTGTCTCCTTAAGATGATCTCATATTGAGAGACCAGGACGGGTGCAGGCATGCAGGCAATTATAAAACAGCTATAGTCTCTTTACTTTTTGGTTTTAGTAAAGCTAAGAGTCTGGTTCATGATTTTTTTTTCTTTTCCTAAACAGGACAGTTATTGACGTTTTCTTGAAGGCTTGGTATAAAGCTTCAAAGGAATATGTTTGAGAGAGAAATATCTCTCTTGTGATTTACCCCCCTACTCCTAATTAGGGATCAACTTGCTTTAAAAAAAAGCTTTTAAAACAGGAATGAGATAAAAGAGTCCTACATATATATATATATATATATATACACATACATATATGTATGTATATATATATATATATATTATGTGTGTATGTGTGTAGGTGTGTGTGTATATAATTCTAAGTATATATTCACGCATAATATCAGACTGATGTCTTATGCTTCCCAGGAGATACACTGCCAGATTGAAAAAAGACATACAAATATAGTTTTCTTCAGAAGAAGACACCAAAGGGCCCAAGGAATCACTGCTAGAAATAATTTGTCAGACTTTCTGACAGATTAGGCTCATTACGATAATTTAAGTACCACTCTTTGGTACCACTTGCTATTCACTGGAAGGTCATTCATGAAAGCTAGAAGAGAGGACTATGAAATCACTTTTGTGAGACAATCTGAACATTTTTACCACTTTGGATGCTGGTCTGAATAATCTGTGTCAGACTGCAAAGTTGATCACCAAGTATTTATAGCGGAGGTAGACAGGCCAGGCAAATTAAGGACAATATGGGTAGTAATTATTAAGTGCTAAACCAAAAACATTCTGTCAACGAGGAGTATAATGATCAATGCCCAAAGCTGTGAAAATATCATTACTACCGTGCTGGGAGGGCTGTGCATTGAACACACTGGAGATATAAGAGGGAGTTCTTTTATTGAAGACAGGTTCTTACCAGCTTTAAAGTGACTCTCCCCCAAACACAAAGGGAGTTAAATCAACAGAGTGGTGAAAGAAAACTCTTAGTTTTAAGAAAGGTCATAGATATCTTCATTCAATTTAAATGTAGCTAAAAGATATTTTATAAAACATGAAAATATAGATATGTGTAATTTTCACAAGTTAATGATTCCTTGCACTGTCTTTTTGGCATCGTGAGGCAGAGAGAAGAGTCTGGGAAGAGAGAACCGGAAAGTCGTTGAGACTTGGCTCTTGCCTACATACAACAACAACAAAAAAGAAACAAACAAATCTCACATTGCAGCATAAAACTGTGAAATAGTCATTCTGGGGATCAACAACACAAATGGGCCACTAGTCACTTTACAAGCTACAGTTAGCTGTGATTCACTGGCAAGATGAGCCAATGGACACTGACCGTGTCTATCGTGTCAAAGGTCGTAGTCTTCACGTATGTTCTCACGAACCAACGCTTAGGCCACAACAATCTTCTGGATGCTCTCCTTTTGTGAATAATCGAGAGCTTTACAAGGGGAGTTCAAGGAGGACATTTGGCATGAGCATCAAATCACAGAATCCTAGGGGTCAATGACAAGTCATGTATTCCATTCTTTTACCTCTTGCTAAGGTCAGAGCTATGCTGCCCTTAGACAAACAAGAACCTGTTTTTAATAAACTACAGGGCTTTATTTGAGATTCAGAGTGGTACAGTGACGTTAGAGTCAGGAAGACTTGGGTTTGAATCCAGTCTCTCGTGTGTAGTTTCTATGCAACCCTGGGCAAGTCCCTTGACCTGTTAGTGCCCTAGGGAACTCTCTATCACTATAAGTTGCAGAGCAGGCACTGAGGTGAATTGGTAAGGGGAGTTTCCTTAACAGGAGTTCCCCAAACCAATGAAATCATAAATACAGACCTAAAACCATGGTACTCTATAAATGTTAGCTTAGATCATGACTATGATCATCATTAATTAATCTGATTTTATTCTACAATGGCCAAGAAAAAAGCAATCTAAACAAGAACATAATATTTTTGCAACCTGTTGTAATGCATTTACTTCACCTTATTTATTTATTCTGTTTTTTCCCGAAAACACGGGGACAACTAACTCTTTTATCTCATGTAGTTTTCATTTATGATTTTTTGAAATATAATTCTGGTAAGCCAGGCATTGACAAAGCTCATGGGGATTCAAATGAAGCTACTAGACTGTGTCTTTAAATCCAGATCATTTCAGTTTTCACTGATTAGCTAATAATAGGCCCCAGCCCAAGCCTCACTTGCTCAGTGTTTGGGTTTTGATGGCTCAGAGTGACTGTAAACAGCAATTGTTTCTGTTCTGGCCAGAAACTTTGAGAGTCTTCCCCTTCCAGACTGATTCTTTTGTGAAGTCAGAGCAGGCATCTTTTGCCTTAATTCTTGCTTGGCCTTTAATCACTGAATGGGTGTGGCCTCAGACAAACAGAGAACAGGGAAAGACCTTAGCTTAAACAGTCTAGGGTCTCCCAGGGAATCTGGGGCCATTGCCAGTCATCCTGACCTATGTCTTGCCACTGGCCTCCCATGACTCTGGAGGAGAGAATGAGGCTGCACAGCCCAGGGTCACTTAAATCCAGCTCACTTGCATGTCAAGATGTCACCCCCCCCCCATGTTACTGGTAATTTTTGAGAACGAACAACAACAGAACTTTATTTTGTTTTTGTTCAGTTGTTTCAGTCACGTATGACTCTTTGTGAACCCAGTTGGATTTTTCTTGACAAAGACGCTAGAGTGGTTTGCCATTTCCTTCTCCAGCTGATTTTATAGATGAGGAAACTGAGGCAAACAGGGTTAAGTGACTAGCCCAGGGTCACATAGCTAGCAAATATCTGAGGCCATATTTAAACTCAGGAAGATGAATCCACTGTGCCATGTATTTGTTTTATCACTTTAATCAAATTCCTTTCATGACAGGCTACGCCACTACCAAATGAACCTCCATTGTAACATAGCTCATTATTACACAGATTTAGTTAGATGCCAGATGAGAGAGGTAGGGAATAAGCGTTAATATAGTATGTACTATGTATCACGCACTGTGCTGAACACTTTACAAATATTATCTCATTTGACAAAATCATAACAAGTACATACAGTATAAGCTAGAAGTAACACCCCAAATGCGAGTCCTGTCCCTTGAACCAGTTATCACTGGGCTTCACTTTGACGACATTAACTCCTTTTCAAAACATTTTAAACAGGAATAAAGCAGTGAATGAAAAGACCGGACCAATTGAACTCAATTAAACTGCAGCTATCTCTACATAAAATGACACCCAAATTGTGAAATATGTATTAACCCATATGGGCCTCTAACAGGAAGGATGGATCAAAGAGAATAGGATGCTATTTTTCAGTCTTTTTTTTTTTTAAAGAAACATTAGTATCTGAGGCGGGAGGAGAAGGGATTCAAGAACTAAGGACAGCTGATGCAGCCACAGGTGAAAAGCAGTTCTCAAAAGGTAGCAGGCTCTTATAGATTGAATTTTCTTTCTAGCTCTTACGCCAGAATAAATGCTGCCCTAACTCCTGGTATTGGAGAAAAACCAATTTTAAATTGTTTTTTAAAATCTGGGATGGGAGATTCCTGTAATCATCCACAAAACCTTTCTCATACAGTAAAAGTTGAATGAATTTTGGCTGCCTGTCTGTTATCTGGATTGGTTAGTTTTGGTCTCCTGGGGAATAGGACGTCCTTTTTTTTCGAGGCAGTCTGGGATCAGGTTACCATGCCCTATGATGCAGCTTATGTTGGCTGGGAAGGTAGAGAGTGAAACAAGCAAGTCTGAGTAAAATCAAGTCCCTTTAGTTACATGCTTCTGGGTGGGCTATCCCTGAAAATTAAGGATTCCCACACCCACCTGGTTGCCTGTAAGGTAGCATAACAACTCTGACAACAGAAAAAAATCATATCTGAGAGAAGGGATATTTGGACAAATAAATAGCAATAGCCTGGATCCAGCCCCAGAGAGGCATCTGAGGACTGTGGTTATTTACAATTCACTTTGAGTTTTATCTTTTTTCCCCCCTAGTTTGAAAAAATAATGCCGAATCTTGAGATGAAAGACCCAACTCAATAAAACATTCTATGAAAAAAAAGCAGCCAGATAATGAAAGGAAATGGTCAATTTGAATAAATCACAGAATGTTAGCATTGTAAGGTATCTTAGAGATCCCTTAGGCCAACTCTTTTTATTTTACAAACTGAGGCCCAGAAAATGGGAGGTAAGTTTCTTGTGTTCGCACAGTGGGTTAGATCTAGCTAGGATTTGAACACACTTTCCAGACTCCCATTCCAATGTTCTTTCTAGTACACCATGCTGTTTAACCATAACAAAGTCTTCCAAGTTTATCTTCTATAAAATGGGGTCAATTATCTTTGCCTTACAGAAATACTATGGGGAAACCAATTTGTAAACATTAAAGGATTTCTACAGAAAAATGAGCTATTCTTATTGTTAATGAAAAAGGCAATTCATATAACTAAATGTGATTCAGTTTTGAGTCATTGCTTTATTGAGAAGAATACTGGATTTTTAGTTAGAAAATCTAGGTTAGAATCCCTGCTCTGCTACTGCTACTTGTTTGACTTTGGGCTAATTACTTTCTCTCTCTTGGTCTCAGTTTCCTCATCTATGAAATGGGCAAGTTTTCTTGGCAAAGATTACTGGAGGGGTTTGCCATTTTGTCCTCTAGGTGATCTTACAAATGAGGGAAACTGAGGCAAACAGGGTTAAGTGACTTGTCCAGTGTCACCCAGCTAGTAAGAGTCTGAGGGCAGATTTGAACTCAGGAAGATGAACCTTCCTGACTCCGGGCTCAGCACTGTATGCACTGGTCCACCTATCAGCCCCCAAAATAAAACTAGGGTGAGACAAATAATACTTCTGCTATACATTCTTTGAATCTGCCTGTGTAAGTAAGTAGAAGATGGGAGCCACTACATCTTGCCTGGGGCTGATTACATTAGCTTAGTTGGGGAAAATCCATGGCGCTTGTCCCCAGGGTTCAAAAAACACTAAAAACTAATTAAGTCTTACTCACTAATTGATGTCAAATAATAAAATGTGAGATGCACTGGTGGGGGCTTGTGAGCTATGGTATTAGAAAGACATTCTCTCCACCCCCACCCCGTCAACTGCTCTAAGGGATACCCTTAGTACCTTGGGGGGAGATGTAGTAGTTGCCCCTGGGGACCTACTCTGCCAGTGAGGGTGTTGGGAAAGTAGCTTCAGAGCTAAAGTCTGAGAAGACTTTAAGCCAAGT
>CM053627.1:168967565-168983006 GCA_028646595.1 Phalanger gymnotis
CCTGTGAAAATCAATGCTGAAAACCAAACATGTCAAAAATAAATTAAAAAAAAAACTTACACAAAAATATAAATCTAAAAAAAAAACAAAACAAAAAGAGTAAAAGACAGTGCCTAATCTCAAAGGTCATGTAATATAATTGAATCAGAAAAAAAAGAAGTTTCAGCTAAATGGGAGGGATGGCTCATGGATTTTCTTTGAAGAAGCAAATAAATGAGCTGGTAGAATATAAATTCACCATGTATTCAAAGGCAACCAGAAGCAAAGATGGGCTTATGGGAGGGTTATGGCTGTTAGGTGGCACAGTGGATAGAATGCTGGGTTTGGAGTCAGAAAGGCTCATTTTCCTGAATTCAAATCTAGCTTAAGATATTTAACTAGCTGTGTGACCCTGGGCAAGTCACTTAAGCTGTTTGCCTGACTTCCTTCATCTATACAATGAACTGGAGAAGGAAATGGCAAACCACTCCAGTATTTTTGCCAAGAAAACCCCAAAAGAGGTCACAAAGAGTCAGACATGACTGAAATGACTAAACAACAAATAACCAAATATTAGGCCTAGGGTGACGAAAAATATAATGGAAAATATAGTTCTTGATTAAAAAAAGGTCACTGGCTTGTAAAATACACAGAAATCTGACACTGTGCTAAGAACTTTACAAGTATTATCTCATTTGATCCTCATAACAACCCTGGGAGTTAGGTGTTATTATTATCCTCATTTTACAGATGAGGAAACTGAGGCAAACAGAGGTTAAATGACTTGCCCAGGGTCATACAGCTAGCAAGTTTCTCAAACTGGATTGGAAGGCCTTCCTGACTCAATGAATCTCCTTTATCAATGCTATTCAATAAAAATTCTGTAACATTTTACTTATTTACATTAAAAATCATTAAAATTTTGCCTACTCTATGATTTTTTTCTATCCCATCTGTTCACCTTTGTTGACACTAATTGGAATAAGGGTAAGCCTAGTATCTTATAGTAAGATGTCTTTTATGCCAGAATGTACCTTTTTTGATTACTCTCTGCAATAGGACATTTATAGTAATTAACTGATTTCACTTTTTTGATCTCTAATGCTTGAACGAGATGCTGCTTTTCAGTTTGAGAACAATGAACATTCTCTCTTCTTTGCACAGAACACAAGACACAGTTTCTTCTTTCATATCTTGCTCTACTTTTTCTGGCTCGCAGATATCATCATTAATGTTTCCTGAGGTAGGAGGAATGTTTGTCACCTTTGATACATATCATGGACCTTTTGTTACTAGAGAAGGAGGAAAGGGACAAGAGGGAGAGAGAGAGTGTGTGAGTCCCTTCTGTTCTTTAGCACATTTTACTTTGGCTCTGCCAGATGTTTTGGCATCTGGAATTTCAGAGATGGAACCAAGGTACTGTAAATCACTGCCATTGACAGAATATAGCTTGAAGGATTGTTGTGAGGGAAGGACTTTTCAAGCCTTGAAGTTCTACAAATAGGAAAGGAGGAAACAAACACTTATTAAGTGCCTACTATGTGCCACTGTGCTAAGAACTTTACAAATATTATTTCATTTGATCCTTACCACAACCCTGGGAGGTAGGTGCTATTATTACACCCATTTTACAGCTAAGGAAACTGAGTCAGAGGTTAAGTGACTTGACCAAGGGTCCCAAAGGTAGTAAGTACATATTGATTTAGAAAACCACACTTAATTATCTATTTTTATTTATTTTGTTAAACATTTCTCAGTTACATTTTAACCTGGTTTGGGCTGTTGAATTAGATGACCTTCAAGGTCCCTTTGAGCTCTAGATTATAAGCTATATGAAGGTGACAGTGACATATAGAAGAATGGCTTTCAGAGATTTGTTACTTCGTTAGGGAGTAAAACTAGAGACAGGGTGGAGTTGGTGTTCACCAAAACCGATATTTTTTGTTTTTGTTTTATTATTATTTTTATTAAGCTTAAAATAGTACAAGATCTGGGCAGAGAGGTGCCATAGTGGTTAGAGCACCAGGCCTGGAGTCAGGAGGAACTGAGTTCAAATCCGGCCTCAGACAATGACTAGCTGGGTAACGCTGGGCAAGCCACTTAGCCCTGTTTGCCTAAGTTTCCTCAAAAGTTTCCTGTAAATGAGCTGGAGAAGGAAATGGCAAACTATACACGGTATCTTTGCCAAGGAAATTCCAAGAGGGGTCATGAAGAGTTGGATACAATGGCTGAACAGCAACAAAAATGTTGGCTACTCTGTAGATTTCTATAGTACTTTACAAATACCCAAAGGTTTGTTTGGGTTATCTGACTCAAATTCAAGCTTACATTACTATGTAATGAAAAGAAGTCTGGGGCCCTGAGTTCAAATTCTTTCTCTGCCATTTACTACCTGTGTGACCTTGGGAAAAGTCACCTAACCTCCGCGTACTTCGGTTTCCTCAATTTATAATTAGAGAGGTAGCGCTATATAGACTCTCAGATCCCTTTCGGTTCTTATCTATGGTACTACACACATGGTTTTCTGAGTACTCTTGAAAAAAAAAACATTGAAATTTGCCTTATATTCTGGTCTTGGTTTGCTTACCTATTGTTCAAAGGTTATTTTTTTCTATATAGTTACCAAAACAAAATATTTATACAGTTAATAATTCTTGAGGGACATCATGATTTACATACTAAACCAGTAGCCTTAAGCTCATGATGTATATTTGTTTTATGTTTGACTATACTCATTTGTTTATAATACTGTTATTGTGTTCTTTATTTCTTTTCATCAAGGTTTCACCAAAGGATCATGGGAGAATAGAACTGGAGCTGGCAGGGACCTCAGAAAAGCTCCATGCATATACTTCACACACATACACACACACATACACACACATATACACACACAGACACATACATATATTGATGTTGGTACTAAATCTAAGTACATTTGAGCAGTGGGAAGAGGAGAGATACATATATTTAACAATGAAAATTTGGAGAAGACAATATTAATAGATCACATAACAATGTATCTGTCAGTGCACAATCAGTCCAGAGCACAACTGACAATAAGTAAGAAAACCCACAACTTAGTAGGTATAACTGATTAACTAGTCCACACTGCTCATTTTACAGATGAAGAAACTCAAGCCCAAGAGGTTCAGTGACTTGCCCTAGGTGTCACAATACTAAGTGGCAGAGCTGGGAATGAAAGCCAGGTCCTATGTGACTCTTTACATTCTTTTGTAGCTATCATTGCATATTTTTGTTTCTTTCCCAGCTAAACTCTTAGAAGAAACTATCTACATTCATTGCCTCCACTTCTCTCCATGTACTTCTCAGTCCTCGAAATGTGACTTTCAACTTAATCATTAAACTGAAATTGCTCTTTCCAAAGTTACCAGTGGCCTCTTAACTGCCGAATGCAATGGTATTTTCTGAATCCTCTCTACAAGCTTTGGCAGTGTCCTCTTGAATACCCTCTCTTCTCTGTGTTTTTGGGATGCTACTCTCTCTTGGTTCTTCTCCCACTTGCCTGACCACTCCTTCTCAAGCTCTTTTGCTGAATCAGTATCCTATCTGTGTCCTAGCCCTTAATTATGGATGTATCTCAAGGCTTTGTCCTCGGTCCTCTTCACTTTTCTTTTTATACTCCCTGGGTGATCTTATTGGCATCTATGAATTCAATAAATATCTCTATGCAGCTGACTCTCAGATTCATCCATCTATCTATAGCTAGTCCCTCTCCTCTAAAACTACCACTTGAAGACCAAATGTGACCGAAATGTGGTTTTTATATTTTTAAATATAACAAAACTATTTAAAAATGTAAAAATCATTCTTAGGTCACTCTCAACCCCTTTTTGCTTTGGCATGATCTGAGGGCATGTGAAGTGCAAAATGCACATGCTTTGTGTTTAGAACCAACGCTGCAGTGAAGTTGCCCTATGCAAAACAGGCAAGTGCTGCCAAAAAACACCTCAGATTCACTATGCATTTGATTTTTAATTAATTTAACTAATTTTTGGTTGTCGCGTGTTCAGATACCTTTTACTGTTGCCAAATTTTTCACAGCCTACAGTTTAAGAAGAGCTGCTCTACAACCATAAGAATAGATTCCTATTGTACATTTCCAACTGGAGTCAGGTAGGCATCTCAGAATTAACTGTACAAAATACAACCCATTATCTTTCTCCCCAAACCTACCTTTGTTTAATTTCCTTATTTTATATCATTGAACTCACCAATATAGCTTTATAATCTCAGTCATCCTCCATGCTCATTCTTACCTGTTATAATCAATGAATTGCCAAGTTTTGTTGATTCTACCTCCATACCATCTCTTCCTTTAGGCTTTTCTCTCTACTTACATTGCCACTGTTGAAGTTCACGTTCACATACTTGAACTACTGTGACAGCCTCCTAATTGATGTCCTTCATACCCTATGAAGTGGCCAATTCGATATTCTTTAAAATGACATCATTCCCCCACTCAAGCTCCTGGAGTCACTCTCTGTTACTCTAGAATAAAATACAAACTCTTGTTTGGCATGTGGCCATTCTACTTCCTTAGACATATTAAAATTATACCACTTCCTTTCATGATCTCTAAAATCTAGCCAAAGTGGCTTACTCGTCCATCACGTACAAGTCCTATGTGCACTTCCTCCTCACTTCTCTCTCTTAGAATCTTGATGCTTTTCAAAAGTCAGTTCAAACACCTCTTCCTACATAAGGCCTTTTCTGATTTCTACCAGCTACTTGCGTCTCTTCCCACTTGAAATTAACTCTTGTTTACTTGGTATACATTTCTTTTCCGCTTTTATGTGTTTATTATTCCCGAGATAGAATGTAAGCTCCTAGAGGGGAGGACCTGTTTTTTTTCCTTTTGAATCTCCAATGCCTAGTACAGTCCCTGGCACTTAGTAGGAATATAAAACTGCTGATTTATTATCATGCTGTTTGAGCAGGCTTCATGGTATTAAGATATGTAAAGAGATAGATAAGACAACATCCAAGGTCACTGAAATTTTACTTCAGAGAGGAGAAAGATAAGTAAAAGTGCAACAACCTCTTTGCTTTTACTTTTCCAGGCTATGCAAGAGGAATAGTCATGTAGGAGTGGCATATCCTAGACTTATAAGGGCCCTGATTGGTGGATTTAATATTACGGTTTTCTCCCCTGTGTTTGAGAAGCTGGTACTGGACCTCAAATGTGAAAATGATTTCACATCTGACATGCTACAAAATATTCAGTATTCTTAAATTAAAACAGAATAGGGGTGTGTGTGTGTGTAGAAGTAGCATGAGATTAAATGGTCAAATGAAATCACTAAATGAGTGTGATCTTATTTTAAGCTTATGCTCTACACTCTGCCCCCCCCCCCCCGCAATGTTGGGACTCAATCTAAGTAGGTTTGAGCAGTATGAAGAGCAGAGACATAAATTCAACAATGAAAATTTGGAGTAGACTATATTAATAGAAGGCATAATCCATCAGTTCAAGGTGTGATTCCATTAGTCTATGGAACCTTTTGATGAGGAAACTCTACCAGTGCATATCAGCACCTTCTGTTCACCACTTTTGTCTTTTGGAGTTGCCTAGGATTGCCCTTGGTCATGTAGCCACTATTTGAGAGAGGTGGAGCTCGAATCCCAGTTTCCTAACTCCAATGCTGCCTCTACTCTTCCATGATCTGAGATCTTGTGCCCTTCAAAACAGATCACATAAACAAAAACAGAGAATGTTGGTTCCCAGCTGTTAATCCCAACAGAGTTTGAATTTTATTAAACATGCAAACCTCAAAAATACATTTCACTTGTCACCTCTCTGGAGAGTTTGGATTCTCTGTATTTATCTCTCTTTAAACTATCCAAATCATATAACACTAGCCATATAATAAACCTCCTAAATACTTGCTCAATATTTATAAATAAAACAGGTTGTTTTGTTGAGTGGTGTCTACCTTGTGGACCGTACTGACCATGGAGTTTTCTTGGCAAAGATTCTGGAGTGGTTTGCCATTTACTTCTCCAGTGGATAAGTGACTTGCCCAGGGTTGTACGGCTAGTAAGTGTCTGAGGTTACATTTGAATTCAGGTCTTCAAGACTCCAGGTCCGGTGTTCTATCTGCTGCTGGTACTATCCACCTAGCTGCCTCCAAAAATGGATTAAAATTCTCATTTATAAAACAACCTCAAACTAACTGGATGAGTTTCTGGATTGTCATTTATTTTATTTTAATAGGAAACTTTTAAAATCAATTCTTTTTCTGTATTTAAACAAGCACCCCACAACAACTGCTTCGGACGCCTTCATGGCTGTTGGAAGAAGTTCTCATTCATCTATTTGACCCAGGGAAGTCTTCACATGTTTGGGGTAGACATCCCCCTACCTCATCAATGGATCTGAGGCCTATCAGTTACCCTCAACCTGGTTTTGCCTGTCTGCTGAGGTGGTTTTACCAGGGTGTGGCTGCTAAAGCTTCTTGGAGCCACAGGGGTTGCTGTTGTTTGTCCTTTGATCTCAAAGAGCACCATGACGTCAGGGAGGTGATGCCATGACTTGCAAGTGAATTGGATTTAAGTGATGGAGGGCTATGCAAAGTCACCAGCCTCACTTTCTCCTCTGGAGCCATTTGGGTCAAGTGGCAAGATATGGATCACAACAAGTGGAGATGGCTCAAGAGGCAGTGGGGGACCTTGGTCTTTTCAAGCTAAGGTCTTTAATAGGTCTCAGTTTGACTGAGGCAGCACTCATTCAGTGATTAAGGCTTAATGAAAAATGAGGCAAAGAATGGCCTCTTTAAAAGAAGTAGATCTGGGAGGGGAAGACCCTCAGGGTTTCTGGCCCCAAAAAACCCGATTGTTATTTACATTCTTTCTGAGCCAATCAGGGCTCAAATAGTGACCAGAGTGATTTGAGCCACAGGTGGACACCAAAGAAGGACGAGCAGCCCTGAAAAGGGCTTAGCAAACCACATCAGAGGTGTGAGTCCTCCCTGGGCACCCCAGATACCCCGATATAGTGACAGAGAACTGGGCTTAGGCCTAGGCTCAAGTCCCACATCTGAAACACAATGACCAAGTGACCTTGAGACAGGCCTTTAACTTCTTGGCACTCTAGGCAAATGTCTCAGATTATAAATTGCAGAAAAGAAGCCAATATGCCTTGGGAGAGGGAGAGTCTTCATCAAGGAGTTCTCTATCCTAAGGAAATTATAGGTCTAGTCCTTACCCTATTTCTACTATTTTTTTGGATGTAGCAATGAAACATTTTTGTTTTCATCATAGATGTATCTTAATTAATATTCCACTTCTATGCCAGCACCAAATACCCAGTAAGTGCTGATGGCATCCATCAACAATGTAAATGGCACTTGGCTTAGCTTGGGAAAATCATATGGTGTGGGAGAGAAATGATATGTACTCATAAAAGGAAGCTTGGTTCCGTCCTTCCTCTTTATTTGGTTGTAGAATTAATTCTTTCATTGAAGCTTCTATGGGGATAATACAACCCTTGGTTTAGAAAAACATTAGTATTATTTTGACACACAAGTAATAAGGTTACTGATTATTGTGCTTTTGTGGAATAAGCATTAGATTTGGGGTCAGAACCCAAGATTTAAGTTTTATTATTCATAAATTGTGTGAGGTTAGGTCAGTTATTGAGACTCTCTGGGTCTGTTTTCTCATGTGCAAGATTCAGATTAACGATTTCTGTACTTTTTCTCTCCCAGGGTTGTTGTGAGGCTCAACTAAGATATGGTATGTGAAAGTATTTCTTTGTCTACTGTCAGACTTCTTACAGATCTCAAATGCTGCCCCCTCTTCCATGAAATCTTCTTCCACGTCCCACTTGGTAATGGCTTTTCCCCAATGATTATCATAGCACTTAACGCATCTCTTCTGCACTTAACACATATTAGTTTGCATTATAGTAGCTCTGTTATTTGTCACCTTTGTGACTGTAGGCAAGTCACTCAACCTTCTCTGGGTTTTGTTTTCCTCATCTAGGATATTAGGGGATGGAACGGATAATCTTTCAAGTCCCTGCCAGCTCTAAATCTGCCACTCAATCCATAAACATTTATTAAGTGCCTACTATGTGCCAGACCTCTGACTCTATGGCCATGCTAGTCTGAAAGCTCTGTAAGGAAATGAAACATACCTTTCCTAAACTTTGTATCTTTCCCCGGAATTAACACAGTGCTCTTCATGTATTCAGCGCTTAATAAACATTTCTTAAAGAAAAGATAGATGCAAACATGTAAATTAGTAGAATTCTGATTTCTAAAGCATCCTGTTTTAAGCATCATGACACATTGGAGAAAGAGTTGGTTTCATAGTCAGGGAGACATAGGTTCAAGTCTGGAATCTGACACATACTGGCCATTTAACTATGGGATGAAGGGGAAGGGAATAAGCATTTATATATGTGCCAGGGGCAGCTAGGTGGCAGAGTGGATAGGGCACTGGGCTTGGAATCAGGAAGACTCATCTTCCTGAGTTCAAATGTGACCTCAGACACTTACTAGCTTTGTGACCGTGGGCAAGTCACTTAACCCTGTTTGCCTCAGTTCCTCTTCTGTAAAATGGGCTGGAGAAGGAAATGGCAAAACATTCCAGCATCTTTGCCAAGAAAAACCCAGAAGGGGTGACGAAGAGTCTGAAATGACTCAACAACAACTGTGTAAAAGGCACTGTGCTAAGCACTTTAAAATATGCTCTCATTTGATCTTCACAGTGGTCCTGAGAGGTGGGCGTTGTTATTATCAAATCAATTATTTGCACCCATTTACAGTTGGGGAAACTCAGGCAAACACAGGGTAGGTCCTACCACTACCGAATGTTTGAGGTTGGATTTAAACTTAGGTCTTTCTGACATCAAGCCTGGTACTCTATCCACTGCCCTGCCCATTGTTTCCCCGGGAAAACCACTTCACCTATCAGGGCCCTAGGTAACTTTTAAAAACTCCAAAGTTGCAGAAAAGGTAGCAATTTGTATTGGAAGAAGGAGCTCCTCCTTGGGAATGAAATCACAGGTCCTAATTAAAACAAAACAAAACAAAAAGCATGCAACATTCTATACATAATCAATGACAAAAGTCCGTGCTATAGACACTATTATGTTAGCTTTGGAATTCCAACTTGAAGGAATACTTTGGGCAAAGCCAGATCCCCTACACAATTAATACTCTGCCTGGAAAAGTAGTTGTAGTTGTGAATGATATTTAAGGATCAGATGCCATCTGCTCCTTGTCCGCCTACTGTTTCATGAGCATCATCTAATATCTGGATAGATGTAAAGTGATACAAACATGTCAAGTTGACCTCTTTTAAGATCCACACAAAAAGAGTCCCAGAGCAAGGTGCACTGGAAAGTAAATTTAAAACAGAGCTCAAAATGACCAATGACAACTGAGCTGTATGAAAAATCAATAAGGAACTCATAGAGTTTTGGTCCCCACTATGGAAACCAGATAGACAAAGGCAACGTATTTTTCTTGGCTTGAAGGGGAAGGGAGTTTCTCCCTATTTGCCACTTGCCATTCTCTCTTCTAGCCGCTGCCAAACTCGACTGCTAGCTTCCAGGAAGGCATTTCTGTTATGCCAGTTTCAAAATGAGTGTAACAGTGCCCTCTGAGAGGGAAGATTAGGTCATAGTGAAGATGGCAGCATCTGTCTGTTTATAGCTGCTGTCTTCATCCTAGGCAATGTCTCCTTTCACAGTAGTCGACAGAGCATGGGGGTGTATAGGAGGGGAGGGAATGGAGGCGAAGATAGAAAAGGCAAGGAGGCAGGGAGGTAGAAAGAGAAACTCTTCACCTGCTTATTTCACCAAAGCACCTGGTGCTGGTACATAATTCAGCCTCCTGATGGTCCATTTATTTCCATGTTGGTAGAGAAGAGGAACAGACTCAGGAACGAGGCTTATAACATGCTTTAGCATGATTTACTTATTTTGTACAGATCCCCAAATGATATAACATTTCTGGAGGTTCTTGCTTTCAAACACACACAATGTAGTATCATTAAAAGAATGGTGAATGCTGAATAATAGAGTTTGGGAGCAGGAAGGGATCTCAGTTGCAGTTTACTCCAAACCATACAGGAAAGGAGTCCTCATTATAACTTTTTCCCCCATAACATAGTATAATAAAAAGAGATGATTGCACACGAAATTGCAAATCTATTATGTACAACTAGCTATTCCATTTAAATACATAACAAAATTATCATGCAACTATTTTTTCCTTTTTTTTCTTTTTTCCTCCCTGCCTGCCACCCTGGAGATGGCTACCATTAGACATAAATATGCATAAATATGTAAAATCATTCTATACATGCTCAGTTCTTTCTCTGGATTCAGACAGCATTTTCTTTCATAGGTCCTTTGTAGTTAATTTGGGTATTATAATAGTCAAAATGATTTAGTTGCTCAAAGTTGTTCTTAAAACAATATTGTTGTTACTGTATACGATGTTCTCATTTCATTCTTTATTATTTTGTGCAAATCTATCCATGTTTTTCTGAAATCAACCAGCTCATCATTTCTTATAGCACAGTAGTATTCCATCATGATTATATATCACAACTTGTTCAGCCATTCCCCAATTGATTTCCAGTTTTTTACCACCACAAAGAGATCTTCTATAAATATTTTGGAACATATATATTATTTTACTTTTTCTCTCATTATCTTTGGAAATAGACTTAGTAGTGGTAATGCTGAGTCAAAAGGTATAGGAAGTTTAATAACTCATTGGGAGTAATTCCAGATTGCTCTCCAAATGATTGGGTCACTTCACAGTTTCACCAACAGTGAATTAAATTCTCAATTCTTCCACATACCCTACAACATTTGTCACTTTCTTCTTCAATCGTTTTACCTAATCTGATAGGTGTAAAATGATATTTCAAGGTTGTTTTAATTTGCATTTCTCTAACCAATAATAATTTAGAACATCTTTTTTTCATGTGACTGTAAATTGTTTTGATTTCTTCATGGGAAAGCTGCCTGTTCATATCCTTTGGCCATTTATCAATTGCTGAATGGCTCGTTTTCTTATAGATTTGACAAAGTTCTTTACATATTTGAGATATGAGACCTTTATCTGAGAAAATATGTATTAAAATTCCAACTGCCTTCCCAATTCCCCAACTTTCTGCTTTCCTACTGATCGTGGCTACTTTTATTTTATTTGTACAAACTCTTTTTAATTTCATGTAATTGAATTATCAATTTTGCATCTCACAATGCTCTCTATCTCTTATTTGTTTATTCATAAACTGTTTACCTATTCCTAAGTCTGATAGGTAATATGTTCAATGTTTGTCAAATTTCCTTGTAATATCACTCTTTATATTTAGGTCATACATCCTTTTAACCTTATCTTGGCAAACCTTACCCTTATCAAAAGTGTAAGATGCTGGTTTATGCCTAATTTCTGCCAGACTGCTTTCCAGCTTTCCCAACAATTTTTTTTTACTGAATAATGAATTTATATCCCCCAAACTTAGTGATCTACCTTTCTATTTCTTAGCCAGTACCAGATAGTTTTTATAATTATTGTCTTATAATATACTTAAGATGTGGTACTGCTAAACCTCCTTCTTTTACATTTTTTATTAGTTTCTTTCATAGTCTTGATTTTTGTTCTTCCAAATGAATTTTATTGTTATTTTTTCTAATTTAGTAAAATACATTTTTTTTTTGTAATTTAATTGGGATCTCATCGAATATATAAATTATATATGTATATATAATAAATATATTTTTCTTTCTCTGTTTTTACTCTTCCTGATTTAGGTAACAATATTATATTTGTTTCATAAGAGAACTTTGGTAGGATCCCTTCTTTGCCTTTTATTCCAAATAATTTATTTAATCTTGGAATTAGTTGATTTTTAAATGTTAAAATTCACTTCTAAATTCATCTGTTCCTCGTACTTTTTTCTTAGGAAGCTCATTTATGGCCTGTTCAATTTCTTTTCCTAAAATAGATGTATTTAGGTATTCTATTTCTTCTGCTAATCTAGGCAATTTATATTTTTATAAATATTCTTCCATTTAACTTAAAATGTTAAATTTATTGACATATAATTGGACAAAATAACTATAGTTGCTTTAATTTCATCTTCATTAGTGGTATATTTATCCTTTTCACTTTTAATAGTAGTGATTTGGTTTCTTTCTCTCTCCAAATTAACCAATGGTTTATCTATTTTATTGTTTTTTTTCATAAAACCAACTCCTAGTTTTATTTATGAATTCAATATTTTACACTCAATTTTATTAATCTCACCTTTAATTTTTAGGATTTCCAATTTAGAGTTTAATTGGGGATTTTTAGTTTATCCTTTTTTAAAAAGTTGTTTTAATTGCATACCTAATTCATTGGTCTGCTCTTTCTCTGTTTTGATGTACTTATTTAGAGACATAAATTTTCCTCTGATTACTGCTTTTGCTGTATTCTTTAGGTTTTGTCATGTCTCAACATCGTCATTATCTTTAATGAACTTATTGTTTCTATTATTTGTTCTTTAATCAACTCATTCTTTAGGATTAGGTTGTTAAATCTCCAATTAGATTGTAGTCTGTGTTTCTGTGGTACCTTACTAAATATAATTTTTATTGCACAGTGATCTGAAAAAGATAGTTTTAATATTTCTGTTTTTCTGCTTTTAACTATAAAATTTTTATGACTTAATATATGGTTAGTCTTTGTGAAGGTAATATGAACCACTGAGAATAAAGGTTTATTTCTTTCTATTCTCATTTAGTTCTCTCCAGATATCTATCATATCTGGCTTATCTAAAATTCTATTCACTTCCTTGACTTTTTTTTGGTTAGATTTATCTAGTTCTTAGGCAGGAAGATTAAAGTCCCCCACTATTATAGTACTACTATCTAACTCCACGTGTAATCCATTTAACTTTTCTTTTAAAAATTTAGATGCTATGGTATTTCATGCATTCAGTATTGATATTGCTCCATTATCTATGGTACCTTTTGTCAAAGAGCAATTGCCCCATTTATGTCTTTTAATTGAATCTATTTTAGCCTTAAATTTGTCTGAGATCATCATTACTACCCAGACTTTGTTTTGCATCATCTGAAGCACAATAAATTCTACTCCAAGCCTCTGTTTTAACTCTGTGCATGTCTCTCATTCTTAGATGTGTTTCTGTAAATCACATATTGTTGGATTCTGATTTTTAATCCAGTATGTTATCCATTTCCATTTTGTGGGTAAGTTCATCCCATTCACATTCAAAGTTATAATACTATTTGGGAATTTCCCTCCATCCTATTTTTACTCACTATTATCCTTCTTGGTCTTTTTACCCCATCCCTACTACCTTGTCCTCTCCCCTTACCCTCCCAATCCTTATTTTACCCACCCCTCTAAGAATTCCTTCTTTATCCTTTCTTCCATCCTTTTTACCTTTTTCCTACACAATTTTGTTTTTTCACTATAAGTTCTCCATGTAATTGTTCAGATTCTGTGTGAAAACCTCCAATTAGGGGGGACGGGGCCATAGTCCTATTCACGTTACTTGCTAGTTTTGTGACTTTGACCTCTGATCCTGTTTCTGCTTCTGCAAAAAGATGTGGTTGAACTGGATGATTTAGAATGTCCCTTCTAGCTCTAATATCCTATTATATATATGCCCAGGACTTATTATTGATCTAACTTATATAGAGTTCAAATTGTGCAGATGGTTGAAACTTCCCATTTGAAAATTTCTTCACCCTTTCACTGCATTTATTATAGTGGTACAGGAAGATTGTATAAGCTTCAAGAACACAGACACAATAAAACCTCTTTAATTATGACCGCTAATTTAGGAGTTGTGCTATTATTGATTTTGCTAAAGTTTATACTTATAGGATCTAGGAAGATGAGTTTCGCTAAGGGAATCAATTACATACATGAAATTGTTAGAAAAATGTCTAATTTAAGAGAACACATATTTTGGGAACTTTAATAGAATTCTTTACATATAAATGATGAAGGTGCTAATTTCAATTGAGTCTTCCATTACAGTAGGGTCCAGCCAGATCATCATTTGTTGACAACTAGAATTCTCACTTTTGATAAAGACGGAAAAAGATACAGCTTGGCCCTAATTTGAATTCCCCGTCTTTAGTTATATCCAATGCTTATGAGGGTGTATAAAGAATCACTCAAATAAGGAATGACCAGCATTCTGCACTCAATAAACAAACACTATCACTGTCTGGCTCCAGTCACTACTGGAATCTGGCTACTGTTAAACTCCCCTGACAATTTAGATTTCCTTGGAGGGAAAAGGAAGGGCATGAGGCAATCAGGCATTGGATTGGGTCAGAGAAAATACCAGGGGATCATGAATTTAATCACAGCAGATAGGAAGATGAGATTCAGGAACTAACATTCAAATGAAAGTTTGGTAGAGGGTATTAAGGCTTCAGGAATCAGAGTACTGGAAAAAAGGATCAAGAACAGGGAATTGGGCAGGACTAGATGGGTGGATGGAGATTTTTCTGATCAAAATTGCCCTGGCTACATATCAGATATTTGGTCAAGGAAAAATAACATTGTGCAAACAACCACAGTTGGTGTAGGTGGCAGGTTATACAGAACAAGAGAGTAACTACATCTCTTCTTACTGTAGGGAAGAGAGTAGGAATAGAAATATGAGTAAAAAATCAGAATGTACCTGACATACACCTAAAGTGTATCTTAAATTCATGAAGTTATGCACATCCTCATTAGACATTCAAAATACAATTCAATAAGCATTTTTTCAACACTTAGTATATGAAAGGCACTGAGCTAGGCTTTGATAATAAACAATAAAAACTTACATCCAGTACTATGCAGCAAGATTGCAAATACAACTAATTCATCTTGTCTAAATGTCTATGAAATCCTTGAGGATTTGGATAACCCTAAATAGTAGCCAACCTAAGAATGATTTATATTGACCTTTGGCATATGTTTTTCTAATTTAATTTCAATATACTTGCCTTGAAGTTCTGAGAATAAATAATACCTAAAGACAATGAATTTATACAGACAAAATCCAGGTAAGTAGGATATAGAAAACCATCCATCTTGTTGCTCTTGTTCTCCTAATCAAATTCTCTCCAAGCCTCATTTCGTGATCTGAATAGAAAACATCACTTTTGAGATGCTCCCCTTTCAGAATAGAAATGTACTATTACAAAAAGAGCTCTGGTCTTGGGAGTTTGTATGGATTTGTATGCTAGAGCCTTAGATTGCCAGCTCCTTGAGGGCAGGGACTATCTTTTGTTTCTTTTTGTAACCCCTAGTGCTTATTACAGTGACTGGCACTTAGTAGGCACTTAAGAAATGTTTATTGGTTGACTGATTATGTGATTATGTTCAAATGATTACTTCCTTTAGACTAAATTTTCTCATCTGCAAAATTGAGATACTATTTTACTAACAACCTCA
>CM053627.1:168983506-169003158 GCA_028646595.1 Phalanger gymnotis
TAATTCTGCCTTTCAAGGCATTCTTCTCCTCATTGGCTTTTTGGACTTCTTTTGACATTTGGGTTAGTCTATTTTTTAAGGTGTTATTTTCTTCAGTATTTTTTTGGCTTTCCTTTAGCAAGTCATCGACTTGTTTCTCATGGTTTTCTTCTGTCACTCTCATTTGTCTTCCCAATTTTTCCTCTACTTCTCTTACTTGCTTTTCCAAATGCTTTTTGAGCTCTTCCATGACCTGAGCCCAATTCACATTTTTCTTGGAGGCTTTTGATGTAGGCTCTTTGACTTTGTTGACTTCTGGCTCTATGTTTTGATCTTCTTTGTTACCAAAAGAGATTCAATAGTCTGCATCCTTTTTCGCTGCCTGGCAATGTTCCCAGCCAACTACTTGATCCTTGAGGTTTTTGTCAGGGTATGACTGCTTGTAGAGTAGAAAATACTTTGTCCCAAACTTTAGGGTCTGCGCTGCTGTTTTCAGAGCTACTTCTACTCCACTGTGACTGCAAGCTCTGCTACAGCAGTGCTCCTTCCCCAAGAACTGCCAACCAGGACCATGACCCAGATCCAAGCAAGGCAAAGCAAGAGAACCTGCCTCCGCACCAGTAAAGGTTTCCTTCTGCTCCCGCTCTAATGGGCCACTTGATTCCTCCCACCACGTGAGCCAGGGACTCTGGAAGCAGCTACAGGAGCTTCCTGTTGCTGCCGTGGCCACCGCGTGCCCTGTCTGCCACCCCCAGGGCTGGGGCTGGACTACCCTCACCTCTATCCAGCAGTTTTGCCGCTAACCTGCTCTGTTGTTTTTGGTGTTTGTGGGCTGAGAAGTCTGGTAACTGCCACAGCTCAGTGATTCCTGGCCCTCAGGCCTGCTCTGCCCGATCCTGATCTGGTTGGTGTTGGTGCGGCCCATGTTGGGCTGCACTCTGCTCCCAGCACTGTTGATAGACCCTTCCCAGTGACCATCCAGGCTGTCCTGGGCTGGAGACCTGCTTCCCTCTGCTATTTCATGGGTTTTGCAGCTCTAGAATTTGTTCAGAGCCATTTTTTACAGGTGTTTGGAGGGATTTGGGGGAGAGCTTAAGCAAGTCCCTGCCTTTCAGCCACCATCTTGGCCCCTGTCACTCGCCCCCCATCTTCTAAAAGAAGATCTCCCCAGGGCTCTGGAAATCTTCTAGGTATTTTTATATCCAATTGGCACCAGGGAAGCCTTTGACCTCTTTGCCTGTTATTTCTAACTCTTGTTCCATGACTAGTTCATTAAAAAAAACCCAATTGTACATTTACTGGATGATGTCTTTTATGCTTCTTCTTAAATAGGCTACAAAATAGAACTTACATGTATCTTTCTACTGGCCTTTGGGTCACCTATAAATTAGAGTCTTGGAAGAAAGAGATTTTTTTCATGATTTATAGCAATAGGGCATCACCAGAAGAAAGAATATTGCCATTAAAAGTTGGCGTTTTGTGTCATGGAGCAACCCAAGATCACTGAAGTGTTTGGTATAGATAGAGTTCTGGGCCTTGAGTCAGGAAGACCTGAACTCAGATGTGACTTCTGACACTAGCTCTGTGTGACCCTGGGAAAGTTGTTTAACCTCTGCCTCAATTTCTTTCCTTTATTTCCTTCCTTATTTCCCTACCTCCCTTCTTTCTTTTTTCTTCTCCGTTCTTTCGTTCCTCCCTCCCTTGGCATGATACAAGTACTGATGGACCAGGTCAACAGCCTGCTCATCCAACTTCATTCCTGACACACTATAATCCATCTCTCAGCTTTAAGCATTTGCACTGGCTGTGCCTTCTCTCCTTGCTCCTATGCCCCCATGTACGGAATATACTCTTCATCTCCACTTCTTATACTCCATGCTTTGTTTCAGAACTCAGCTTATATCATTTTCTATATGAAAACTTTCCAGATCCCCACCCTGGAGTCCCCTCTCCCAATTATGTTCTAATAATTTTGTATATTTTTGTATGCACTTATATATGCATATTTGGTCTCTCCCAAAAGAATGCAAGGACTTTGAGGGCAAGGAGCTTCATTTTTTTTCCCCAAATTTCTGGTGCTCTGTCTGGCACATATTGAGCACATAACATGTGCTTACAAGAGTAGGCAGTTTTCACTAATTTGTTCTTTTTTCCTTTTTGGATTGCTGAGGTAATCTCTTTTGAGAGATCCAGGATTTCACTGAGAGATTCCTGCAGTATTCTGGGGCCTACTAGAATTAGGACAGTATCCTCCACAAACAGGAACATCTGGAAGAATATGCCATCTACAAGTAATTTTTTTATTTGGATTCTGAAGCACACTCTTCAAAACCATAAAAATACCTTTAGAGAGCATCTCTCTCCATTTTATGCCTCATTTGACATTGACAATCAAAAGGTCACGGAACAAAGTTACCACCATGACCACATCTCTCATGGCATCAATATGTTGATGAGAGAATCTTTGTTGAAAGAGAGCCATGAAGATTATATTTTGATCTATCTAAGAAAATACTCAGTGCAGGGTTCACCATGACCACTATGCACCTGTCTTGAAGAAAATATTAATGATGTATAGGAATGAGTCTTCTGAATAGTTTACACATTTTTTGGCCTCTTTCGTTTCTTAATCTTGAGCTATATTTTCCTACATATTTTTTTTATCATCCTCCTGTGCCCACTTTTCCACTGATGTCACAGACTATTTATCTGTATGGTAATAACAATAATTTATGTAGCACCTTACATGTGTTATCTAATTTGGACATTGGTTTGGAGGGTCTTGCCAAGTTCCTCACAGAATTTTTTGACTATTTTATCCTATGTAACACATGTTGGTATGTAAGCATTCATTATGAAGACTGCACAAGGTAAGATGGATATCCTATGAAAAAAATGTTTCCTATATCTTTTAGGAGCTTTATGAAACCCATGCTGCCTACTCCTTTATATTCTCTCCAAGGCGAACCTGTGAACCACTCTTTCATTTAGCTGTGACTCCTCTTTCTCTTCTGGTTTCATTTGTAGCTAGAATCTCAATATCTTCAAGATTCAATTCCTCCAATAATAGAACAACTCTCTGATCACTGGAAAATGACATAGAAAAATGAATATGTTGAGATGGTCTAAACACTGTGGGAGTCTTAGTCTGCTTTGCTCCATTTTCTGTTCTTTTGCTTCAGCAGAAGTATAAGGGGCAGGTTAGGGTTGAGGGTCATTTTATATTTTTCTTTCATAGGTTGTCATGGCTAAACAATTCACTTCTAATGGATGACCTACTTAGCTAGGCTAGTCCTTAGACAGCAGACACCATCTTTCGAGCCTTTCCATCATGGGAAGGCTTTCAGAAATGAAAGTTTGCATCATCTGAGTCCCTGACATAATCAAATGCTTTGACATCAGAAAAGGAAAACCTGAGCCTTATAGACCCTCTTCCTTCAAGATTCAATTCAGCCTCATGGACCACCAGAGGGCTTTTCCTAAGGTGCTTTTTAAAGCACTACGTAATCAGCATAGAATTGTTATTATTGAAACAATGCGGGAGCCTTAGCAGAACTGTTATTTTTTAATTAAAATTTTTTTTAGCTTATTGTGTCAGTCTTAATGCTTCTTGGGTTGATATAATGACTTGGGGAAAAGGAGAAGGGATTAAGGGAGAAAGGAAAACTTTTTTTTAGGACAATGGACAAAAGGAATTCAGTTTTTTTTAAAGAGTATTTCTGGTGCTTGAACTAAAGTGGGAAGTAGAGAGTTCAAGGTTAACAATTTTAGCCCCAGGATGCTTAATAATAGCTAACATTTACAAAGAGATATAACTTTACATATATTATTTCATTTGATCTTCACAACAACTCAATATGGCAGGTGCTATTATTATCCCAACCTTACAGATGAGGAAATTGAGGCTGAGAGAGATGGAAGTGACTTGCCCAAGATTACATAGCTAGTAGAAGATCTGAGGGAGACTCTATACTTAGATTTTCCTAACTCCAGTAAAAGCACTCTATCCACTCCACTACATACTAAAGAATTATCAACAGCAAAGGGTAAGAACCTTAACAGAGGACTTGAAAGGGAAATAGTCCAACCTGTATTCAACCAGGGAGAACTTAAAAGATTTTTTCGAGAAGAAATCACAAAATAACCAATAAGTAGCAATATTTAAATGTTAAAAATCTTAGATTATAGAGATAATGAGAATATGTGATATTTAGTGAGTCAACATGTATTTATTAGGCATATTAATTAAATATATTAATATACATGCCTAGTACCAGGGAAGAAAGGCAAAAGACAATCAGTGACTCTCAAGAAGCTCACAATCTAATGGGAGAAACAATATGCAAATGGCCATGAAAAACTCTCTGTCTCTCTTTGTCTCTGGCTCTTTCTCAATAGGGTTTATACATGGTCATTTGCATTACATAATACAGATATAGATAGATGATCGATAGATGATGGATCAATGTAATCTATTGATTATCTATCTATCGATGATAAACTGAAATGATCAACAGAGAGAAGGCTCTCTAGCTTTAAGGGAGATGATAAAAAGCAGGAGAGACTTGAAGGAAGTGAGGGATACCAGGGGGCAGAGATGAAGAGGGAGAGAATTCCAGGCATCAGAAATAGCCAGTGAATGATGTAGGAATGTTTTTGTTAAAAGCATTGGCTTTAAGGTGGAAAATTAAGTACTGCCCCTTATAAGTTCAAAGTCTAGTCAATTATATCTATCTATCTATCTATCTGTCTGTCTGTCTGTCTGTCTATCTATCTATCTATCTATCTATCTATCTATCTATCTATCTATCTATCTATCTATCTATCTATCTATCTATCCATCTGTCTATCTATCTGTCTATCTATCTATCTATCTATCTATCTATCTATCTATCTATCTATCTATCTATCTATCTATCTCCATATCTATATATATACATATGTATATACATACATATACATATAGATAGATAGATAGATAGATAGATAGATAGATAGATAGATAGGTAGATAGATACAAAGATACCTTGACTAAGAAAAAGTTTTTGTTTTTTCGGAATGACATAGAAATATGGTCATGCATTGACTGTAATATCCAGGTTATTTTCATCTACTTGGTTAAAAGTTTCAACTTTATAATGAAAGTTTTTTTTCACAGTCACTAGACATGTAAAAGGAAATCTGAGATATGGTTATTTGGATTAAATATGTTATTAAACATGTTATTATATCTCCCCATACACTGATATATATTTGTTGAATTGTAAGAATGAGCCATCTCTCATATTAGATGAAGAGTTGCTGGCCATCTTCCTAAATGATTCATATGTCCCCCTTGGTTCCCAGCCTTTAATTTTTTATTTCCAGAAGTTGTTTGATAATTCATTCAAGACAATTTTCATAGCCGATCAACCTGTGACTGTTTTTGTTGTAATGGTTAGAGCCTTCAGTTCATGAGGGAGCTTGTGTTGAGGACTAGGACATCTACAGTTTTTTGCTGATCTTGATTACATTTATCCCTCCATGATCAAATATTTAAAGAGATTGGATCTGGAGTCAGAAGGACCTGATTTCAAATCCAGCCTCAGACACTAATTGTATGACCCTGGGCAAGTCCATCTGCCTGTTTCCTCACCTGTAAAATGGGATAATAGTATCTATCTCCAAATGTAGTTGTGAGGCTCAAATGAGATAATATTTGTAAAATACTCAAATTATAACCAAAACTTCCTTGAAGCTTCACCCCTGGATGAATTCTACCTTCTTTGACTTTCAAATAAATTCACAGACAACAACTACAGACAACAGTCCCTGTGGTTTTCAGTCTTTTTTCTCTGCAAGGCTGGGTGTAGGGTCTTGCTTGGCTCATAGAGAATTTTTATTACTATTCTATTTTATTACTTTAAAAATGACTCACATAATTTTATAATTTTTATTTTATAGGGATCAGAGGACAGCAATAAAAGGGCAGTCATGGTGGTTTATCTGTTATCGAAACAAGGGAATTGAGATTTTTTTAGCCCATTTTACAGACTACATTCTGGATTAGTTCCTCCGAGATACTCTAAACACTGCTAAATAAATCTGCAGCTCTAGCCTGGAAAGCCCTCTTGACCTTTCAGAAGATTGCCATCTGAGGGAAATTGACAGTCCATACTAAAAAAAAAAAGTTTTATTTATTTAAAAAAATGTTGCTTACTTCCCAGTGACTGCCCTCCTTCATTACCCATGGAAACCTCTTCAGAAATAAAGTACAATTAAGTAAAACAAATAAACATAATGACCAGTATGATATTGTATTCTCAGTTCCACATCTGCACCTTACCACCCCTCTGATAAGAAGTGGGAGGTATGCTTCATTGACAATCCTATCGACAAATTGGAATGGGTGACTGCATTGATCAGAATTTTGAGGTCTTTCAGTTTTGTGTTACTTTCCATTATTGTGGTCATAATGCAAATTATTCTGATTCTGGTAACTTTATCAGTTCCCAAGTTTTTCTGAACTCTTCATATTAATCATTTCTTAAGTAGAAATAACATTCTATTACATTAATAGATCGTTGTAAGGGCAAGCAAAGTGGGACTTTTTACTATTTTTTTTCTTTTGGAGTGCTTCTCAGTGCTAAGGCAATCAAGTGCCTTTGATTGAGTCTTGCCTTTGTTTGTAGGACAGCCCACACCCTTTTGCTAATTAGATCACAAGAGGTATGAAGCCCTTGGGCCCTAAGAAGAGGATAGCCATTGAACTCAGAAGAGAACTCTCAGAACTGTGGGAGGAGAGGTTTTCCTTTGGGGGCTCACTCATTGGAAGAGTATAGTGTGGAGACTCTGGGTAGCCATTAAGGAGCTCCTTGGCTTTGAAAACCCAGATGCTGGTGCCTCTATCTCTGGTAACTATGTGTACATAGCTTTGGTCAGACAGCTAGAAGCCTGTCTGTTGATTCGTATTTATTTGCTCTGTTTACATATGCTCTGAAGTTCAGGGTGCTGACTTTTTCCCTAAGTGACTGATAACTAAGTGAATGATATATGCCCATTTAACCAAAATAAGATTGTTAATCCCTCAAAGTTGTTTTTCCTTAGAAAAACAGATCAAAGAACCTGTGCTAGCAGCTCTCCTATGTGCTGGTGTTATTGGCCTTATACCTCCACAGCAGCTGCTAGCCACATTGTTGTTACAACCATGTTTGGTTCTGTCTTTCCCATATCAATGGGCACCCATTTTGCTTCTAGATTTTTGGCACCACAAAAGTACTTCTATGTAAATTCTGTGCATTTATGTATTTGTTGTTTAGTCATTTTCAGTTGTGTTCAACTCTTTGTAACCCTTATTCAGGATTTTCTTGGCAAAAATACTGTAGCAGTTTGCCATTTCCTTTTCCAGATCATTTTACAGATGAGGAAACAGGGGCAAACAGGGTTAAATGACTTGCCCAGGATCACACAGCTGGTAAGTATCTGAAGCCAGATGTGAACTCAGGAAGATGAATCTTTCTGACTCTAGGCTCAGGGTTCTATCAACTGTGCCACCTAGCTGTCCACATTTGTGTATATATGCAGGTATATGTATGTACATGTACACATATGCATAAATATACTATATATATATATACGCATACACCATTTCCTCTGTTTTTGATATCCTCAGGGTATATGCCCAGCAGAGACATTGACATTCCACACTAGAGGGTGCATCACATAGAAATACAGTGAATTTTTAGATAAATCTCCTCAAAAATAAAGTCTAATTCCGAAGGCAATTCAGAAGAGATACCAGAACATTTCTATTTTCTTCTATCCAAAATTATATGGAGCATTCATGAATGAAAAATGATTCTCATTTTCATCATACCTCTGCATTGCCCAAGCCCCTGATGGAGCCCCATGAGAGCTTGAAACCTGAACCAGATCCCAAGCAGTCCAAATGATCATGCGAGCTTATGGCCTAATATGAGGGAATTTACTGATTATCTTGAGAAAGCTAGAGAAGATCTCTTAATCTCCTACGTTTAGGAACAAAGAGGAACCTGTCCTGGATAGACCTGGGTTAATTCAAAAGAAACCGAAGAATGTATATAGGACCTATGATCATCCATTATATAAAGCTTCATCTAATAATTTTCTTACCATTCAAAGATCCTCAGCAATCCATTCTTTTCCCTTTCTATGAGCTTAATCATTTGATCAATCAATTAACAAACATTCATTAAATACTTTTGGGGCATTCCTCAGCCAAGAGACCCTAAGATCCTGCTGAAGAGTAATTCCTCATGCTTGTGTCCATTTGACAGGGGTCAAGAGGTCAAGAGGAAGGGCTAGAAGATAAAATTTTTAATTAGCAACAGCTGATGGGCGGTTGCCAGGTAGGTATTAACTCCACGGAACAGAGGAAGATATATACTTTTTTGGGTACTAGGTGGTGCAGTAGGTAGAGTGCAGAGCCTGGAGTCAGGGAGATCTAAGTTCAAATCCAGCCTCAGATACTTACTAGCTGGGCAAGGCACTCAACCCTTTTTGCCTCAGTTTCTTCATTTGCTATGCTAGGTATGCATCTGTAGACCTTAAAGGTCTTCAATATCAGCAAAGAATTGAACTCAAGATTTAGTTTTCTTACAACGAGGAAGCCGTGGATATTGCATCTCACTGCATCTAGAAAGCACTGAACCTATATTGTAATTTACTTTATTTTTTAAAAAAACACTTTATTTCCTCCCACTTACATGTAAAGAAAAATTTTTAACATTCATTAAATTTTTTTTGACTCCAAATTTTCTCTCTCCTTCCCTCACCTCCCCCCTCCCTAAGACAGTAAGCAATATAGGTTACATTAGATTTAGGTTATATATGTTCAATCACTGCACAAACATATTAAATAAGTCTATCAGCAATAAGAGAAAGCCTGGTTATTTTAATTCTTCTTGATTATTTGGAAATTAATGTAATAATGTTGAAAGCAAGAAAAGAAGGGCTGTATTCTGGACCTGCGATTTTATTAGTATTTAGAACTTCTAGTTAAAAAAATTCCCTCTACCAGCACAGGTCAGTACCTTCTCTGCAACTCATAGTCTTAGAGAGTTCCATAAAAGCCTGAGAAGTTGTGACCTGCTCAGGGTCACAAAGCCAATATGTGTCAAGGGCAGAACTTCAAACCAGGTCTTTCCAGGTCTAAGGCTGACTCTCAATCTGCTGTGCCTCTGCTAGAAGAGATAGTAAGGTTAATTCTTCATTTGAAGGTTTATTTTGTATCTCAAGAACATATTAACACATGAATAGCTAGCGACATGTTGTCAACATCCTTCGTCTCTTGAATTGTTCTCAGTTGGCACATGTCCCAACATGACATAACTGTGGTAGGTCCAGTTTTAGAGTGAATTCAATTCCAAGCTGGATGGTGAAACAAAAAAGTGTTTTGATATACATATATATATATATATATATATACATATATATGTATGTATGTATGTATGTATTGTTTGACTATAAAAAAACCCCAAACCAAAACCTGAGAATCTGGTTGAGAAGTGGGGCCTTCAAATAGAGTAACAGTTAGTGTAGGGAAGCCAATGAATTTTGGTTCTGTTGGGGTATATAACATTTACATCGAAAGTTTTGGTTGAATAATCCATGTTAGTGCTGAAACAATGAGGCAAAATGCCACACCCTTCAAAATGATACCATAATAAAAATGTCCATTTCTCTACTGCTTAATGGTTTTCAAAGTTCATTTTGCCGCTCTAACCCTCAGAGGTAGGTATCGCAAGTATGGTTATCACCAAAGTGCTTTTCCTAAAGTGCAGATCTGACCATGTCATCCCTTCAACTCCAGTGACTCCTAACATTCCCTCTAGGATTAAATAGAAACTCCTTTGCTTGGCATTTAATGCCCTTCAACAATGGATCCCTTCCTACCTTTCTAGTGTTTTTTTTTAAACACACTATTCTCCTCTTCCCACTTTACGGTCTAGCCATACCAGCCTACTTACTGCTGCTCACACACCACACCACTGTGCCTTGAATATTCTCTTTCTTCATCTTTGCCTCCTAAAATCCCTGGCTTCCTTTAAGACTCAGCTTAAGTACCACCTTCTGCAAGAAGCCTTTCCTAGCTGCTACTGCCTTCCGCTCTGAGATTATCTTCTATCTACTGTTGTGGTTCAGTCATTTTAGTCCATCATCCCATTTTAGGGTTTTCTTGGCAAAGATACTGGTTTGCCATTAGGTTACTTAGGAGAGTTAAGTGACTTGTCCAGGGTCACACAGCTAGTAAGAGTCTGAGGCTGAATTTGAACTCAGATCTTCCTGACTCCAGGCCCAGCTCTCTATCCACTGTGCCATCTAGCTGCTCCTTCCATCTAGCCTTCTACTCTGTATTGTGTCTATATATATGCTACCATTAAAATGTAGACTAGTCAACAATAGGGATTGTTTTTTTTTCTTCCTTTCTCTTTATATCTCCAGGACTCAGCATAGTGCCTGGCACATAGTAAACACTTGAGAAATGCTTGTTGATTGATTGATAAAGGAAGTGGCATTTCAGAAAGGTAAATGACTTTGACAAAGCTGCAAAATTTTTAAGTAAACAAACCAAGATTCAAACCCAAGTTTCCTGATTTCAGAACGTCCAGTCTTCTTTCTGCTATACTGCACTGCTTCCAAGCTCCTGTTCCTCCACCAAGTCACACATCAGCCTAACCTATGCTCATTAATATTATCCCTGTTCCTGCTTAACTTTTGAACACTTACTCTGTTCATTTGAATAAGCAGTAGCATTAAAAAAGAGTACAATATATGTTTTGAAGAGAAAGAAAGAAAGGTCTCTCTAATCATTTCCATAAAATATGTGCTTAGTTCAATTAAAATGTAAAAATTCTCCACCTGATTTAAAAAGAAAAATCAACCTAGAAGTGCCATGTCAATCAGGAATCAGGATTGTATGAATATTTAAGCTAGAGATATGAATTTCATGTCATATTAATATTCTAAGAATGATTGCACTTTTCTCAAACAGGGGCCTTATGACACCAAACATCTGGATGAAAACTGAAAAAGGTGTTCCATCATCTGGGATATCTTCTTGTATCTAGACACTGGATAATATTGTGTAGTCAGGGTCAAGATCTAGGGAACCCATCAAAATCTTATGGCATTTCTTCCCCCACCCTCATCCCAACTTCTGGTTCTTGAGTGGGTTGGGTTTTCTGCACAACTCATAGATTGTTTATTTTAAGATACTGTTTCCTAGGAAAGCCTTTGGGAAACTCAGTTTATAACACGCCCATGGGGGCAGTAGTCATGAAATGAGACCAGCACATGCATCCTACAAGTTACACTAAAAATATAAAGCAAAACATTTTGTCTAAAATAGCAGAGGAAATGTTTGCTTACTCTACTTTGACAAGGAGACTGAGAACCGGTTCAGGAGAACAGAGGCACACTATACATCGCAGAATCTGCAAAGTATGATTATCTATAACTGACTTTGTAATTTTGAGAGGTAGTGTAGGCAACTAGGTGATACAGTGCCAGGCCTGGAGTCAGGAAGACTCATATTCCTGAGTTCAAATCTGGCCTCTGACACTTACCAGTTGTGTGACCCTGGGCAAGTCACTTAACCCTGTTTGCCTCGGTTTTCTCATCCGTAAAATGAGCTGGGGAAGGAAATGGCAAATCATATCTTGGCCAGGAAAACCTGAACAGGGTCATAAAGAGCTGGATGCAAGTGAAAACAACTGGACAACAATAAGTGCTGTTACTGGACCTGGAAGCAGCAAGATCTGTGTTCAAATATCATCTCAACACCTAAAAGTTGTGTGACCCTGGGCATACTGTTTAAGTTTTCTTTGCCTCGGTTTTCTCTTTGGTAATATGAACACCTAAGCACTCCTGAGATTCTTCCTAGTTGTAAATCTATGTTCCTATGTTAATGATTGCTGGGCTATTGTTACTCTCATAGATTCCTGTGGTTCTTCTGCCCAGCCTGTTCTAAAATAAAGAAACACAAGTTTTGAACTTTAATTTTCCAAGTGATAATTACCCATTTTGTCCCTCAAAGTACAGAATGGGGACAATTAGAATATCAAACCTTTGTTTTCTGCATGATATATTTTGTATATTTGTTTTCATTTATTCATCCTTTTTACTTAATTCACTCATTCTTCCATTCAATTTATTTATTCATTCATTTATCTGTGTATGTATATGCATGTACGGATCTAGCTGTCTGCTTTTTGGTGAAAGGATTGACATATATAAGCTTAGCCTGTACAGATGTCTCCAAATGATTTGTCATTTTTCAGTCCTGTCTGACTCTTTGTGACTCCATTTGAGGTTTTCTTGGCAAAGACACTGGAGTAGTTTGTCACTTCCTTCTCCAGCTAATTTTACAGGTGAGGAACTGAAGCAAACAGGGCTAAATGACTTGCCCAGGGTCACACAACTAGTATCTGAGGCTAGATTTGAACTCAGCAAGCTGAGTCTTCCTGCCTCTATCCACTTCTCCACCTATCTGCCACATGAGCATGTGGCTGCAAAAAACACTTACTCATTTCTCAAGTGAGGAGCTTAATGCTGCCAGGCAGCTGATGCCTCGACCAAATAACTTCAGGCTACTCTGCCTCAGCTCTATTACCTAGATTCATCCTAAGAGTATAGGAATCAGAATCATCCTAAGAGTATAGGAAATTGGGACAACTGTCTCCGAGTCTGAGCTTTGGAAGGGCCCATGATAATGGTTCCTTGGCAATGACCATCAGGATCCTTATTCCTGGACCTCTCACTCTGGCACCAAGGGTGAGTCATGGAGGCCAAGGATTCTGTGTTGTAGAGAACAAGATGATAATAAGCCTTGATAAGGTGAAATCCACCATCTTGTGATATGGAGCATCCATGCCCCTAAATGTTAACAGACATCTTTGCTAAGAGCTCCGCCATCCTTCCCGTCCTTTCACTTCCTATCATCTTCAACTTCTTACTCTCACTAACCCACGTATCCAACAAGTTACCAAATCTTTATGCTACCTCCACAATGTCTCTCAATCTGTCTCCTTCTCTCCGCCCACACAACCACTACCCTCACGCTTCTTACCTGAGTCATTTTAATAGTCCCTTAATTGTTCTCCCTGCTTCAAGTCTTTCCTTATTCTAATCTGTCTTCCACTCAGCTGCCAAAGTTATTTTCCTAAAGCACATCTTTGACTCTCATGTCACTCTCATATTCAATAAACGCTAGTGCTTCTATATTACTTCAAGGTTCTTCTCTACCACCTGATGGTAATTTACTTTTCCAGACTTTTCCAGCAAGTGACATTCCTCACCTTCACCATTCAGCCAAACTGGCTTTTTTGTTATTGTTGGTCAGTTATTTTTTTAATTGTATCTGACTCTTTGTGACCCCATTTGGGGTTTTCTTGGTAAAAATACTGGAGTGGGTTTGCCATTTCCTTCTCCAGCACATTTTACAGATGAGGAAACTGAGGCAAAGTCAGTTAAGTGATTTGCCCAGGGTCACACAGCTAGCAAGTGTCTGAGGCCAGATTTGAACTCAGGAAGATGCCATCTTCTTGACTCCAGGTCCAGTACATCATCCACTCTAGCAATCCTCCCATCGGATTGTCTGTTTCTCATCATTGTAATCCAGTCTCTCTTCACCTCTGACTTTTCTTCCGGGCTTAGTTTATTTTTAAAATATTATTTATTTTATTTTTAATCTATGGGATAAAACAAGCATTTCCCTAACATAGTATAATAATAAAAAAAAGATTGCAATGAAACTGCAGATCTATTATGCATAACTTGCTATTCCTTTTAAAGTTATGTAAATTTCCCTTCTTTTTTTCTTCTCTCCCCCCCTCCCCACCCTTGATATGGCTGGCATTAGACACAAATATGTGTATATATATATATTCACATATATATATGTAAAATCATTCTAGGGTGTTCCTAAAGTCTGGACACATAGGCAATTGATGGCAAGGTAGAATTATGGCATTGAGTTCACAAGAATCTTGCAATCTTTGTATCATAAACTATGGAAATCATATTGAAGATGTTATTTGTTAATATTCCAATTAAATAAAATGTTGTTGAAAATTTCATTCATTTCATTTCTTGAAAATATGCATTTTTGCCTATGTGTCCACACTTTAGGAACACCCTGTTTACATACTTCTATTTGTCAGTTCTATCTCTGGATGCAGTCTCAATTTAAATATTACATTCTATATAAAGCCTTTTCTTATCATAGCAGCTGTTACCGACTCCCTTCCCTCATTATTTGTTTTTATTTTGTATGTAGATAAACATAAACATGTCTCCCCCTGCAAGATTTTAAGTTCCTGGAGGGGAGAGACTGTTTCATTTTTGTTTTTGTATTACCACTGCCTAGCACAGTTCCGGGCACATAGTAAGTTATGAGAGGCAGCTAGCAAAATAAACATGAAAGGCAGCTAAGAGGTGCAGTGGATGGAGTGCTGGTCCTGGAGTCAAGAGGACTTGAGTTCAAATGCACCCTCAGACACTTAACAGCAATGTTAGCCTGGGCTAATTACTTGACAACTGTTTGCTTCATCAAATAAGATAATATTTGTAAAGTACTTTACAAAAGTTAAAGGGCTATGTAAATGTAAGTTATAATTTTTAAACCGACTCCCCTATTTCTCTCTCCTAGGAAGACTTGTAAGCCATCTTCTGTTTAGCTGCTTCTTCCTCCTCTCTAATGTTTTATAAATAAAACAATTTGTACTATTGTCATGTTAAATATTTTAAAATAGCATGAATATATTCATATTATGATATTAATTATAGTACTATTATATTTATATTAGAATGTAAATTGATATTAATTAGAGCAATATATTATATTTAATAATAAATTAGGAAGTAGCTCAGTGGATGGAGCTCTGGGCCTGGAGTCAGGAAGACCTGAGTTCAAATATGACCTCAGACACTTATTAATTGTGTGACCCTGGGCAAGTCACTTAAACGTGTTTGCCTTAATTCACTGGAGAAGGAAATGGCATTCCAGTATCCTTGCCAGGAAAAGTCGAGGGACAGAAAGGGTCATGAAAAGTTGGACACAACTGAATGAGTGTATAACAACAACAAATCCTTAATAATTATTGTAATTATATTAACATAGATACTACATTTATACTATATGTTTATATATTTTATTATATTACGGTATTCTCTCTTTGGTCATTGCTCTCTTTGGTCATTGGTCAAGGATTTCACATGGAAAGTATCAATAGCTCAAATAAAGTTTATAGACGGTGTAAAAGCTGCGTGATTCTTCATACTTGCTGCCCTCTTTTCCACTAGTCTGCCACCATTAATAAAGACTCAGAAGGGGCTCACACAGGACTGAGGAACATTTTGTTTTTTTCTTTGATTCATGGATTATCACGACTAATTAATTCATCACCAAGAGGCCAACCTCCTCATGATATATCTCTTTGTATTTTAGGCAGGCTGGTCCTGAGAAAGACGATTAAATCAGCTGGGTGGGGTTGCACTAAAAGTCTTTCCAACACTGTAGTCTTCTAGAGCTGCTGGCTTTTCCTTCATATAATCAGGGTCACCACTATGCCACCAAGGGGCTAAAATATAGGACTAAATTACAATATTTTAATACTGAAAATTTTATAGCAAGTCAAAATAAAAAAAATCCATATTACAAATTCCCTTTATTTTGCACCTGTACATTTCCCTATAACCAGATGCATTTACTTCTCTGCTTCTAGCTAAAAGGCCTTGAGAACCCAAGGTTTCTGTCCCTATGGGTTTCTGTTTCTATGGGAATCATATAAGAAACTTCTGGCTGGGAAAGATTTTGACTTAGAATTAAGGCCTTCTGCTTTTCTTTTGCTTTAACTACAACCACCTCATTTAAGTTCCTATAGACTTCTTGGGTCCTGAGTGTAAACTGGGTTTAACTTAGTACTTTGCTTGAAACTACAACAACAATATGCCATCTGATTGCCAGTCCTTGTTTTGAGCCATTATCTTGATATGTTCTAGTACCTGCTAGCACCCATATAGAATACTTTCATCTAGTTCGTAACTTCCAATTATAACTTTATGATTTGGGCACTTTTCTCAACCCAATCCAACTCCTACTTGTTTTAAGGCTACTCTATTCCTAGTTCCTTACCTTGCCTCTGTGATCCACTATTGTCCATGGTACAGAATTTTTTTTTTAATAGTTTGAAGTGTGTGCTTTTTTTTCTGTTGGGGGTAGGACAAAGGAAATGATATTTATTTGTTTAAATATTGTAATAAAAGGTTCTATATCTATAGGGTTATGATTGAAATTAAGACCAGAAAAACCAGATCTATATCATTCAGATTTATTATCAAAATACTTTTAAAACTCAAGGTCTCATATTGATAATGATTATTATTGACTATTTGGTATTATGCTTTCCTTCCTTGTACTCTCTAAATAACTTCATATTTACTTATAATATATTTTGTCACTGATAATAATAGTAGTTAACATTTATATAGCCCTTGTTTAGTTACTTTTCAGGCATGTCTGACTCTTCATGACCTCTTTTGGGTTTTTCTTGGCAAAGATACTGGAGTGGTTTGCCATTTCCTTCTCCAGCTCATTTTACAGATAAGGAACTGAGGCATATAAGGTTAAGTGACTTGCCCAGGGTCACACAACTAGCTACTAAGTGTCTGAGGGCAGATTTGAACTCAGGAAGATGAGTCTTCCTGATTCCAGAGACCTGGCACTCTATGCACTGTGACATCTCACTGCTCTATATAACATTTAAAGGCTTACAAAGAACTTTACAAATAGTACTATCTCTCATTCTCACCACACCCCTGGGAGATAGGTCCTGTTATTAAGCCTGTTTTACAGATAAAGAAAATGAGGCAGATAGAGGTTAAGTGACTTGACCAGGATAACAGAGAATGTTTGAGGGAGGATTTGAACTCAGTTCTTCCTAACTCCAGGCCCAACGCTATATCCACTGCCTTTCTTAGATTCCATTAGGCCACACAGCCAGTTTCGTACCCTTATTTATACATCATTCTCTTTTAGGTTTCATGTAAATAAACTATAAAGAGACAGAGGAAAAATAGCCAGACTCTACAGTATGGCTATAAAATATATCTCCAGATGACTATTAGAAAGAAGAAAACAATCAATTTCCAAATTGCCCAAACACTTAAAATAATCTGTGATCTCATCCATCTGGGTATTGCCTTTAACAATGTAGAGCACAACTGATCTATGCTTGCCCATCTTGCACAGCTTTTTCCATATCTTCCAACTGGATCCACCGCGTGGCCTGGAGACTTCATTGCCCATCACCCGACAGTGTAGATATAGCAGTAAAGCACATGTGCTGCCCATCACTCTTATCATGTGACCAAGTCATTTTCTTTTTCCATTATACATTTCTTTGTGACCTCTTTTACTCTGCTTATCCTCCATCATTCCTTATTAGTAATGTGCAGCCTTCTCACACCCACAATTCCACTCTCCATTGCCATCTGCATGATACTCCTTTTCAGTTCTTTAGATCAACAAAACTAATAGAATATTGGTGTTAAAATTGTACACATTCATTCAGGCAGAAGTTTGGGATCATTAAAAAACTGCAATTTCTCAAAGGCGATTCAGGCTCTTCTCCTCCTCTGGTTTAATTATGTATGTGTCCAAGTCAATATCCACTTGCCATGTCTATCTGCAATAGATTCCTTGGAGGATGAACTCTTTCATGTGTTTAACTCGATCCATTTGTTGCTTTTCTCCCCATGGTTAGGCAGATTCTTTTGAGTGATTACAGATCTCAACTGGGAGATTCTGTAGTTGCCCAAGGCTTCACTCAGCTAGCAACATGGAATACATAACCAAGAACATATGGAGGATCTCATCACTTATATGAAATCCCTCTTCAACTTGAATGTTTTACTAGATCTTTTCTATAACACCTTTGGTGAGTCCCCTATAATATTATGCCTCACCTAATATTAATAATACTATACATTTAAGCCCAGTCTTACACTGGATTCTGTGTGTACTTATATGAAAAGGTGCCCTAAGCTGTTGGATGGAATATTTTGTATCAACAATTCTTACTATACCACCATAGGAAATATTCTTTTCTAAAAGCTAATTGGGACTACTGGCTGGTTATCAATGGGAATCACAATGGTGAAAGCTTTGTTGGATAGTACAAGAAATCCTATCCCCTCAGGGTTACCTCTAGAACTCCAAGGGGAAAAGTGATCAGCTATTCTCTGGGGAGCCAACCTATCAGTAGAAATGAGGTGGCTACGCATACATACAATGTGCTATTAATTATCTTCTTCTCCTGAAAGCAAGGGAAAGAGGTTAGGCTATTGGTCCTCTCTCTTGTTATACTATAATTCATGGATTTTTTTCCCTCTTCAAGGACAAACTTGATTATTTTAATCCAGAAGTATGTAGTAGGTATAAAAATATTTGGTTGGGGCAAAGGTGGACATAGTGTTGAGCATACAAGGTAATTTTTCCGGGCCCCAAACTCTCTTGTCATAACCCTGGGCCCTTCCTTCTTTATTTCTTGTGTCTTTTTCCCCTAATGCAATGGACTTTTTTAGAGTTCTCCCTTCTTTTTTAAAGCTGTGAAATTTTTTTATCATATTAAGATCCTCTCAGAAACATACAGCTATCATCCTAACCTACTCTTCAGTTTGGTCAAAAGTAAAGGGACAATAATGTTTAATATATCTATATTAAATATAGACACAGATATAAACACATACAGTTATAAATTTCTAATTCTCCAGAAATGTTTTGGTGGTGTTATCTTGATTTACAGATATGGGGGAAGCCAGGTTAACAGCAGCTTTATTTAATCCAAGCTGCAAATTTTTTTTTGCCTGGCTGACATTTAGAGTTTGGGAACATCTAACTTTCCAGAAGCTGATAATGTCTCCTAACAGGTGATTCATCTTATTTTTTACCTCCTTTAAACTGCGGCTGCATGCCAAATAAATATCTCCACCTTGTTGTTTCTAAGACAATTCGATTCAACAAACATTTATTAATTGCCTAGTATGTGCTTTGCACCCTCCCTCCACCAAAAAAAAAAAAACAGCCTTTGCCCTAAAGGAATTTATCTTCTACTGGAGAGATACAACATGAACTCAGATAAGTAAAGTTGGCAGCTAGGTGTTGCAAGGGATAGTGAACAGCACCTGAAGTTAGAAAGACCCGAGTGCAAATCCAGCTCAGACACTTAGTAGCTATGTCATCCTGAGTAAGTCACTTAACTTCTGTCTGCCTCAGTTTCCTTCATCTCTAAAATGTGAATAATAACAGTACCTATCTCCAAGGGTTGTTGTGAGGATCAAATGAGATAATATTTGTAAAGAACCTAGCACAGTGCCTGGCATATATTAAGTGCTATATAAATGCTAGCTATTATTACTATTTTTTGCCTTTATATTCCCAGCACAGTGGTTGTCACATAGTAGGTGCATAATACTTATTTCCTCCCTTCCCTTTGTTCTTCCTTCTATCCTTCCTTCTTTCACTCCTTGCTCCCTTCTCTCATTCTTTCTTTCCCCTTGTCCTTCCTTTTCTCCTTCCTCCCTTCCCCTTTCTCTCCTTCCTCCTTTCCTTCCTTCCTTCCTTCCTTCCTTCCTTCCTTCCTTCCTTCCTTCCT
>CM053627.1:169003258-169043350 GCA_028646595.1 Phalanger gymnotis
CACCTGTGTACCAGTATTATCTGTCTTAAATTTTTTGAAAAGGCATGCATCTAGTGAGATTTTTTTTCAGGCATAACTTCAATATCTCTAACTTGTAAAGCTACTTCCAGAAACATTTCAAATACTTTAACATAGCAACTTACTATATTATTATCCTCTAGTTAAGATTCAGTGTAGGTGGTTAACTACTTGAGTTTTTTTTTACTCCTTACAGTCACCAGTGGATTGATGATTTAAAAAGTCTTCATGAATCATTTAAAGTTTTATTTGCATTTTTCTTGATGAGAGTCAAGTGAGAAAATAATTGCATAGTTTCCCTTGTTTCTTGGGCAGATATAAAAGCTTTTCTGCTTAAATTGCAAGGTTATGATATTATAGTTAGCTCACTCTCACTCATGCTTCTTATGTCATACTGTCATATCTTATAGTTTGTCATTTCAGCTAAAAACACAACATAGCCGTATTTGAATGGGCCATTATTTATATTCTCTGAGATCTTGTCATATCATATTCAATGCCAGAAGTTTTAGCTGAACAAGTATTATCTTTTTTTCTGCATCTGATCTGTATAATCCTATGCACAAAGATATTCTACTCTAGCAAAATTTATTTCTGAAAAATGTTTGTGGCAAGAGTTGTTTCTTTTGCCAATTTAAAAGCTGTATAAGTGTTATGATAGAAATGGCTCAGGAATCGAAGGACTGAGGTTCAAATACTGTCTCTGAAGCTTGCTAACAATGTTACCTTGGGGCAGTAACTTAACTTTCCTGGGTCTCCTTCTGTTTTCCTTCTCTATAAAATAAAGGGGTTGATGAGATGACTTGTGAGCTCTCTTCTCTCTCTAAATCTGTGATTCTGTGATGGTAAATTGTGGTAACAATGTAGTTTTTAGTCAAACTTCCCATAGGAGTAGAGGTTTGGGAGGAAGTAGGACATGCCGATAAGAAAAGCAGAGTGATTTGGCAAATTAAAAAGAATGAAAACTGACTAGTAAAAAGGTTGTGTTGATATTAATTTGTATTCTTACCTGTATTATTTCTGGGGGGTATATTCATACATGGGGCTTTCTTGTTCTGGAATAGTATATCTGACCCCCACCCTGAAGTAAATTATTTGTTCCAACAAAATATAACCCTCCTGATTGGGGATGTTGTTTCCATGGATCATTCAATCAGATTGTAGTCATGACACCTGATCAGTTTCTGGTTGGGATAATGCAGCAAATATATTTTGGGAATAAGACAGCTAGGGCTTATTATTCAATAAGTTTCATCTAGGGAAAAACTTCCTAAATATCTGAGTTATCCCAAAGTGGAATAGGGTGCCTAGATGGTGGGGAGTTCTCCATCACTGGAAACAGACTGGATAAGTTTTTTCTTACATCAAATCTAACATTACTTTTTTTGTTGCCACTTCTACCCTTCAATTCTAATTTTGTTTTCTGGTGCCAAGAAGAACAGATTTAATCCCTCTTTCACATGATAACCTTTCAGATGCTAGAAGACAATGATTTAATTTTTCCTCTTTTCTCTTCTTTAGGCCAAACTACCCCAGTTTCTTCAACTGGTCTCCAGTCCTCTCATAACGCTGGTAGCCCTCTTCTGGATATGTCACATTTACTCTAAAGGGGATTCCTCTTTAGGCATGGATTGGATTCAATCACTTCCAAGATTCCTTTGAATTCTTAAATTTTATAAAGGGTCCAATGAGCATAATATATGTCTTTCTTCTTTAAGTCCAGAATCCGATTAGTACAAAAAAAAACAACAACTTTTCCCCAAGTCTTCAAGTCTTCCTTTTCTGCTGGAAAATGCTAAAATGTTTGGGGATCATCAAAAATTAAACCAAACAGAAGAATTCATACTTATGAGACAGACAAACTTTACACTTTACAAAGAAGACAAAAGTGTGTTCTTTTAATAGCCAGTTCAACTATCATACTTAACATTAGATAAAATAATGGGTATGAGATAGATGCTCACAATTTCAGGAACACGTTGATTGGGCAAAGCAAGACAACAGCCATATTTGTTTTGCTACCTACTGAAAAGAATGATGCACGATCAGCAAATTATAAGTTCTTACTGTATTTATAATGTGTTGACTATCCAGGTGTTCCGAAACATCTATATAACCAACCACAATTTACCACTTCTCAGTTAGATGATGGCAATGTTTTGAAGTTTTCATGAGACCCTTTTCACATTTCTCAAATTGGTAATTGTCTTCCTGACTACCAACTGTGGAGGATGGGTCACATACCATTTTAAATAGGTAACACAAAATAAATACCTGTGAATGGTGTGGTCATCATATGGATGCTCCCATTTGCAGATGACACTGTGTTTATTGCATTAATTCCCAGAATGCTTCAGAACCTTCCTGGAGAGACTGTCAGTTACTCAGAGGAGTTTGTCCTATCTTTCTACACAGGAATGATCAAGTATGTGAAGAACGTTCATTTTTCAGATTTGAACATTGATTTTGGTGGATACTCTACAGAGCTTTTTCATCAGTATGTTTACGTGGCCGGTACAGATGGACAATAAATTGGGCCCAGAGTTAAACAGGAGGAGAGCAAGTAAAGATTGTTGCAGTTTTTGTGTCCGTACCCCTGCCACTTAGCACAGCGCCTGGCACATAGCGCAAGCTTAATAAATGCTTGGTGATTGTGTTTGCAGATATCAAGGCTCCTTTACTCACTCCAAGTTACTCAAGCAGGCAAGATCCATCTTTTTACTACTAACTTTCTATATTGTTTCTGTGTAGCAACGATACAGGGAAATACAGCCCTCTCCAAAGAGTTAAGCAGAATTACACAGAGGGCAATGGAGAAATGAATGGTGGGCATGAGTAGGTTACAACATACGAGTGAGAAGGAACTCAAAGAAGAATGAAGATTAAAAACAGCACCTAGGAATTGTATGACAAGTGAAAATGGGCTGGTCACATGACAAGAATGAAAAAACAATAGGTAGAGATAGTCAGATTGTGCTACCGGTACTTTCACAATGTGAGGAGAAAGTAAGAAAGGCTTCTAGAACATTGGATGACCATTGTGCTGAACTTGCAGGAAGGCATGGACAAGTGTAAGACAGTGTGGGAAGGAATGGGTGGGTCTTGCTCTGTATCACTGGAGGAAATGCATGTACACAGATAAGTAAATACACTATATATTAAGTAATTTTGAGAGTGAAAGAGTGCTAACAAGTAGAAGGGTCAGAAAAGGGTTCAGGTAGAAGGCTGTATCTGCCTCATGGCTCTTCCCATGGGCAAAGACTTTTTTATTTCTGTGTTTGTGCAGCGAGTGGCACACAGTAGATGCTTAGTAAGTGTCCTTTCATTGGTTGACCAATTGGCCTTGATCACTTCAGGATCGCTTCGGTCCAATGTCTGCTTCTGGCACATGCGAGTGCCATAAACATGAGCAAAGCACTTAACCCTCATCTTGAGCAGTGCTATAAGATTATGCTATATCTTAAATCAGTGGAAGAAATCTTGAAACCAGGAATTTCTTTTACTGATGAAATCATAGGCGTGGGTATAGGTATATCTGGATAGATAGATAGGAGGCATATATGTGTATGCATTTATGGACTGGATCTGTGATTTCACTAATATGAAGAATTCTCAGTGAGAAACCCCCCTACCAAAGCATATCTGAATTTATTGGAGGAGGCAACACATAGACATTAAGTATATTCAAAATATATATATAAGGTTATGTTGGTGGAGGCATGATAGGAGTTGGAGGTATCAGGAAATGCTTTATGAAGAAGATATTTGAATTGAAATTTGGAGCAAACTAGAGATTCTAAGCAGTGGAGATGAGGTGGGAGGGTGTTCCAGGCCTGACAAATAACCTGTGTAAAGACATAATGTGAGAGATGGGGTGTCACTTTTAAGAAATGTCAAGAATACAGTTTGGCTGAATCCTGGAATCTTTGGAGAGCTATGAATTGCCTCTCACTGATCAATCAATCAATCAACAAAGAGTCAGGAAAATCTAGTTTCAAGTTCTGACCCCAAAACTGAATTGAAATTGCTGAAACAGAATTGCCCTTGAATTACGACTTGTGATGATTAGAAAAATCAGTGTCGCTAGTCAGAAGTGAATTTGGCAAAAGAAACGGTGGCCTAGATAGCACATTTGACTTGAGCTAGGTCTGTACAGAATTGAGTCTATTTTCTTTCCAATCTTTAAGTTCAGTCAAGGTCGATCCACACTGTAGTGTAATCTGAATAACTGTAACTGTAGGGTCATTCCTGTTCATGTTCAGCTTTGTCACTGCATAGCCTTGGATACATCATGACTGACTCTCATTTCCTCCTGTCCCTAAAGATAGAATTGTATGGCAAAATGAAATTACATTATTCCCAGAATAGATCATAGGATATAGGACCATAGACATTTTGAGCTGGAAAGGACTTAAAAGCACATCTAATTCAATTTCTTTGTTTATAGATGAGGAAAGTGAAGTTCAGTTTTACATGCAGCCACCAGGATGAAAACCAACACAAACCAAAAGGAGGTAGCATAGTACTCTGGATCTGGTGTCAAAGGATCCCCAGTTTGAATCCTGGCTCTGCCACTCACTACACGAGTACTTTTGAACAAGTCATTTCAATTCTTTGGGTCTCATTTTTATCTGTAAAATGAGAGGGTTGGACTACTTTGTCCTTAAGGTCCCTTCTGGCTCTACATATTTGACTGTACAAAACCCCTGAGATTATCCACAAGTAATTAGATGAGAGAAGGTGGCCAATACTTCCCTACTAATGATTCTTTCCTCTTCCACCTATCAATTGATCCATCAATCAAAATTTATTAAGCACCTACTATGTGTCAGGCACTGGAGACACAATCACAAAGAATAAAATGATATATACCTACAAGGAGCTTACAGTCTAATGGAAGAGAAAAGTACATAAATAAATATATACAGTATATATATAATAAATAATAATAAAAATATAAAAGTAATAAATATAAATATCAATAAAGCAATTGAATACAAGGTAGTTTGGGAGGTAGGGCACAAGCAGTTGGGGAGAGGAGTCAGGAAAAATTTCCTGCAGAAGATGGTGTTGGAACTGAATCTTAAAAGAAGAGGACCCTAAGAACTCTACTTGTACCTTAGCAGGGCAGATAAGGAAAGAGTGAATTCTAGGCATAAATGATGGCCAGATCAAAGGTATGGAGATAGAAAATGGACTATCATGGGTGAGAAATAGACATCACAGAGTGGAGGAGGAGGAGTAATACCCAGTGAGGGTATTAGGGAGGCTGGAAAGACAGGTGGGAGGCAGGTTGTGTAGGGTTTTAAAAGCTAAACAGAAGAGTTTTTACTTTACTAAAGAGGCTATAAGAAGTTACTGGAGTTAGCTCTCTCTCCCCACCTCCCTCCCTCCCTCCTTCTCTCTCTCTCTCTGTAGGGGGTTGAAACATAGAGAGAAGCAGAGTGACAGCAGGTTGTGGTCAGATAGGGAAATGTCAACATTTTAAATTAGGGACATGGAACACGTGTGGGTAATGACAAGATTGAATGTATGACCATTCCCATATGTGGCTAAAGTTGATTAAAGCACTAAGTCATGAGACCTAGGGAGGTTAAGGAGATAGGAGGTTAGAGAGGTTGAAGGAGTATCTTTATGGATATTAAAGTCTCCCAGTATAAGGACAAGAATTGAAGAGAGGAGGAAAATGGTGAGTTAGGTGCTAAACTTAAGAAAGGAGACTGACCTGTGCAGGCCAGCATACTACGATTTTCATAATCCCTATCACAGATAGGTACTGTTTCTCAATTTGGTAAACAATCTGTAATAAAAATATTTAGAGGTCTAAAACTAATATCTTAAAATGAATATAATTGAAAGCAAATGGCTCCCCTAGTAAGAATCAGCTGAATTCCAAATGACTTTCTTTCAGGAGAGAGGTTATAGATTTCGTATCTTAAAATAAAGAGTCTCATAGAAATATAAAGTTCCTCACAGTAATTCAGCGTGAAGACCCGACAGTGCTCTTTATAAACATGCACTCACCTCAAGGGAAGCAGATTGTGATTGGACATAGCAGAAATGACAGCTTTGTTTCATTTACTAGGTTACTTAGATCTTGTTTCCTTATAACAATCCCTGCCAATTTTTTTTTGGAATTCTTGGGACCAAGTTTGTGGAGAGTCCAGGATTAATATACTCTGATAAACTGGGCCTTTACTATTTACTCCAAGTAAATAAGTTTTTAGGAAAACGGTTGCAAGCAACACTTGTAGCAAATATTGTAACCAAAACATTACCATGTTTGGAGAGAGAGCTCAGACAGAAGAGTCTGCATTGGGTGATGGCAACAGTACTTTGGAAGGTCATCTTTAAGTAAGAGAGAAACAAACTCCAGGAAATGCATATGGCGTGAGGCTATAAGCTGCAGGGAAGAAGCTTAAGTTCCACATTGTCCTTGGAATTCCCATATACAACTTCATGTCATGTTGTGCTCACAGTTTTGAGTCATTGGATGGAAGCCACAATAATCAACTCTGTCAGTTTTGGAGCTCTCTCAGTCCAATGTTCTACTCAACAGATGTAGACCTTTGATAGAACAGTTGATAAAACCATGAAAACTGTCATCAGTCCCATCAAGAACTGTTTTATTAGTCACCGGAAATAGAAACTAGTTAGAAAGAGCATATGTCTCATACTTAATGTGTGCCAATGTAATCCATTTAGCTGGATTAGAATGTGAGAAAACCTCACATAATTAGAAGACATTTGACCATGGTGTTAAGATGGCTATAAAAATCATTTTTTTCCAAAGATGATTTCTAATATTTTCCAGACTAACATTATCAAAATTCCACAATTATCCTGCATTTCTCTACATAATAATACAAGAACTTGTGCTGGTACACTAAAGAAGTCACTTTCACCAACCCATCAAGAATATGAGACTATTATGTAAAGAATGAAATTCTACTTATTTTGTTCCATATAATTTAAAAGTCAAACAAGCAAACAGATCCATCAATTCTAGGATTTGGAACATGGAAAATGGTCATTGAACGTGATAGGTTTTTTGTCTAATTCGTGTTTATCTGACTGATAGCCTGGTTTGGTTTAATAAAATAGAAATAGAGTGGTTGGGAATAAGAAGAGGAATGGATTTTTCAGGATGGGGCAGGATATGAAGATAAGTTGAGACATTTATGATATTTGGCAAAGTCTGGTAAACTTAGACTATTCAAAGTCATTGGGCAACAGGTGAGGGCAAACTGGGTCCAGAGAAGTGGTAAATAACCAATATGAATTTTTTCAACTCTTAATTACCCCAAGTAACTAATACTGTAAATTGCACAGCTTGTGGTTATCTCTATTGATGGAAGCAGGTACTCAAAAGGAACTGCCTTTAGATATAACTCACAAGTCTCGTAACAAAAAAAAGGTCAGAGAAATATCCAGGTGAATGAGATGATGTGGAAGAAAGTGAGCTTGAGAGATGTGTCTGATGGTCAAGATTTCAACCACAATGTGCTCTAGTCTGCAGATTTGTGCATGTTTAACTTGCATAAAAACATGGCCCAAGAAGAAGAAGTTAGATAAATCATGGAATGTATAATAGGCTTATTTAGAAGCAGAATTTAGAAATGAGGGGATCTTAGGGATCATTGATGGCAATTCTTCAGATGAGGAAATTGAAGTAAGTCAATCAACAAGTATTTAAATGCTTACTATGTGCCCAGCCCTGTGCTAGGTCTTGAGGATACAAAGAGAAAAAAAAAAGAGAGTCCCTCTTTTCAGGGAGTTTACATTATTTCGAGGGAGTCCAAAGAGATTAATAAAGGAGCTAATTAGCAGATCTGAGATTTAAATCCAGACATATGATCCCAAACCAGGGTTTTGTCCGCTACCTCATGCTGGCTAGGGTAGAAATCTACTTACAAAAAAATGAAAAGCATGATTGTGTGGTTTATTTTTTTCCAATTTAATTCTCTACTTTTAATGGAAACAAAAGTCAAAATTTCACTTTTCAAGTTCTGATTTTTTATGATCCCCAGGAAAGAGACTCAATTTGAAATCGGATTAACTAGCTAAATATTCTATATTAAAATATGAACAACATACTCCTCAAAACATTATGCATGCTAGAATTTCCTACTTCTTTCCCCACTAGTCTACAGCAATTATACAATTAGTATAAGTGACATGCAAATATTAACTGGTGAAAAATTGGTATGCATACATTTTTTGCTCATTAATTTCCAGTTAAAGGGAAAAAATGGGCAAACCACTGACACACTTGAATTTGTGCTGTCTAATTAAAACACTACGTTCTTATGGAAACTGTTTTTAGTTTTCATCAGTGATTAAATCATAGTTAGCATGCAACACATTGTGCATATTTCTAAGTTGATTTTAACAATGCTGTTCTCTTCAAAGAGTAGAGTGCCCTGAGATACTTGATAATTCATCACAATTTGCTTAAAAGGGAGATGACTAACAAATCTCCTCTCTTATAGGAAAGCACTTAGCAACAGCTTTTTGAGAACACTACGTTGCAACTACTGACTGCCCACCATTGTTCAAAGCAATGCTCCCACTTATACAGAGGCACTCATCTTGTGATAAATCAGAATGCTCTTAACATCAAGGGACTTAAGACTACTTCTCAAATTGCCGTATTCAAACTTACTCCAAATGACTGGACTGCTGCTGGTCAACTCTTCCTTCCTCACTAGCAATAAAAAAAAATCATGATTGCAATCAGCACCTAACTTCATAATTGCCATGGAATTCAGTGTAATGTTTAGTTGTCTATTATCAATGGCTGACATATTAAATGAGCTCCGTTAGTATCTTGGGTTACTGGGTGTATTTACATTGTGCTCCTGAGTAGGTCTTTACATTTGATGAACAATAATTTCCTGGCCATCAGAAGGGCTGATTTCTGCAAATTGCATCAGAATGATTAATTAGGTGCATTGCTAATGTTAAATAATGCTGGAAAATGCTCATGTGATCATAGCTTTAGGGCTAGAAATCACTTTAGCAGTTATCAAGTGTAACTTCTTCATTTTCTAGTAGTGCGTAAAGGGACTTCTCCAAGGTTATATAAGTGGCAGAGTCAGGATTGAAACTGAGGTCCTTGGGCTCCAAATTTAGTGATTTTTCCACTGAACTGTGGTACAAATAACATTTTTAAATGCCTTCTTTCACCCTCTACCTCTACAGAACATCTAAGGCAGTAAAACTTATTTTGTTCAAATGAAATGCTTTTTCATCCATGTAACTTGTCTTTATTTTTGGGGATGAATTGGCACACCACTTCGCAGGTGTGTAACTGAGTTGGAATTAATAGAAAGGTTTCATTTATTGCTTATTTGGAGAGTCCTTTAAGAAAAGAATGGCCACTTCTAGGTTCCAGCAACTCTGAGGACTATATTAGACAGCTCACAATAAGTGGAAAAGAACAGATTTTAAAATTATATTGGCTATAGTTCATTTGAGTTGTATTAGAAAGTGTGAGTCTCTGGTAGAATGTAAACACCTTTGGAAATTGGGAGGATACCCATCAACTGATGAATGACTGAATGAGTTGTGGTACATAGGATTGTGATGGAATACTACTATACTATAGAAATGATAGGCAGGTTGATTTTAGAAAAACACAGAAAGATTTGCATGAAATAATGAAGAATGAAATGAGCAGAACCAAGATAATGTTGGATACAGTAACAGCAATATTAGAAGAATAACTATGAATGACTAAGCTACTCTGAGTATTACAAATATTCAAATCAACTACAAAAGACCTATGAAGAATGATGCCATCCACCTCCAGAGAAAGAACTGATAAACAGGAGTATGCCTAGTATGGTTTTATCTATCTATCTATCTATCTATCTATCTATCTATCTATCTATCTGTCTATCTATCTATGTGAAATGATGCCCTTCTTTAGTGGGGGTTGGGGGGGAAGGAAGGGAGGGTGTAACAACAATGTGGCTAGCAGCTGCTGTGGGGGCGTAAGGCCAACACCAGTACACATAAGGGCTGCCAACATAGGTTCTTCGAGCTGCTTTTCTAAGGAAAGCAACTTTAAGGGGTTAACAATCTCACTTTAATCAAACATACACATATCATTCACTTAGTTCAGGGGGAAAAGCCAGCACCCTGAACTTCATAGAGAATACAAACAGAAATTACAAACATACACTATATAAACAGAGCAAATAATACAAACCAGTCTATCTATGGCCATACATAGTTACCAGAGAAGCACCAACATCTGGGTTTCTTCAAAGCCAGAATGGGGCTCCTTAACACCTACCGAGAGTCTCCACACCAGCGCTCTTCCAAGAAGTGAGGCCCAAACCAAAGGCTAACCTCTGAGTTTATAAACCCTTCTTAGGGCCTGAAGACTTCACACCTAATCAGCAAAAGTGTGGGCCTGGCTGGGGCTTTGCACCTAGTTAGCAAAAGGGTGTGGACTTGGAACTTTGCACCTAGTAAGACTTAATCAAAGACATTTGATTACTTTAATATTCTAAAAGAGAAAACAGTAAAAAAAAAAAAGTCCCACTTTAATTACCAATACAGAGGGAGACAGTATGAAACTTAAAATGCAACAAAAAATAAATAGAATTAAATAAAAAAGAATGTAAACCTTGTACAGGTAGGCACTATTTCATCTTTTATATTTATATTCCTAGCTTCTGTCCCAATGCCCAGAATGTTGTAGTCAATTAATAAATCTTGTTGATTGATTTAAGTGTGACAGTTGAGAGTGTGCTAGATTTGGAGTAAAAGGCCAGGGTTTAAATCCCAGCTATGCTACTTACTTCTTGTGTTTACTTCGGAAAGTCACTTTACCTTTTGGGCCTCAGTCTCCCCATCTGTAAAATCAAGTAGTTGTATTACACAGCCCCAAAGGTCCCTTCCAGCTTCATATCTATGATAAAAAATAATTCAGACTAAAAGGTCTTCAGGGAACTTTTCTTCTATTTTTAAAAAAAGAATTTCATATGTCTAGAAAGTTTGACAGCCTAATAGAAACTGAGAAAACTGCTGATTACATGAGGGCAATTGCATCAGCAGAGGAACTCTCAAAGCAATCTGGTGGTTGATATAGCACATGAAAGAGCCACCTATGTTTCTACCAGAGGCCACATTCTTATTCCCTATTCAATCCATGTTCATTTCTGTTCAGTTAATGCCAAACTGGAGTTGTTGAGTACCTGCCATTATACCATATGATGAGAGACAGAGGAAAAAGAAAGAGAAATCCCTTGCAGTGGCTGGTACTTTTCTGATAACTTGCTAATTAGGATGTATAAATATAATCACCAAAGTGCTTTCTAGTGTTGTCTGTTCTTTATTATGTACTTTAAACCCCCTAATTTGCAACCCATGATTATTCATTACATAAAATTAAAAAAAAATTCTGGACATAAACAACAAGTAAAACAGGCATTTAAATATACAGAGTAGAACAGAAAAAGAGCACTGTATCTGAAACTATGGCTATATTTTGTATAGCTTGTAACTTTCAAAACTATCCTGCTTATACACAATTTTTCCTGATTTTCACTAAACTTTGAAACTGATGCACTCCATTGTTTATCCTTTTCATTTTTGATAGAATTTTTGGAAAGAAGATGCATACTCTAAATAACACTAAATATACTACTCTAAAAACATACTCTAAATACACTAAATAACAATATGCAATTAAGCAATGTTTAGACTTTATGTAGGTTTCTGTTCATAAGTTTCACTTACCAGAATCAAGAGGCAACTAGAAGCCAATTTTGTGTGTTCAGGGATGGTAGAAAACACTGACAAAATCAAGCAACCAAAGACAAGAAGAAAGCTGAAAAACAAAAACAAAAAGTTAAACCCAATAAGGACATTGAATTAAGCTTGTAGACAGATACATTTAAATTGGTGATAATAAAAGCACTAGAACCATTTAAATTAATAGATGTTGAATTATAAAGGTAGTCAGATGGCATAGACATTCTCAGTGTCAAAATATACATGCTTCGGTTTAGTGTTGAATGATTTGAGCCACTGATAAAGTGGCTGATATATACTGATATAGTATTTTTAACTTATTGAAGAGGGGTTTCTTGGTAGATGGTTGCCTTTTATTCTCTCTAGTAAAGAATCTATGAGTTCCCCAGACAGTGGTTTAATTGTTAACTTTCCCTAAAAAACAATTTGAGGGTGGAGGAGGGAGGAAGGGCAGAAACTGTTAATTTGCTGGAACAACCATGGACAGCTCCTTTTCAGGCACTGACTACAATTCCAATGACAAGGCATTGGCTTATTTGAAAAGGTTGATACATCTTCAAGACTCTGAACCATTATTCCTTTCTATTCTTAAGAGTAGAAAGAAAGGAGGAGTATGAAATTCCCAATTAAATTAATTTGGCAAGAGACATTACTCCTCTCTAACCATTTTTATTACTGCAGTTGTGGGTCTCAGAAATAGAGTTGTTAACTTTAACTAGTAATTCAGGTAAGGTGCTTCTTCTTGGAAATAAGGAGATGGATTCTCCAATTTTAGTATCAGGGTGACATAAATCACATGGCTTGGATAAGGACCTCAGGACCCAAAGGAAGGTTCACTTTGAAAATCAGAAGTAAATCATCTTGTGTTGCAGGATAAAAAACCTTGGTTACTTACTCCAGGACAGATTTATAATTCTGGACCACTTATGAAAAGCTCATGCAATCAATAGATTGACTGCATTATAAATATAAGGAAGATTGGCAGCTAGCAAGGAAGGGCTGTTTTTGGGTGGTATTGGTCAAACATCAAAGAGAGAGAAATGATTATCATTTTTGAGAGAAATTTACTTCAGAAAAAATATTCAAGAATTCCAATGCAAAAAAAAGTATGAAATGTGTACTACAAGGTTCACATTGTATTTCACTCTCTTCTTTTCATATTTATATTTATTTTGTATTATGCTTTAAACCAGTTCACCAATATAAACAATAAACAAATAGGAAATATAGCCTTAGCTTAAGTGGTGTCTCTCAAATACTCCATGGAATCAATGATCTAAACTGTATGAGAATTCCCTTCAACTATGCATATTATAATCCACCCATGCCTGCCATTTGAATTTTAAACATATTATTTTCATAAGTTCACTATGGGGGGAAGGTGTCTAGTCAACATGCTAAAAACCATATTTGCTTTCTCTTAAATTTGCAAAGACAATGATGTGGCCTAGACATGTGTTGTTTATCCCCCTGCTCTCTGTCCACATGTAGCAACAATGTGGCTAGCAGCTACTGTGGCTGTGTAAGACTGACAACAACCAGCACACAGAAGAGCGGCTAACACAGGTTCTTTGATCTGCTTTTCTAAGGAAAGCAAATTTAAGGGGTTAACAATCTCAGTTTAATCAAACATACCTATATCATTCACTTAGTTCAGGGGGAAAAGATCAGCCCCTGAACTTCAGGGCAGATACAAACAGAAATTACAAACATCAACAGACATACCTTGTCTGATTCAAATCACAATTCATTGTTACCAGAGAAGCATCAACATTTATCTGTCTGGGTTACGAAGCCAGAAGGGTGGGTTCAACAGCTTGCCCAGCATCTCATCATGCATATTCTTTCAATGAGTGGACCCCCAAAAGTCAAACACCAACCTTGGATCTTATATACCTGTCTCAGGGCCTTGGGGCACTTGGTTGCCTCAGTGCTGAGAAGCACTCGAATAAAGAACAGTGAAAAGTCCCATTTAGGGTATGGGAAAGTTGGTTAATCCCTAGTACTACCATATACATGGTTTCCAATCAATGACTCCCAATTGTCTTAGTGCTGAGAAACATTCCAAGACAAAAAAGATCCTACTTTACCTGACCCATTCAGACAAAGGCCAGAATCATTAAAGGCACCTAAGAGAAGAACAGCAAAGAGCCTCGCCCTGATTACCACTACACCACCCAAGAAAAACCACTGGTTAAAGTGGGAAGCTTTTAAATTACACTGTATCAAATAAAGAAAATTGACCAGCATTAACGTTGAGATGCAGCTTCAGTATTCCAGGAAGATGAGAAATCATGAAAGTGAAGGAAAGATTTATTTAATCACTTAAATACCTCTATGGATTTCATGATGGCAATTTTATTATTTCTTCATTTTCTTTATGGAATAAACGGATCTTGGGTAGCTATAGGCCATGTAATCTCAAGATACCTCCTGTACTTACTATCAATTCTCTTCCTTCCTTTTCTGTCATCTCCATTGTTGCATATTCTGCCCAGCAATAAGAAGCACATATCTTTCCCATGTAAGTGACTTTGCAAGGAAAACCTTTACATTAGAGCAACATTTTAGTTGGTAACTTAGAGTATAAACCACTACAACCATATACCTATTTTGGCACATGAAGAGTCTCTACTTCCCCCACCCTGGTGCCCAGCTTCCCTAAGCTGCCCCTAGAACCTGGAAGATAATCATTCTTATTGCACTGGTCTGCAGAAATATTATGTGGATCAACTGCTGTTATCACCACTAATGGGATACTAGGCTTTACTGTGCAATCGATCACAGGTATTTAGAATTTAGCATTGGACTGGATGCTGCAGGGATACAAGATAATAATGAGATATGGTTGCTAATGATTTATTATTTGCATGTATATATGTATACACACAAATATGCATATATACATGCAATTATATATAGGCTCTTATTTTTGTGAAATTGCTACAGACTTTCTTTCAGAGTAATCCAGAGTTCAAATCCCCATTCCGCTATTAATTAGTCATGATCTTGGTTAAGTCATTTTACTCTTCTAATCCCTATTTTCCTCATTTTTAAAACCAAGAGACTGTACTAAGTGAGCACTAAGATCCTTTTCCAGCTCTACCATTATATGTTTCTAACCCATCTTCATTTACTCCTTTTATTTTTTTGCCCTTCTTTGGGAGAGACCGACTACAAAAAATGGGGAAAGGTATTTGTAAGAGATGATGAGTCCCAAAGTATTTCAGCTTCTGAAAAGAAGCTTTCATAAACTTGTTTTATGGGCTAAATGGGAATCAATAATACAAAATACAAAATCAAAATACAAAATGTGCAAAGCTTTACTTTAGGGATTTCATGGATGGTTTATAAAATAGATGATACTTCTAAACTGAGCACATGTTTAAAGCATTAGCCAGGCAGGTGACACCATCCCTTAAATGGCATGCCATATATACTTACTAAAAATTTTAAAAAGCATTTTCACCAAATCATTTAGAATTAAAATCACCTGAAAAAGGTTTCCTAAAAGAAAAAAAAGTTTCCTAATGACTCTTCATAAAATGAACCAAAGCAAACAACACTATTAAGCTAGCAACAAACCCAAAGCACTAATAATTTGAATGGCATAAAATGAGAAAAATTATAAATAGGGTTGATCTTTAAATTAGACAGCTCACTGTATTTAGCCTGATGCAAAAAAATGAAATGTTTTCATGGACTTCACTTTTGGCCATAGAGCTGAAAGGAATGTTAAAGGTCATCTAAGGCCAATTCCCTTCTTTTAGTCTATGAAAAACTGAGGCCCAATGACTTGTCCAGGCCCATTCCTAATAAATAACAAAAGTAGAAGTTGAACCCAGTTCCTTTAACTTCCAATCTAGGACACATTGAACTATATGGAGCCACCCTGGCACTGCTTAGATATACCAAGAAACTCCCACATATAATGAGTTCTCTGTAAGCATTCTAGGGATGTGATACACTTTTCAAAGCCAAATAGAAGAAATAATAGTTCATATATGTTGTTTTTCTTTAAACCTAGCATTGGCAGAAATAGTACGGTGGAAAGCATACTGGATTTGGAGTCAGAAGACCTATATTCAAATTTTAACTTTGTTACTTAGTGTCAATATATCTTTAGGAAAATCACTTAACTTGTCTGAATTTTGTTTCTCTCATCTGTAAAGCAAGAGGACTGGACTAAATGACCCATAAGGTCTCAGCAGCTTTAATGCTATAAACTACCCTCTCTAAAATTTGAATTTGTCTGACTTTCCATATGTTTAGCAATGTTAGTTTTCACAAGATTTGCAACTATAAGGGCATGTCCTAGGCTACGATGAAGTAGTATCATTATTACTACTACATTTGGTAGCAATGATGTCATGAACAGTCATGAAACAGAGGAAGGGAATCAATCAGCATTTATTAAGTGCCTGCTATATCAGACTCTGTGCTAAACATTTTTTTAAACATATATCTCATTTGATCCTCACAGCAACTCTGGGAGGTAATATTATAATCTTCATTTTACAGTTGAGGAAACTGAGGCAAACAGAGATGAAGTGACTTGTCTGAGGTCACACAGCTCCTAAGTGTCTGAGGCTAGAGTGGTAAACTCATCTCCTTTCTGGGTGTGTCATTGAGAAATTTAAAGTGTACCAAGGAATAACGAAGTCTTACATGTCCAATTTAGCAGCATTCAATCCACCTCAAACAACATAGAGACGCCAGCAGCTACACCCTCATCCAAGGAAACAAAGTACTTGACAAAGAAATCCCTTATTCACTATGTCACCTAGCTGCATTAACGTAGCACTTCATATTATATAGTTTATAAAGTTTAATCAACAAGCATTGTATAAAGCAGTCAATAAGTGCTAAGAATTGTGCTAGATTCCAGGGAAACAAAAGTAAAAATTAAAGTCTTTTTTGCTCACTATTCTATTCTGAGAGATAGATATTCATAAAACAAAAATAATATCTAATAAGTATAGATAAAATAGTTTTACTTTGACTTGAAACAGTGTGTATTAAGCATTTTGTCCACATAAAGCTTGATTCAAAACCAGGTTATTATTTTCACTGTATAATAGGAGTACGTATATATTAGCATCTATAGAAAACACATTGGCAGATAGGGTTTGCCCGGCAGACATGCTACCTAATGTCAACAAAAGGGTGCATTTGTCAAAGGGAGCTGTTGAAGTCTATTTCATTCCCAAGTATCTTGAAATTACATTTCTTTTGAAACTTGGTAATTTGCAAAATGTTCTATCTGAATGATTCTTCTACAAAAGAAAAGCATTTCAAAGACAAAATGTACCTGATAACATGCCCCAGCTCACACTGCAATTCAAGGAGAATTAAGTACAACATTACTTAGAATCTTTAAAGTTGATTTGGAGTATGCAGTTGAATAAGTCCCTCTCCTTCCCTCCCTCTAGCTAATGCAACAAGTACCTCTTAAGCTTTAAATATCCGTAAAGAGCTTTAATCCATAAGTAGAATTACTGGAATAACTGCAAAGTTTTAAAAACAAGGCTATAAGCTAATATTTTTAAGTGTTCATCTTCCATATTCTGGATGTTTATATCTGGGTTGAGATGAAATCAGATACTCTGGAAAATAGAATTTTCCATGGCGTTTTCCTTCCTAAGAGTTATAGCTGATGAAATAAGCCCAGACAATCTGAAAGCAGGTCCAAGAACTTTCCTTCAGCACAGTCATTATAATCTAATATAAAAAGGAAGAATTCTCAGACTTCTTCTGACCATAGAGGCAATAGAATCTTAGAGTTGGAAGACACCTTAAAAATCATTTCAGTTCAACTTCTCTCCCAATTCAAGAATCCCTTCCCCAAAGTTTCAACCTCTATTTTGACACTTCCTGTGATGGGGATCTTAGTTCATTCCATTTATTGTTTGCTCTTACTAATAGAAAATTCTTCCTTATGTTAAGCCAAAATCTGGCACTGCAAATTACATCAATGGCCCTAGTTTCTGCTCTCTCTGATCTTGCTTCCACATTATACTCCTTCAGATATGTGAAGATAGCTCTCATGACCCTCTAAATCTTCTCTCTCCAGAGCAAACTACAGAACCATTCTTTCAACTGATTCCAATATGGCAGTGTTTACAGACCCCCTTCCATCTCAATGGCACTTTCATTCATACATCTTAATGTGTTAATATCTCTTTACTGATAACACTGTTCCAGATGTGGTGTGATCAGGGACAGTGAACCGTGGACTATGAGGAACTCATACCTTTTTTTGATGTGGACTTTAATTTTATTAATGCAGCCTAAGATTACCCTAGCTTTTTTCCTTTTATAAATGCTTAAAAAAAAAGACATGTTCTTAACCTACATTGAGCTTTTGGTCAACTATAACTTCCAGGTCTTTTTCACATTTTAATCAGGGTGTCCTCAAAATTATACAATGAAGTTTAATATCTGAAGTCAAATAATAGATTTTCTAGTTATCCCAGTTAAATTTCACCTTGGTAATTTCAGCCTACTCTTCCAATTTATTAATATATTTTAAAAATCCAGATTGTGTCATCTATAGTAATAGCTATTTCCTCCCAGCTTCTTGTCATGTAAAGTGTTGACGGGCATTCCTTTTGCCCATATTATTAGTTCAGGTTACTTTGATGTTAGTTGTTTCAGTGATGTGGGTATACTTTTTAATGGTATAGATTGAATCCTTCTATGTCTTCAGTCCCAGTTGTTGATAAAAATCTTGGGCGGTAGAGCATCGAGAACATAGCCCTATAGTATCAACAAGATACCAATCTCAGGGTTGATATTGATCAACATTCATTGAGTATTATTGGTCAACCAGACAAAAATCCTACATTTTACCTTCTTGTGCACAATTCTATCATTTGAGACTTTATTAAATATATTGACAAAATGGATTATATTTATACAATTCTTTTCATCTACCAGTCTGGTATCTCTAGTGAAAATCCTTTATAAAATCAAAATGATATTTAATTTTACCTGACTTGTTAGTGAACCTTCTTTTCTACTAGTGATTGCTTTTTCCTCCCTTACCCCACCGTGAGAGCTCATAAACCATCTGTTGAAGACTTTTGTGGATGGTATAGATCATCACCCCCGCCACACTTTTGAACATAATGACATTTATTGATTGCCATTCTTGCACATTTCCCATTTCTGCTTCTCAAAGATTTCTCAACAGTAGTTCTTACATCACACCTGCAAATTCTTTAAGTAACCTGAGATAAAATTTGAAGACTTGACCTTATATAGACTATCTAGGTGCTTTATCACTATGCTTCACCTATACTAGATTTCACTTCCCTCTTTACCAACTTTGTTCTATACATCCCAGATTGAAGATCATTCTCTTTGATGGTGAAGCTAAATAAAATTAGGTTTATTTTCTCTCTATCTGCCTTAAGTAGGAGTCATATCCCGCTTTTGTTTTCCTCCTTGTTACGAATGTTAATATTGTAAAAATTTTGCTTTTTACTTGGCATATACTTTTTTTTAAGCCACAGTTGATCCCTAGTTTCCTACTTCCAGGGGCTAGTCTAATAAGTTGCTAGCTTGCATCATATCGATCCTTTGGTTAAGTGGCTCTTTCATCTTTTGTGTATGTTCTCTTAAATCTGGCTCATCAGACTCTGAGGATGTGACTGTTCAGTTACAGTTGGTTGTTGGGATTCTTCCTCATTTCCTTTCTATCTCATTGGAATTTGTGACTGCCTTGTTGGAATTTTACTTTGAGAGTCTCTAATTCCTCTTGCGTCATTTTCCCTCTCATAGTCATCTAAGATGGTGTAGTGGATATAATGCTACATTTGGAGTAAGAGATGTCTTAGACATTTTCTACCCATGTGACCCTGGGAAAGTCATTTAGCTTCCCTCAGCCTCAATTTCCTCATCTGCAAAATATACATAATAATAGCACCTACCTCATGGGGTTGTTGTAGGGATCAAATAAGATAATATGTGTAAAATGCTTTGCAAACTTTAAAACTCTATTTTTGTTCAGTTGTTTTTCAGTCCTGTATGAATCTTCATGATACCATTTGAGGTTTTCTTGGCAAAGATACTGGAGTGGATTGGCATTTCCTTGTCTAGCTCATTTTACAGAAGAGGAACTGAAGCAAACAGGGTTAAGTGACTTGCTCGGGTCACACTGCTAGTAAATATCTGAGGCCAGATTTGAACTCATGAAGATGAGTCTTCCTGACTCCAGGCCTAGGACTCTATCCACTGTCCCACCCAGCTGCATTTAAAGCTTTATAGAAATGCTATTATTATTGTGCTTATTATTATAGAATCTCTGGTGATATGCTAGTACCTCCATTTTTCTGGGCTAAATCATCTCTTTAGTCATCTCCCATGTAGCCATATCACTCCTGTACAATTTATTATTGTAGCCTAAACTTTCATTCAATTCAATACAATTCAATTCAAATATTTTTAGAATTAAAGAAATTCTTCACATTCTGCAATATTATAAATGCATTTCTTTGGTCAGTGGGAGCCTAAGGATGTATGTAGATGGGTCAGAGCAAATAACATCACTGCTGGGAAAACAGTGTAAACCATTTATCAGATTGACAGTGGGCTAACAGCATTGTCTTTGTACATAAAGATATATTTTTTCCCCACATAGAAACTATTACTTATTTATTATGACAAATCAGATTTGTTTTGGGCCTAAAACCTATGCTCATGAGACCCATTGAAGCCCATAGAGATACACCAAACCATTTGAGATGTTCAAGTGATGTGCATATCTTAATACTTGAACAGATATGTCATATCAAGGAATTAGATATTTCCTCTAAAGATGCAGATCGTGATACACTAATATCTACTCATCTTGGGAGATGCTTATGCATGTCCTCTCTTAAGTTTGTCACAATGTGGCCACCCAACTTGCTGGAGGCTTTTCTCATGTTCTGAAGTTAATTGGATACCAATGGAACTTGAAGCACATATATCTGTTACATTACTGTTACATACACAACTCAGAGAAATAGGGCTCTCCCTGTTGCTTAACAAATACAATAGTTTTGAAGCTTGACATTTATAGTCCTATACATTCAGGCTCCAATCTGCTTTTCCAGTCTCATATATTCCAAACCCTTTCAGGAATCTGATGTTCCTCCTGAACAGAACTACTCTCTCTTCCATTCTTATCCACTCTCTTGTCTCAACCGTTTTGTAACATTGGTCTTCTTCGAGAATGAAGGAGAAATAATAACACCTTTCATGCTTGCAATGAATTGCTCTCCATCTCTGTATTTTAAAACTCTCTTTCTTTAAAGCTGAGACCAGGTGCTATCTTCTCAAAGAAGTATTCCCTGATTCCTCTACCATCCCGTCCTTGCTTCTGACTGTAAATGATCTTTTTCCTTCTCAGAGTTTTTATAGTACTTTGCCTGGCCCTCCCCCTGGTGCTTAGCATATTCTGTCTAGTGTTATGGTCCTTAGAACCCTTATCTTATCATCTTTCACTGCTTGATCCTTGAGAACAAAACCTCTGTTTTCATCCTTGCATACCCAAAGCCTAACATGTGCCTTGTGACTGCTAAGTGCTTAATAATACTTGAATTGTTGAATTAATGTGCTAAATGTTCAAATATTGAATAGCTCTACAATCACAGTATTTCCCCACTGATAAACATCTCAACACACTGTAGTTCTAAAAGACTTAACTTCAGTATGCAATTTCTTATCCGTTTCAGTTCTGTAAAACTACTGGACAAAGTCATCTATATCCATATCCCACAAATTAATGGAGAGAGCAAATCTAGTCAGTTGCAAAGTTTGGATAAGATAAGGTCCTTGTTCTCACAGGCAGTGGGTGAGGCTAGTGAGCAAGTAAGTCACAGACACCAATGATGTAAGCCATTTCATGCTATGTAGAAGTCACATTTTCTTTGTAGTCAGAAGGCCTGGGTTAGAATTCTAGATTTGTCAATTAATAAATTATGGTTGGCTTATTGCCATTAACTACCTTTTTGCCTTTGGTCCAATCATTTAATTTCTGAGTCTGAGTCTCCTGATATGTAAAATGAAAGGGTTTGACTAGATGAACTCTAAGCTCTCTTCCACCTCTAAATTGATGATTCTGTGATCTGTGTGGAATACTTGTAGGTACTTTAGCAGAATATACTGATTCATGACCTCGATGGAAAATTAAAATAACCACTGACAAGTGGAATGAAATAGAAATAATCTAATTTGTAACCAGAAGATCAGAGTTTTCACCTCAGTTTTATCATTCACTGCTTGTAAGACCCTGGGTAAGTCACTTATTTTCTCTGGCTCTCTGTTTTGCTGTTGTAAGTGAAGGCATTAGAAAAGATGATTTCTAAGGTCTCGACAAGCTCAAAAATCTATCAACTCTGCAGATTGGGCCCATCACACTTTGGTAATATGCAAAGATATCTTATTCTTTATGGTCAACCAAAGGTAGACATTATAGTATTCTGCTAATTCTAGCTCCAACTGCAATCAAAATAATTATCTTCATTTTCTAAATGAAGAAGAGAAACTATTTATTCAAAGCACATGACCTTCCCCTTTAAATCATCTTTTCAACAGACCATTCATTGCTGACACAATGGAAAATAATCCAATCTAATGGTTTTGATAACATAAACCATGTGGATTAAATTTTCCATCCTTTGTTTCAAAGGACTTGTTTATGCAAGAAAGTGAGATATGACAAAGGTTGTGCCATTTGTTAAAAAATGTTTGACAATAATTGTCTGGGCTTGAAGCATTTCTCCATAAAAATTAAGCTTGTAAATGTATCCTGCAAACTTCTGTTTTAAAGGCTCCTTTCTTATGAGCATATGAAAAACTAATGCTCTGAAATTTAAAAAAAAATAGAAATTGATCCTGTTTAGACTCTATGGGGAAGCTAGCTGACAACTGATTCTCCCCAGAGATTAGTTTATTGTATTTGGCCTGTAGAGATAAGGTAGTGAAGTGACTAAGACAGCAGATGGAAAAAAAAATCCCTTTGAGTAGTTAAAGTGCCATTGGCAGCAGACTTTATGATCTGGTATAACATCAGGAAAAAATAAAGCCACCAGACAGATGTCTCCAGAGAGCCCAAAACATAAATTCCAATGCTTACTACACTAAAGAGTAGCTCTTGAAGAGAAATAGATAAACAATTCCCTTTGGAATTGGCACTTAATGGGGTTTGTTGTCTTCCTATAGGAAGCTGAATGCCAACATCACACTATTTTGGAAGCAATGAGAGATTCCATAGATTATGGAAGGTTGAAAAACAAACATGAGGCAACAGATACTTAAATGAGGCAGTTTCCTGTCCCTGAAAAAAAAATGCCCACAATTGGCTTTAAAACCAGTCTTGCTCCTGCTCCTCTAGACTCCCCAAATGACTTGGTATTAAGGGAGGTTAATCCCTCTTAGTATGCAGAAGAGTCTATATTCCATTGCCACTGACACACACACATATACACATATATACGCATGTACATATACATACATATATAAATATTGAAACTAGAACTTGATGATACTTATAAAACTGAACTATATAGGGAAGGGAAACTTTAATATTTACAAAGATTTTTATTATTTTGAGGATTTTGTGGTTTGACACAAAGTCCTTGGAAGTTATACACACATACGTGTATATAATATATGCATATATATACATACATTTTATATATATACATATATATACATATATATATGTATATATATATATATATATATATATATATATATATATATAAAACATGCATGTGTGAATGTAGGTACTAGATAGGTTTGAAGTTGGAGTGTTGGAATTTGAGTCAGGAAGACCTAATTTCAAATCCTGTATCATATACCTAATAGCTGTTGGGCAAGTTACTTAACCTCTCTCAGCTTCAATTTCTTCATTTGTAAAATGAGATAATAATAGCACCTAATCCAGAGAGTAGTTGTGAAGCTCAAATGAGATAATATATGTAAGATATTTTGCAAACCTTAAAGCATTATTGTTATTATTATAACATACACACATACACATATATATGAATACATCAGTACATTTTGTTTCAAAATGTTTGTATGCATACAGATAAAGCCACAACTTAGAAAAGTATATAGGTTCAAATATAGATTGTTACATGGTTGTTATAAAACATTAAGGGGGAAATAAAAATTTTTACTGCTTTTAAAATGATGAGGGGCACAAGAGGCTATTGTAATTTGTATCTGGTAAGGAAGGATGTCTAGAAATAAGTAGAGTTGAACATAAAAGGTAGAAGTGATGTCATGGAAGAGTAAAGAATGCTTAGTAGGGAAGCACTGGCAAAATTCTCTCATCCTATTACTCATGGATGGTCTTAGGCTATACATAGGAGATTGCAGAGCTAGAAGTAACATTAAAGATAAGCTATTCCCACCCCTTTCCTCATTTTTAGATGAAGATGGGACTCCTGGTTGAATGTCACAAATGTATTAAGTGGCAGAACCACTTAAACCAGGTCTTCTGGTATCAGATCCAGAACTCCTTCTAAAATACCATGCGGCCTCATTTTGTTTTGCATTGGTCTCATACTTCTATCTGCACGTAAGACTAAGCCTCACTTTCCTCATCTGTAAAACGAGGGGATTAAATTAGCTGCAGTTTTAAGTCCCTTCCAGCTTTAAAAGTTTTAGGTTTTCTAAACTACAACCATTCTAGGAATACTGGAGTCTCATGTCATTGTAGGATTCTATCCTCAGGAAGGGATAATAGGAAATTAAAATTAGGCATGGTATTCCCAAGGTTATTCAGTGGGAGAGCTAAATGTTGGAACAGGTCTTCTGACACTCAGACAGCCACTGTACTGCAGATAAATAGTAGTGACCCTACAGTTGCTCATTTGTATTATACTAGAGCAGGGGTGGGGAACCTGTGGCCTTATGGCCACATGTGGCTTTCTAGATCCTTAAGTGCAGCATTTTGACTGTATCCAAATTTTGCAGAACAAATCCTTTTATTTTATTAATATGTTTTTGTTTGTCTTTTATATTTTTATTTTATTTTTTAAAATGATCACATTTAAAATACCAAAGAATGAAATAAATTTCAATAAAATAATCCTCCCAGATTGACTGGCACAATTAGAACATTAGTAAGCCATAAGGGCCAAATTGACAGCTGCTATACTCATTATCTAATTCTAACTTACCCCGCCTGACTGGCACGACTACTGCACCAGGATGGTATGTGAGAGTTTATGGGGGTCGAGTATGTCAGTCTGTTATCAGCTTTTGCCAACAGTGCACTGTGTTTCTGTTTGAAGTGGGATTTGTGAATAGTTGCACAGTTTGACAGTATTTTTTAATTCTGTCTGCTTAACAGCCCATCATGTCAAAGAAGACCAAGAGAATGATGAAGGAAGAAAACAGATTTTTTAATGAGGCTTAGGAATTGCAATATTATCTTGTTTCTGCTAAAGATGAGATGATTTGCTTGCTTTGTGATACTGCAATACCAACATCAAAGAAATTCAATGCTCATCAGCATTATAACACTCATAAGGACCACAAATATTTTAAATTAGAGGGAGAGGCATGAAAGGTTGTATTGCAGAAATTAAAAGATGAAAAGCAAAAGCAAAGATGATGCTTTCAAATAGCAATAAGACCTGGAAATAATGCCACTGAAGCAACTTATAAAGTAGTTTATATACTTGGGAAAAAGAGAAGCCATTCAGTGATGCAGAAATTGTGAAAAATGCCCTGTTGAAATTGTAGGATCCTTAGACTCTGATAATGTTTCAAAGTACAAACAACTACCTCTTTCAAGGAGAACCATAACCGATCAGCAGCATGAATGAGCCTTCAACTTAACAGAACAACTTCATGTAATACTTCAAAAGGAAAATATATATTACTCAATTGCTTTGGATGAATCAACTGATATTACTGACTTGGCACAGGCTTTACACTTCATTTGGGTAATAACATTGTGAACAGAACACAGGGAATAGATATCTTCAGCAACTTTCAAGAGAAATGTCGTGAAGTTGGACTGAATTTGGTAAATTTAGTGAGTGTGTATACAGAAGGTACACCATGGAAGGTGCACCTTCCATGTGAGGAAAGCATGAAGGGTTTATTGCACAAATTAAAAAAATTAACAGATCCAGATGCTCTCATTTCTTTTCATTGCTTCTTAAATCAGCAAAATCTCTGAGCTAAAGCTACTATTTTAATTGACACTTTGCAACAAGTTATAAGTATTGTTAACTATATTCGTGCAAATGCAACATGGCATTGTCAGTTTCATAACATGCTAAAGTTGAATGATGAGGTATTCAGTGTGGATTTGCCATATCATTCTAAAGTGGGCTGAATATAGCAGGGACATGTGTTAGCCAAAATTTTATTTCTGTGAGAATAGACAATTAAATTTTATGAAAAACAAAATCAGCAATGTGAATTATTCAAAGATTTCTATAGGAATGCTGCATTTCTGTGTGATATCCTATCAAATCAAAACAACTTGAATATTTCTTTGCAAGGTTAAACCAAGTCTATACATGATATGTGGCAAAAAATCCAAGCATTTTGAAAAAAAGGCATCTTTTTTCAAAACACTTCTTCAAAAGGAAATTTCAGATGAACATTTTCCCCAGTTAGCAAAGGTCATTGATGAGCAGGATGACATATGTAAATCATTTGAAGAATACATAGCTGTTATAGACCTAATGATTGGAGAATACAATGAAAGGTTCACTGACTTTGAGAATCATGACATCACACTCAAGTTAGCATTTCAGCCTCACCTAGTTGATATCACCAAGGCACCTAAAGAACTACGGATGGAATTGACTGAGCTCTCAGTAGATGACACTTTAAAGTCATTGTTTGATGCTAAGAAAGAACCAATTGAAATATGGAAAACTGCAATAAATACCCATGCTTTCAGCAACAAGCTCAAAAAACATTTTCTTGCTTTTTAACTGCTTATTACTGCAAATCCACATTCTCCTACCTAATCCAAATCAAGATGCCTTTAGGGTCACAAATGACTGATAGTCATCTAGAGGACCAACTGAAACTGCCAACCTCCATGCTGCAGTGAAATATTCAAATTCTTTCCAAAAAGAAAGAAAACACAACAAAGTTATTGAAAGGTTACTTAACTTTAAAATTAACAAATAGTTTTCATTTTTTGAAATTATTAAGTACAAAGTAGTTAGAGTTTTACAAAATATCTAAACATATCTAATATATATTATATAATATATATGATGTTTAATATATAATATATATAAAATATAATATTCTATAATACATAATAAAAATATCTAAAGTATATCTAATTGAAGTTTCTTGAATGTGGCCTTATTTGATTGCAGCTAAATATTAATGCGGCCTTCTAACAAGAAAAGGTTCCCCACCTCTGCACTAAAGTGTGGACAGAGAGAAGCTGAACAGATTGGTAGTTGGAGTACAGGTTGGAAAAAAAGAGAGACGCAGAGATTGTGTCTACATAGACACAGGTCCTGTCAAATGTGACACCTAGGCTAGCATTTCTTCTGTGAAGCAATGCTGATTCTTGGAACCAAGAATCTCAGAACCATGGGCTCATATGATATTATTCAATGGCAATTCAATTTCAAGCAACTCATCAAACTGCACAAAGTGCTCATAAATCTGGACTAAAAAATCAAAACAGCAAACAAACAACAACAAACACACCAAAAAACTTCAGACCAGAATGGCAATTCCATTGATGTCGGGAATTCCCTGTGAAGAAAGTCCCTGTACTGCTGATTCTGCAATTCATGGTATTAGTTGCCTAGGGGCACTGAGAAGTTCGATAACTTCTCCAAGGGATCATAGCCAGTATATCTCAGAGACAGTCTCCCTGACTCTATGGTTGACTTTCTAACCATTTTTGTCATGTTGTCTCTCATTTAACTATGTGCAAATTGGATTTTGTCTCTTGTTTTCCCAAGTGCTTCTTCAGTCTTCTGACATGAACAAGGCAAAGAAATCCATGATTATCTCCTAATTCCTGACATGAGATGGCTCTAGGCAATGTTTTTGTGTGGCAAGTACAGGAAAGAGGATTGTGTTTTTGAAGTTCAATAGTGCCGGCCATATGAGTATCATCTTGAGCAGGTCATTTTAATATCATTCGTGTTACTTGTAAGTTGCGTTATTTGAAAAAGAGGACCACATCGTTTAGTTCTTCCATGGCCCTCTGTGGCAGAGGGTGTAATAGGATTTCAAAATTCAGGGTCATGGTCAAGATCATTCTAATACAGGTTCTAACCATGAGAAAAGCTTCTCTGTATAGCATAGTTTATTATGTGTCTTTAAGTATCAAAAGACTTGAAAGACAAATGGATACAGCAAAGTGATGCTTCATATTTTGAATTTTTTTTGGCAGGCTTGACTAAACCTCTGAATGATTCATTGCTGTTAAGTGATTGACAGAATGGAGAGTAAATCAGTTTCCCCTCTTCATTATTTCCACTGAGCCATTAGTATCAAATAGAATTGGTTCTAGTTAATCAGAACAGTATTTGATCTTTGTCTTCTGTGTTTAACACTGGCAGGTTGAAAAGTATAGTGGAAAGGAAGGAGATAGGAAATTAAGCAGGTGCTATTATCTGTAATAGGTGTCAGGTCGCTTTTATATCAGGCTAAAACTCCAAGTGCTAAAAACTTTTTCTGAGCATCTTTCTTTTGCTATGATGCTTTAGGCAACACAAAGAACTTTTATGCTCTCATTTCAAAATGATTTTCAATAATCATTCAGTCTTTTACAGAATTTCTGTATCCTGTGCATAAGGAAAAAAAAAGACCCTTAGATATCTTAATGCATTTTCAATTGAAAGAGATATTTTTCTTGTGCTTCTTAGAATAAATTTTTAAAATTCAATACTTTTCACGCCTGGAGTTTATAAAAATGGTGCTTGCCCTCATTTTAAAATTTTAATTTCCTTTCTTCTCAGTATCTAAATTTTAATTTTACAGACATAGATTTCCTAGTATGATGTATTGGAAAGCACACTGGACTGGAAGTCTAGAGATCTGGGTTCAAGTTCAGATTCGGTGTGATTTTGGACAAGTAATTTTATTTCTCTGGGCCTCAGTTTCCTCATACATAAAATTAGCAGGCTGAAATTTGCATTATTTGCTTCAAAAGATCATTGTAGGGAAGGACTTTATAAAGTGAAAAAATACTATCTAAATCTGAGCTATTATTATGTTGAAACAATATCTGCACCTTTATCAACCTGATATTTCTTCAGACCTGCTGATCTGCAAGCTCAGTAACCAGGGTCTCCATGTCAGGGATTAATGGAGATATAGTCTGTTGCAGATAAAGATACTTAGTTAATTCTATCAGTGGTAGGCATTGATATATCCATGCATGCATATGAATGTGTGCTGCATGTATATATAATAAATAAATCACAAGTGACCATGTAATTTCATTGACATGAAGAATTTCAGGTGTGGGAACTCCCTCCACCAACTTAGATCAAGCCATCCATGATAAAGTCTAGGATGCTGCCTGACACCCATAGAAGTTTAGAGACTTGCCAAGGTTACCCATCTAGTAAGAGGCAGGACCAGAACCTACTTCATTCTGTTTCTAGGCCCAGCACTCCATCCAGTTACCTATGCTACCTCTTATGAATAGATTGTTTTTACAGATGGTTAAATCATATATATATGCATATATATGTACACATACATACATGTATATGCACATGAATATATACATGTACACATACATGCATCTTGACTTGTGGTTTCATTAGTATAGGGAATTTCCTTGGTAGAAACACTTCAGTGATTTAGCTAGGCAATTCTCTATATCTTGTAGTTAGAGAGCTACGTAAGGCACGAATAGCTTAAGTGGCTTGGCCATGGTCCCATAGGACCACATATATCGGCCAGGACTGGACTTCATGATTCCATAGCCAGACCATACCCACTCTGTTGCTATCTTATATTACCTCTCAATAAAATATATATACATATATATACATACATGCATTCATACATATATACATAAATTTTTCTCACTAGGATAATTCTATTTCAGTAAAGCTTATTACATTTAGTGCTTTTAAATGAAAAGTGGAATATACAGTCTCCTTACAAGAATAGGCTATTTCTGTGTTAGAGATATGAAAAGGAAGCATTTCAGAAGATATTTTTTCAGCATAAAGGATTGCTCCCAAATTTATATAGGTTTTCAGAGGTAGTGGGCACAAGCAGATGGTCACAGAAATCCTTCAAAGATATCTTGAGAGGCATCACTGATCTTGGCACCACAGAAAGTCTAACAGACACACTCTCCTTTGCCAGTAACACTACTGGAGAATGCCACGCCACAGAAAAGGCCTGATGGAAAATCATTACGGAAAATAATCTTGATAGATTGGACACTTCAGTGTCTCCTAATGTTCCATCCACCTCAACTAACCAATCCAGTCTTGCATCAAAGAAACAGACTCTGGAGAAAAAGCCACTGAAGTATTTCATCTTCTGCTGTCTGTGGGGAAAGCTGCTAGTCTTGCCACATGAAGTAATTATAATGGCTCATATTTATATAGCAACCTGAGATTTCCTTACAGTAACCCTGGGAGTTAGATAAAGCACATAGCCTTATCCTCACTACACAAAAGAGAAAACTAAGACTCAGATAAGCTAAACGATTTGCCCAAGGCTCCCCAGGTAGTAAGTAAATGGCAGAACTTGGTAATGAAATTTACCTATATAATTGAATTATGCAGGCAAGAATCACTTTTACATTTATGAAGATTAAAATAAAAAGCCAATAATATTATTTCTTATTTTGAAGTTTTTAGGATTTAACAAAAAGATGGCTTAAAAGCTATTTTGGGATTAAGTAAGATTGATTCAGAATAAACTGGCCTCTCTGTTCCGGTGTTATATTCTTGTTTACTAAAGAACAGAACCAGCCGTGGGCAAAACTGATAAATAAGGAAAATTTATCTCTAATATTCTCTCTTCTCATCCCAATTCCCCATGCTTTCGATACCTTCTTTCTTGTTATCTAATTCCTTTCAGTTGCCCATTGCCCTGCAGTCTATGCCTGCCCTGCTCAGGTATACCCCATCCTTCCCATAATTCCTTTCAGTTGCCCATTGTCCTGCCTTCTATGCCTGCCCTACTCAGGTATACCCCATCCTTCCCATCAACCTGCTGTGTTCTCTTTACTGATTTTTGTTTCCAAAAAAAGATAAAGGGAGTGAACTCATCTGTTAATAGGTACTAGTGGCTTTAAGTGTTAACCTTTTCCATTCAAATATTTGCCTTTTAGCCAGGGTCTTCTGGAGATGTAATGCCTTAAATAAAGGGAGAGAAAATTTCAGACATCATAGAAGACTGGCAGTAGTGATATTTTTCATCACGCAGGTCTTTTGTGTTTCTCAAATCAATATACTTGAAGGAATACAGAGCATTATTTATTCATCGTGTCATCTTTTCTGCTTTTTTTCATCGTTGGAGAAAGTTCAAGATTGTCTAGTACCTTCTCGAAATTCAATATGGATTAATTGATGAGAAATAATAGGATCTCCTCATTATTATCTTTTCTCTTTACATCAGACTTCCTTCCTAATTTCTGCATTTCTGTCAGTGGTGCCTCATATTTTTCTAGTTGCCCAGACTTTAAAACTTAGTTATGTTTGGATTTTTTCTTGTCTTTCCTTTTTCCTTTCCCTACCCCCACCCCCAACTCACACTCAGTTCAGTCATCCATCCCATTCCTTATTTCTTTGAAATGTTTTTCACATCTATCTCTTGTTCTTCATTTCTACTGCCACTGCTTTAGCTCAGAACCTTATGGTTTCAAGCCTGGATGACCTCCTAAATGGACTCTAACTCTAGGGTCTCCTTGTTTCAATCCATCATGCACTCTAGTGCCAGAATAATCTTCATCTGAAGATATCATCTTTATCATGTCTCATAAGGGCATTATTGCTATCAAGTCCAAATTCCCCAAGTCCAAACCCTGTGAAATTCAAACTACTCCTACTGGTATCTGATGTTTTCAATTGTTTGGCTCAGGGCAGCTAGGCGGCACAGTGAATAGAGCACCAGCCCTGGAGTCAGGGAGACCTGAGTTCAAATGTGGCCTTAGATACTTACTAGCTGTGTGACCCTGGGCAAGGCACTTAACCCTGATTGCCTCCCCCCAAAATAGTTTGGTTCACTATGCCCCAATATGAATCCTTTCCTCTAGATACCCAGCTGGCCCCACAATGGTCATTCTTGTCTGGGCTCATAATAATAATAATGATGATGAGGATGATGGTAAGTGGTATTTTTATATACATTATATAGATAAAGAAAATGAAGAACAGATAGGTTAGTTGACCTGCCCAGGGTCGTAAAACCAATAATATCTGAGGCAATATTTGACTCCAAGTTTTACTCCTTATCATTTCACTTTTCTCTGATTGTATTTCGTTTTCTGTATCTAACTCTACCTCCTTTCTGTCTACTTAAATCCTATGCATTTTTCAAACTTCAGCTCAGGTTCTACGTTCTTTGTGAAGCTTTCATTAAATACCTTAGCTCACACAGATATCTTCCATCTCCAAATCTATGGCACTTATGTTAAGTACTACACAATTTAGCACTTCTTCATCTTCATCTTCACCACTACCGCCACCGTCATCAATTTTTGTATTGGACTTCTGGGAACTTCCAGTAAGGAAATCACCTGTCAATAAAGACTGGCATCTACTCTATAACTTATAATCTTGGATTGTTGCTTAGGGTACCAGGAAATGAGTTGTTTAGGGTCATATATCCAGTATGTAATAAAAATAATGATGATGATGATAAGAAATAGAATTATAATGTTTTAAAGTTTGCAAAACATATTTCATAGGATGTTTATTCTCACAACAACCCTAGCAGGTAGACATTATTTCAACTTTACAGATGAGGAAACTGAGGTAGATGGTAGTTAAGAGACTTGCCCAAGGTCACATAGCTAGTAAGTGTATGAGGTCAGATTTGAACTCAAGTGTTCCTGACTTCATGTAAGACTTGAAGATTTTATTGATGTTCTTTTAAAAACATCACTGTCTTTTCTCAATTAATTATCTTCCACAATAGAACCATTCCTTGTATTGAAGATGTACAGTTACAAAAAACCAATACATTGGCCATGGCTGACAATATATACCTTATTCTTCACCTATAGGCCATTACTTCTCTACTAAGAGAAGGAAATGGTCATGGCTTTAATCAGAGTGCTTAATGTTATTTTCCTTCACCTTTTAAGCTATATTTCTTCAACTATTGTTCCAATTATTTCATGTGTATTAGGTTTTTCACCCAAATGCTAGTTTCTTTTCAGTTCTCTCTGTGTGACTTGTCTAATATGGTGCAGAGTAGATGGTGAATGTTCAATAAATACTTGTTGAGATACATAGGCTTATTGTTTAAATATTTCTTATTCATGGGTATATCTCAAAAATCACAACACCCATTTCATCTGGAAATAGAGATTATAGCATTGAACAGGATCATGGTAATAGAATTGATAAGAAACCTGACTACCAAAAATCACAAAGGGAGGCTTTGAAAACTTCACTGAACCAAGGTGATAAGACAAGAAACATTTTTTTATCTCCTAAGGAGACTTATGGGGAAAAAACCAACCAAACAAACCAGAACTTGCAATTAATACCAAAACATTCTTAAGTCCATGGTCCTCTACTTCCTGTGTTGATAAGAAGAGTGAAGCTAGGCTTTATAAATGCTGATCCTTTTACCACACCCTTCTCCACACCAGGCATTGTGTCATTATCATTATCTTGTTTTAGTATATGGTTACACTGTGGAAACAGAGGGAGAGAGGGCGCATATTTGTGTGTGTGTGTGTGTGTGTGTGTGTGTACATGTTTTTCTTTGAAATGAAATGAGAAGGAAGAAAGGGATTAATTTGTAAACAGAACTGAAAGATCCTGGTCTTGTGAACATTTCCCAGCCATCTTACATTTTCTGAGTTCTAGTAAGTCAGACCACTAAGACTTGGACAATCTGCCTTGCTCCTCCTCCAGCCCAAGAAAAACAAGATTAGTTTTTAAGGCCAAGTTGAAATGGTTCCATTTCACGTCAGCTGTTCACTGCCTCAGCCAAAGAGCTATTCCAGGTACTGACATGGTTTTTTAACTCTTGAGGGAAATGCTTCAGGGTCATAATCCAATACGTATAAGGGGGTAAGAGGAAGAGAAAAAGCATTTATTAAATACCTAGTATGTACTCAACACTTTGTAAATATTACCTTATTTGAGCCTCACAACAACGCTGTGGGGAGGTGTTATTATTATCTCCTTCTATAATTGGGGAAACTGAGGCAGACAGGATAAGCAACTTGCTCAGGATCACATGACTAGGAAGTATCTGAGCTTGTATTTGAATTCAGGTTTTCCTGACTCCAGGGCTGGTGCTTTATCTACTGTGCCCCTTAGCTGAACTTTCAAACTACAGAAGATATCAGACAACAGTAGGAGTAGTTGGAACTTGCCCCTAACAGGAAGTGGGACTTGAAGATCTTACTGAGGCACTTTAAAAACCTCATTGTCATTTTTTCAGCTAACCTTCGTCTTCCCCTCAAGAATAATTCCTTGCAACAAAGTGCACTAAAATAAAACAAACCATTCATTACAATGCATGCCTTATTCTGTACCTATGAGTTCTAATTCTCTAGCTACAAGAGAGGTTTGGTTCTGTACCATGTATATAATCTGGCAAAATCATCCCATTTGTGGTTCTACTCAAAGTAAAGAAATAGTCATTTTATCAGTTTCTTCTTTCTAATATTCTTTCTGCTTTGCTGTAAATCTCTTTGAGAAGTATCACAAAGTTAAGAATTACTTTCTAAACAACAGGTTTCTTGAAAATAAAAGGGAGAATTCAAAATCTCACTAAGCTAATTTGTAATAGATTTTTTTCAGAAATGTCTAAATTAATTATTGATAATGTCTCAAATGAAGCTCATCAATCTATTTGGTCTTGTGATAATTGCTTACAATAGATGTGGCTTTAAATCTATAGCTGGTTTAAAACATTCCTAGTGTGGTAAAGTGGAAAAATCACTGGATTGGGAGTTAAGAACTGGATTTTAGTCCAGATTTGTCACCAACTAGTTCTGTGGCTTTGGATAAGTCACTTAACCTTCTTTCAATTTCTTCATCAACAGGTAAAACTAAATGGTCTCTTCTAACATTCTTTAATTCTATTTATAATGTATCTATGCCACTCTTAAAAACAAGTTAAAAATATCCTATGTACAGAAATTTTTTTTGTTAGTAAATCACATCCCACAAAGTCCGCCCATCATATTTCATCATAATGTGATCCATCATAAAATGATCTTGGGTTCTTGTCTGTGGAGCACAAAATCTGAAAGGTTCTACTACGATGGAAAGACTTTTGAGTATAGCCTTAGCATTAGACTACATATACTTTCTGAGGATCAATCTAGCTAATTATAGAACAATTCATCATTAGTAGCTAAGTGCTTGGTGATGAATTCTTTGATCACAGCAAAATTGGAAAAAGAGGTGATTTTCATGCAATAGGGGCAAGAAAAAACTGATAAACAGCCTGTATGCTCAACCAGCACCCATATGACGCCAAGAGACTTGAGGAAAGTCCTCCAACATTTGAATGCACTCTCCACACATTTATGAGAGGATATGGAATGGAGTCACACAGGATGAGAAGGGGGATGGGTTGCAATCTGTATAAATGGATGGAGTACCTGCCTCAATAGGATCATAGATCCATGGAGGTGTTGAAATATCTAAGCACAACATACTAATTGAACTCAATTTAAGTTTGTGTTTAGCTACAATTCTTAGGAGTTCTAACACTTGGTCACTCAGAAAAATGGTCATTAAGTTTCTTTGCTTTCTCCTCCTGGTTTCTTTGGGCTCTTTGTGTTAATCTTAGTACCTTTCTCAGCTCCTTAGGTCATGTGAAAAATCTTTAGGTGGTGAGTGAATAGATTGCTGGACCCTGAGACAGGAAGATGCGAGTTTAAACACTTAGGCCTCAGATACTTACTAGTTACGTGACCTAGGGCAAATCACTTAACCTTTGCTTGTCTCAGTTTCTTCATCTGTGAGATGGAGATAATAATAGCACATATGTCTGTTGTTGTTGTGAGGATGAAATGAGATAATATTTGTAAAATGCTCTGTGAATAGAGGATATACACCTTTCAGGGGTCGTGGTGAAGATACAGTTTCACAAACAGACAAACTATTAATAGCTGTAGAAACCGATCAGGCAATTGTCCAATAATTCAAGCCATGACATCACAGGTCAATGGATTAGAACATGAAAATGAGTAGCTCAACTTAGACTTAAAATTCACAACATACAATGTTCCTGGCTTAATAGTGTTAAAGATACAAAAGGAAAAAAAAAAACCCAGGCTATTTAAATTGTACACAGCTATCAGGAGGTGCAACATACAGAAAAAGATCTTATTGTAAATTAATTATTGAGCAGTGGGTATTGCTGCTACTGTTCTTCCATAAACATGGGCTCTTAAGAACCTTTTAATGAAACATACACATATTTAAAATCGATACTTGTATGCCACATAAAAATTATATTACTTTTGCCCTGTCATTGCTCTTGTTGGATATGAAGGTGCCTAGTGTAGCCTGAACAGGTAAAGAGGAAGATGTAATATGAAAGACTGTACATGTTCTCAAGGGAGCATACATTGTTTTATCTCAATGATAATGAGGTTTGCTGTTACTATTGATTTACTCTGCAATGGATTTAATACAGCCTTACCACAATCAAAACATAATTATATAGGTCACATACAGGAATAAAATGAGTAATATAGATAACAATATGTGTTTCAGAAATCACACTTTTAACTATATGTACCAGGGCACAAATATAATTAACTGGAAATTGGAAAGTTAATTGAGTAAATCCTCTGTTGGTTCAAAGCTTAGAAAGTGCTCCTTCTCTCTCTCTCTCTCTCTCTCTCTCTCTCTCTCTCTCTCTCTCTCTGTCTGTCTGTCTCTCTCTGTCTCTCTCTCTCTCTTTCTCTCTCTCTCACTGTGAGTGTTTCTCTCTCACAAAATACAGTTGTGAAAATGGACAGGATAAAAACTATGTGGTCTTTTTAATGAAACATTGTTTTCCCCTTTCCCCCCCGCAGTGGACTATTATACCCCCATGGGAACTCTATGTAATTTTGAAGTCATAGTGTATCCCAATGGACAAGGAATAGATTTAAAGAAACATCTTTAGAATGAAATCTGTGATTAAATAGGGTACAGTTATCTTTCCAAATGAAGATAATTTTCCTTTCTTTCTTATGAATATTTCTACAACCTACAATAGAATTCATTTTCTATAGTATTTAGTAAGAGTGCATATTTTTAATTTAAATAGATGATGTATTTAATTCTAGAAAGATGCAGATTTGCTCTGGGAAAGCAAAGAGAAAGCTATTTCTAAATCATATAAGACTGGGTCCAGTATTATTTAAGAGTGCCTTGGGTAAGGGTCTTGAAAATGATAAATCTATTCTTGCTTATGTTAGCAAGGTTTTTGTTTTCTTTCTCCATGGGTGTTATGTATGTTGGGAGTAGATGGATGGAGAAAGTGACAATAAGTCCATCTAGTGGACGATTAACCCTCAAAAGATTTATGTAAAAAAGGACTTATTTTCATGTGAGCAAAACAGTAACCTCACATCCATCTCCTTACTTCCAGCAAATTTAATGTTTCCCACTGGGCCAGCATTCATGATGCCTATCCATTTCTAGCTTAATAAAATCACTCCATCAGGAAAATACAGAAATATTTATTATTTATTTTTCTACACAAAACATTTTATTTAATTTCTACAGCTTTTGCTGTTGTTCTCTAGATACTACCAGACCCTATGCCCATAAATCCAATGCCAATTTTCAAATATAGAAAGAAAAAAAAGGAACCTCACATTAGATTGCAGAAGTAGCTGCATGGCAGTTGGTTGTTGGTATTTTCTTCTATTTTGGAATCCATGTTTCTGAAGGAATACGAAGTATGATTACTTCATATTACTGGGTAATTTTCTGAAGTAGTTTTCCAGAAGGGATGACATGTTCTGTTCATTATAAAATAAATAGTTAAGGTCCCCTTCTTTTGATATCCAATGTCAACAAGTAATGACAATTTCAATACTGTTTGGCCTCTACTTAACATCAAGAGAACACAAGGAAGGCTCTAAGCACATTGAAGCCAAATTGTATCTCTTAAGGAGAATTCCTGGGTTTTGACATGGGTGAGATTTTAGAGCATAGATAGGCATGGAGGGGTTGTGAACCTTAGGAATCTATTCTTCCTAGTACAGGTAGGTTGTTTTAATCACACGAGCTGCGTAATGTATCTCAGTTGTGCTTTCAAGGCCTTAGCAAGAGTTACGTTCCAAAGTCTCTTTACTCAAGATGTCCAAATGTCACTTGAAGAAATTATGGGCTTCTTTGCAAGAGAGGTTCAAGATATTTAACTTGTGCTGGAGTCTTCCAAAATAATACATTTTCAAGCATTCTGCTTCCTCTCTGGCCCGGAATTGGCATGTTTTCAAAACACAGCAGTCAGCAAAATTTCTTAGCAGCCCACAATTCTTCGGTATTATCTTCATGTCTCTTAGTGCTAGACAATGAAAGCTCCTAGTGAAAGTTTAGTTGAAAAAACACACCAATACCTCCCACACTTGGGAGTTGGGATGTCATTTCTGTAATTAGGTGTGTATTGCTCTGCGTACAGCCTAGCTCCTGAAGTTTATTAATAAACTTTTATTCATCATCAACACCGCCTCCCTGCTCCCTCAGCTTTCTGTGACAGAACTACCATCCTGTATTTAAAAAGTTAGAGTTACAATGAGAAAGTTTAACCTGTTAGCTGCCCCATTCAAATATATCAAACATGAAAATGACTGTGGGATGGCTATTCACCCTGTCTTCTCAACTTGTAGAATAGTGAGCAAGTGATTTTTCCACAGGCATTGGGGATATTGGCTGCAAAGGAGGGAGGACAGTCACTTTAAAGATGCATACATGGGCACTTAGGTGGCATGGTGGCTAGAGTACTATCTCAGACACTTACTAGATGTGTGACCCTGGGCAAATACTCCTGTTTGCCTCAGTTCCTCAAATGTAAAATGAGCTAGACAAGTAAATGGCAACCCATTCCAGTATTTTTGCCAAGAAAACCCCAAATGGGGTCATGAAGGCAGACTTAATGGAAATGACTGAGTGACAACACCATGTAGGTACAAGCACCTTGCTCGCCCTTGGTGCCAGGACTTTCTAAATGTAAAGTAACACAATAGAGGAATGGGCTCTTAGAAGAAGAAACAGGAAAAACAGAGACTGATAGGTCAACACAGATGGCAGCAACCAGTAAGAAGATGTCTCTTTTGAGGCAAAGGCCTCAGATGGACTAGGCATCTGAGCCTGGCATATGATAACAAATGCTATAAATGACAATGAGTGGTGTAAAGCTCAGAGCAGGCTTTACTCATTCAGAAGGCCCAAAATACTACTGGATGCTCTGAGACTGGTTCAGTTCCACTAACATATGGACAAGAGTCAGTCTAGCAGCTCCACTTAAAAATATTAAGGACAGGGGGTGGAGCCAAGATGGCGGATGGAAAGCAGGGACTAGCATGAGCTCCCCGCCAAGTCCCTCCAAAAACCTATAAAAAATGGCTCTGAACCAATTCTAGAACTGCACAACCCACAAAATAGCATAGGGAAGCAGGCTCTAGCCCAAGACAGCCTGGATTGTCTCTGGGTAAGGTCTATTTCACATGGAGCTGGGAGCAGAGGGGAGAGGAGCTGAGCTAAGCAGAGCCCAGCATGGGTGGGGACTGACCAGATCAGGAGCTGGGAGGAGCGTGCCTTAGCGCCCTGAATCAGTGAGCTGCGGAAGTTACTAGACTTCTCAACCCACAAACACCAAGGACAACAGAGTAGGTTAGTGGGAGAAGCTGCTGGGGACTGGGATAGAGTTTGCTGTTGGGCCACTGCCCCAGGGGCAGCGGAGGTGGGGCAGCTTTAGAACTACAGCTGTAGTTACTTCTGGCCCCAGGCCCACCTGGTGGGAGGAATTAAGTGGCTGATCAGAGCAGGAGTGAAGAGCCTGCTGAAGATTTAAGCCCAGTCCAGGTAGGGGGTTCTTGGGGAAGGAGGAGTGCTGGTGTGGCAGAGCTGGGGCATCCCCCCAGGCTTGGAACATAGAACTCTTTAGTCTACAAGCAGT
>CM053627.1:169043850-169102218 GCA_028646595.1 Phalanger gymnotis
AGGTAATCAAAGACAAACACTTTCGAAAAGGGACAGGGTCAAGAGAGACAATTCAATAAATGGGTATAGGTTAGGAAGAAGCAAAATATAGTTAGTCTTTCACAACATGAGTGTTGTGGAAGGGTTATACATAATGATATGCATGTGGCTCATGTTGAATTGCTTGACTTCTTAGGGAGGGTGGGTGGGAAGGGAAGAGGGGAGAGAATTGGGAACTCAAAGTTTTAAAAAATAGATGTTCAAAAACAAAAACAAAAAAGTTTTTGCAAGCAACTAGAAAATAGGCAATGGGGCATAGAAATTTATCTTGCCCTAAAAGAAAAGAAAAAGGGGATGGGAGGGGAGTGGGGTGACAGAAGAGAGGGCTGACTGGGGAACAGGACAACCAGAATATACGCCATCTTGGAGTTGGGGGGAAGGGTAGAAATAGAGAGAAAATTTGTAATTCGAACTCCTGTGAAAATCAATGCTGAAAACTAAATATATTAAATAATAAAAAAATTAAATTAAAAAGAAATAAGGGAAAAAATATTAAGGACACATGTACAGAACATATAGGCCTATAAACATGCTTCCTAACAAAATCAGAAAAACTTGGCTCTAGATTAAGAAATGGGTTTCTTGGTATCTTCAAGTTCAATGATCTGTAAAAGAATTTAAATTTATTGTCCAAATATATAGGCTGGTGAGGATCAGGTGCATGGGAAGGTACAGAGAATTGGAAAGTGAGAGTCAGGTTGGCCCCTGGTGAGATTCCCAATCAGTTGAGCTATAATTTTAGTTTTTAGGATCACAAGATTTGGAGCCAAATAGTATTTTGGAAATCACTCTAACTGAACCCCTTCCTTTTATAAATGAGGAAGCTGAGGCCCCGAAAGGTGATGTGACTTGTTCAGTCACACAATTGGTAAGTAACAGAGCTGATCTTTGATCTCAGGTTTATCTCGACCTGGAGAGCCCAGTTCTTTTCTGTTAGACCACCCACATTGCCTGCTGAGCAAAACCTTTTCTTTCTTTTCTTGTTAATCTTGTACTTCCATGACTATTACATTTCATTGTGTTTATTGATGTTTTTATGTATTTCATAACAGGGCTCAAAAGAGAGGTTGTTAAACTCTTTTACTTAGAGCTAAACCTGATTTGGAATATAGATTTGAGAAAGTAAAATCCTAGGGCATTGTTTTATTTGGAAATGTTAAAGTCTAGCCCAAAAATGTTGTAGAGAAAGAATAAAAAACATAATTTTGCACATAGTCCCATATTGCTGGTGTCATTATGGTATAAAGGGAAGTACAACTAGACTTCTATTGTTAGGTGTCACCAACAAGAAAGATGACAAAAATACTAATCTTAGCTGTTATAGATATTTTGTTGTTGTGTCATTTTAGTTGTGGTTGACTCTTCATGACCCCATTTGGGGTTTTCTTGGCAAAGATACTGGAGTGATTTGCCATTTCCTTCTCCAGCTCATTTTACAGATGAGGAACCTGAGGCAAACAGTGTGACCTGCCCGAGGTCACACAGCTAGTAAGCATCTGAGGCCAGATTTGAACTCGTCTTCCTGGTTCCAAGCCTGACGTTCTATCCACTGCGCCGCCTAGCTATCCCTATAAGACATAACCTTAAGGGAAATAATCACAGTAGAATTCATTATCCTTTACTTCTCTTTTTAGGGCTTGCGATCCTGCAGTTATTTAGAAGCCTGATAGACCAATGTCAAATGCTGATGCCCAAGCCATCTCCTGTTACATATTTTAGAGTATTCTGTGACATCAATACTGGGAGTTTTTGTGTTAAAAGACCCTCCTGATCTACCCCTTCAGATTGCTCACATCATTCAGTTGCAGCTTCATGGTGTTTCCGGCAGGCCAAAACCCCGAATTTGGTGCAGAGGGTGAGGACCAGTAGAGCAACTGCCTGAGGAATTTAAGCGGTCCACAAGCTGTCAACATGAGTTATCCACCCGTAAAAGATGCCTTTTTATGGGGAAATCCAGAAGGTGGCCATGTTATCTTGATTACACTACATGAAGCACATCTGGGAATTGTTTGCATGAGGCTATTGGCTAGACACTGTGTCTGGTGGCCAAACATTGATTCTAACATTGAAAAGGCTGCAAATGAGTGAAGAGGAGGCCAGGCAACATCGCATAATGCTCCTAAAGCATCTATTCTTGGAAATACACAAGAGGATATGGTTGGAATACTTATTGTTTGAGGATTACTTCAAGACAATAACTTATTGGTTGATGCCGATTTCCTTTTAAATTAGATTGAGTTGGATAATTTTCTCATAGAGAGAACTGATGCATTTTCTTTTTTCAATGTCATGAGACTCAGTTCTGAAGGTAGAAAATACTTTAAAACTGCTATTCTGGGAATGAATGATGGGGCCAAAAAGAGGACTGATTCCCTTTAGACCTCTTCAAGTCACAAGGGCACTGGACATGGAGTCAAGACTTGGGTTTAAATCCTGCTTTAGCTTTGTGACCCTGGGCAAGTTTTAAAAACTGTATATGCCTCATTTTCTTCATCTATAAAATGATAGATTGGACTTGATGGTGTCTAAGGTTTCTTCCATTTCTGAACCTATAATCCTGTGACTGTCTCATTTTTGTTTAGCTTACTCTGGAGTGGACTAATTTTTGGACTACAACAGGGGCTAGATGCAGTTTATTAATATTTTGGACACTGAGGACTGAATCAGTTAAGTTAAATTCAACAAACAAGTATTAAGAATATATTCAAAACATCAACAGGGTAAGATAGAAAGATAAAACATTAATCTTTGCCCCCAAGGTCTTTCAGGCAAATGGGAGAACTGACAAATACCCAAATAACTGTAATACAAAATAGACTATGACAAATGCCTAGGAGAGGAACAAAGCACTATTGGAGTTCAGAGAAAGGAGAGGCTGCTTCTCAATGAGGGCAACAAGGAAGGCTTTATCGGGGCTCACCTAAGCCATACTTTGAGCTTCAGGAAGGATTTTAGCAGCAGAAAATGAGATAAAGCAAATGCCAAGTCATAAGGCAGGTTCCATTTTTTTCTTCTGCATTTCTGGAATATTTGGGGGAAGGTAGTGACTTTAGGCTATATCATAAAGAAAAATAATGCTTGGTGATTTTGATTTTTGAAATGTATATCTTGAAATGCTTTATCACTATTACGAGATAGAACACGTATATGTGAATAAAAAGAACATGACATTGTTGGCAGCTTGCCAGACTACAAACTCTTTAAAAATATATCAGATGAAGATATGGAAGACATGTGTATTATATTAATAGATGACATAAATCTGAGATGGATGGCTAATACAGGGGATGATATGGTTAGGATCCAGAAAAATCTCAACCTATTGGAATACAAAGACATCGAAGAGGAAAATATGTAAAGTTCTGCATTTGAGTTAAAAAACATAGTACAAACACAAGATGAGAAAGGGAGGGGAGGGACTAAATATTTATTAGGCACCTTCTATGTGCCAGGCACTGTGCTAAGTGTTTTAAAACGTCTCATTTAATCTTAATTAAGATGGAGATGTGTCTAGACAATGATTCTTATTAAAGTGATCTTGTGATTTCTTCAGTAGACTGAAAACAAATATAAGTGAAGGTTGTATAACGGCAGCCAAAACCCCAAACACAGTATTGTGATGCATTAATGTAGGCATAATAATCCAGACTCAGATTAGTAGTAGTTCTGGTATATTCTGTCATTATTTGATCTCATCTGGAAGACCGCATTGAGTTTCGAGCAATACATTTTAGAAATCATTTCTGACAAATTAGAGCATGCCTAAAGGTGGGTGACAAGGCAGGTGAAGGTGATTGGACACCATGACGTAGAAGAATCCATATAAGAACTGGGAATGTTTAGTCTAGAGACAAGAAAAGAGAGGAAGGGAATAAACATTTGTTGAGTGCCTACTAAATTCCAGGCATTGGGCTAAGCACCTCTTACAAATATTATCTCATTCAATCCTCACAACAACTCTGGGAGATAGGCACTATTATTGTTCCCATTTTTACAGCTGAGGAAACTGAGGCAAACAGTGTTTAAGTGACACAGAGAGTAAGCATCTGAGGTTAGAATTGTAGGTGCTTAAAATAATAATAATGACAATAGCTAGCACTTATATAGCACTTTAAGATTTGAAAAGTGCTTTGTACATATTATTTAAACCGAAAAAAAGAAATCCATCCCCAGAATCCCCGAAGTGCATGTAGTACAGCAACCAGATATTTCTTCCTTTTCTATTAAAGGTACAAAGTTCCCACTAAGAGATAGAATAGATTAGAATAGTTAGCTTTTAGTTCTGAGTCTTAGTAAAACTAAAACCAATTAAAAATTCATTTAAAAGGGGGGAAAGATCAAATAAGTAGGGGTGCACTCCAATAAAATAACCTAGTTTTTTCAATTTCTTATTTAATAAAAGGCCTCAATTCTAGGTTTAGTGCTGAGTTTAATGGAGAGCAAGCCGAACGGTACAGAAAGCCTTCAGATGTTTAATTCATGCTGCATTTTCATGTTTATTCATCCAATTTAAATTTAAATTTTACAATTACACAATACTACACCACACTAGGAACATACATACAGGCTCACTCTTGACCATGAGTGACTATGCTACCATAAAATAAAGAAATGAAAAATTACAGAACAATGGTCTGTTAAATAACCTTAACTAAAGTTTATATCTATCCAAGGGCTCGGGTTACAGCCAAATTTCCATGATGCTACTGACTTAAGAGCCTTTGAAGACCTCTGCCAGAAGACTTTTCCTATCTGGTAAAAAGAAAACAAAAGCAGATCTTTTCCATGAGTTAAGTACAAATCCCAAGTTAACTCATTCCAGATAAAAAGATAGTAACAGCTGACAAGATGAATCAAGTCTCCGAGCACACGGCCCCACCAGCAGCAGGTTTCTATCAGCTTTCATTCGGAGGTTTGTCCTTCACTTAAAAGCCTCATGTAGTTGTATTAAACAGATGTCAGACACAATTTTATTACACAAATGGAGACAGCCATCAAAACCAACTTTCAGTACTAAGTTATTTGAGGGAAATGTGCCTTTTTTTTTTTTTTTTAAAGAAAAGACACTGTGTGGTACAGTCTTCAGCTTAGATCTTTGCCAACTGCTGACTGGGGACTGAGAGAAAACTCTAACCAATGAGCAGGCTTACCTCAAAAAAGTTTTTAAATAAGAAAAGAAATGGCTTACTCAGTTGGACAGGAGATTTAGCAACAATAAAAAAAAATTTCAAAAATCTTTAAAGGATGCAAGGAATGTACTAAGTGAATTCCTGGACACCAAAGCCCAACTTAGTGTGGTTAAATAACCTTGTTTTAAATGGATAAACTGGAGAATGCTGACTTCGGTTATCTTAAGTGGGTACTTTTATTTATCTGCTTATCTTTTCCTGTCAGCATTATTGTATCACTTCATTTTATTCATTATCCAGCCACCTACCTTATCCTTGCTCTCTTTTCCCCCCTTTCTTGGTCTTGCTCATTTTGGTCTCTTTCATTTGGTTTCTTATTTCTTGGTCCCTGAGTCTTCCCTCAGTCATTACAATAATAATTACAATAATAGCTCATTTTTATAGCAATTGTTTCTGTTTTGGCCAGAAACCATGAGGGTCTTGTCCTCCCAGATTGATTCTCTTTTTTTTTTCAATAAGTAAAAGATGCCATTCTCGGCCTTATTTCTTACCTAGCCTTAATCATGGAATGAGGCATTGCCTCAGTCAAACTGAGACCTGTTAGAGACCTTAGTTTAAAAAGGCCAAGGTCTCCCATTGCATTCAGGGCCGTGTCCAATCGCCCTGATCTATAACTTGTCACTGGACCCAGACGGCTCTGGAGGAGAAAGTGAGGCTGGTGGCTTTGCACAGTCTTCCCTCACTTAAAACCAATTCACTTGCATGCCATGGCATCACCTCCCTGATGTTATAAGAATGAAGGACAAACAACAACAACAGTAATGATAGCTAATTTTTATAGCACTTTAAGGTTCATAAAGTACTTCATATATATTGTCTCATTTCATCCTCACAATAACCCTGTGATGTAGTGCCATTTTTATAGATAAGGAAAATGAGGCTGAGAGTAGTTCAGTGAGTTGTCCAGGATCGTAAAACTAGTAAGTGTCTGAAGCAGGATTTGAACTCCGAGCTTCCTGACTCCAAGTTCGACACCTTATCCACTACCTCAGTTAAACATATCTGAGAGTCCCTTGGAGGCCAAAGAGGTCAAATCAGTCAATACTTAAAGAAATTAATTCAAATATTGAAGCTGAAGCTTAAGTACTTTAGCTATATAACAAGATGACAGGATTCATTGGCAAAGACTCTGATGATGGCAGAGACTGAAGGTAGAAGTAGAAGGGAATGGCAGAGGAGGAGATGGATAGATAGACAGTGTCATGGAAACAATGAACATGAACTTGGACAGACTTCAAGAGATAGTGGAGGATAGAAGGGTCTGGTGTGCCATTGTGGTCCATGGGATTGTGAAGAGTTAGACACAACTGAGTAAGTGAACAACAAAAGAAATTAAACGTACCAGCAAGAAACAGACAGGATTAATTTCCATACAGTGATGTGTATTGATCCTAATTTTGTAGTTGGGAGTTTTTAACCAGAAATTATGCATTTATTTTAGTGATTCTTTTCAGTATCACAGAACAATGTATATGGATAAAATAGCTGAATGTAAATATAAATAAAACATACCTCAATTTTACCTGATTTGAAGGTTGCTGAGCAAAAATTTTTAAAGATTATCAAAGAGTGTGAACAGTGAAATAGGGACTTCACTTGTGCTGATTCCATTAAATTGAATAAACATTCATTAAATGCCCACCCTCTGAAAGGCACTATGCTAGTTGCTGTATCTACAAGGACAAAAACAACAATTCCTGCCCTTTGGGACTTGAACTGCACTGTATACACTTTCATGACTTCATTCTCTTTGCTCTTTGGTGATTCAGTTCAATGCTGTACTATCTACTTGAACCCTTGTCTCATCACTCCAGTGGCTGCCTAATTACCTCCAAGGTCATGCATAAAATCTTTTATTTGGCATTTAAAACCATCTGAACTGGCTTGTTGTTGCTCCATATCCTTATTTAGCGTCTTTTCATTGGCTGCTCTCTCCCCCAATCCTCCGTGCTCCCTTCCCTTTTCTCTTTGCCTCCTAGTTTCCCTGGCTTCCTTCCTAGTTCAGATCCTACCTTCTGCTAGCAGTCTTTCCCTCTGGGACTACTTTCTATTTTTAAAAAAAATATATTATTTATTTATTTTTTATATTCATTTAAAAAAATGAGTTCTGAATTTTTTTCCTCCCCCTAGTCCCTCCCTTCAAGGCAAGAAATGTGATATCAATTATACATGTGAAATCATGCAGAACATATTTCCATATTAGCCATGTTGTGAGATTACTTTCTATTAACCCTGTATATATCTTGTAGGCACAGTTATTCGCCTATTGTCTCCTCCCACTAGAATGCGAGTTCTTTGCAAGCAGAGACCATAGATACCATAGATATTTTTCCTTTCTTTGTATCCCCAACACTTAGCACAAAGCCTGGCACCTAGTAAATGCTTAATAAATGTTTATTGACTGATTGACTATGGAAGAACTATACCTCAGTGCACAAAAAATTACAAACATAAAGTGGGGAGTTGAGAGCATGGGAGATACAGGATCTAATGAGCTAGAAAAATTAGAGGTGAGAGAGAGCAACTATGGGGATCAGGGAAGATTTCCTGTAGGAGGAAGCACATGAGAAGAGCCTTGAATAAAGAAAAGGAGGCAATGGATAAAAAGAGGTTCCAGATGAGTTTGAAAGAAGGAATAAAGTTATCCTTTCCACATTGCAGGGGTTGGGGTGTGGTGTCCTTGTGATTTGAAAAATTCATGTAAAATTTTTTGGCCTTCCCTTTGTACCAGAGAAGAAGTCTGAATTATTATGGTATTAAAAGATAAAATGTGATATTATATAATACTGTACCTATATTTTGTGCATTTCTGAGTTTCTAAGTTCTATGTCATCTGCTGGCCTTTGCTTATCATCCGCAGGTTCTGCAAAACTCCCCCAAAATTCCCATTTAATTTTTTATGCCAGCTCACAATATATTGAAACCACGATGGGAAAAGTCATGATGTGGAAGGGATAACTGTGATTGATGACTATAATTCTAAAAGGAGACACAATCACAGGATCTTACCATGGCTCTAGGACTATCCAATCCAATCTTTCCATTTTTTTAATTTTAAATTTTATTTTCCTTTATTATGAACATGAGCATTTCAGCAAAAAACAGAAAAAAAGGATTGTATATGAAAAAGTGAATCTCTGTTATGGGCATCTTGATTTTTAAAAAGCATATAAAAATTTAACAGGATAGTACCAACAATGACTTGGTTGTCTGAAGTGATTGAAAAGGAAGTGGTTCCCCTTCAGAATTTCCTTCTACTCTGTTCTACATTCTTTCTTTTCTTCTTTTGTTTTTTTGGGAGGGGGAGGGAATCATTATCACTACCCAACCACTCTGCTCCCTAAATAAGTATAGTCAAGTAAAACACATTCCCACATTGGCCTGAAAATGGATGCCTCAATTCTGTCCTTCCAGTCTATCACTTCTCTGACAGCAGACAGGCAACATGTTTCATCATCAGCCAACATCCTCACGTTACAGGTGAGAAAACTCAGGTCAGCAGAGGTGTTGTGATTGGCCCAAAGCTCTTCCAGTCATAAAGATTTACGGGCACCAGAGGGCCTTGGCAAGAAAGGCCTCCTTACACTCTGAGACTAGAGGAGGGATGGGTTAATGTCTGAACGTAAGAGCGATTTTGAGTTGTAGAATAAGGAAGATGAAGGAGCTAAGAGGGATGGCCATAGTTCTTAGTTATAGAGGAGGCAAGGTCATCGGCTATGCAAGTGGGGATTTGTGCTGGGGCCTTGAGAAGAGAGGAAAAGGTGAGGATTAATCAAGGAAGCCTAAAATGATTCCTAAGGTAGCAGTAAGGCTCCAGTAAAAAAATTGTATAATATCTATGTCGGTGAGTGTGAGAGACTATTTTTTTGAACAAAGACGACTGGGTTTTGTTAGGGAATGGCAAAAAGAATGAAGCATACAATAAATGTCTTATGATGTCTCCTCTGCTTTGTTTCAACTTTCACATATGTTTGCATAGCATCATCATCTTCCATTTCTACATTTTAAAAGCTACTCATAGTTTTAAAGGACAGAAGTAAAACATGGCCACAGGAGGTGTAGGTAGAGTAATAAACACTGAATGCACTCAGGGTTGAGTTGAGGGGGAAGGGCTTGACAAAGATTGGAGCTATTATCACATGTGGGGTTATAGGCAAGGGCTGAGAATGAAAGCAAGGATGAGAGGTGAACAATGGGAAATGGAATTTCTGATTTTTTTTCATATGATATACTTTCTGTCTATACTCTTTAATTGTGGGAATTACATGTACAACATAGGACAGACCTCTGCTAGCAAAAAAAAAAAACTCATGGAAAACCAAAATAAAAGATTTTGATAATGTGGTTGATAGTGCTTTTTAGAGATGATCAAGAAAGTATCATTTCCTCTGAACTTTCAGAATAGCTGTGCCAAATGCAATGGTTAAATACAGGAAGAAAATTCTGATTTATAGCTGGCAAAAACCAGGTCAGACTGATCTCTGGAATAATGCCCACTAATTAGATTGCTTCTACAAACAAATGCATCTTAATTGGATAAAGAAGATGTCAGTAAAAGCTCTTCTCCTTCATATGCCAACTTGATTCAACATACCAATATCTGTTTACTAGAAATCAGTCTGTAAAAAATTTGGGGCACTATGCAAATTATTGTATAGAAAGTAAACTCTTTGAGGGGAGGCACCAACTCACTCATGCCTTTGTATTTCCATCGCTTAGCATGGTAATATTAACAACAGCAATAATAGTGAACATTTCTTTAGTGCTTTAAGGTTTGCAAAGAGCTTTTCATCTCTTATATCACTTCATCCTCACAATGACTCTTTGAGGTAGATCCAATTATTATCCCCATTCACAGATGAGGAAATTGAGACAGATAGTAGTCAAATGCCTTGCCCAGGGTCATAGCTACTGTCTGAGGTAGGATTTGGAGTCTTTCTGACTCCAAGTCCAGTACCTTATCTTTTGTATCAACTAACTGCCTACCCAGAACATAGCAGGTACTTAAAAATGCTTGATGAATTGTGAAATAATTAAAAAAAACTGACTATATGTTCCTTGATAGCAAAGAACTAGAGAGATAGGATGGCAATCCTGCATAGAAGGTTGGCCTTGGAATCAGACTTGAGTTCAAATCCTTTCTCTTGGAGACTGTTAAAAGGTAACTTACCCATCTGCGAAATGGAAGGGAGTTTCTTGCCAGAAATTCTTCACAATGACAAAATCACATTTCTCTTCCTCACCCCTGACTCCCTACCCTACCCTTTAATTTTTGGGGAGACAGGACATATATGGATAAAAAGACCTAAAGGGCCCTTAAAAAAGTAAACATTTAACCATATGCAAAGAGTTAATGGCAGGATCAATTTTAATGACAGTAAGGAAAGAGATATGAATGCTGGCAACTACAAATAGAATCTGAATGGGAATTGGAAGGGATAGAAGTGAGACAGTAAGGGTGAGGTTGATGATGGCATTGCTGAATTCGATGCAGCCTGTTAAAACACTAGTAGGAAGGAAAGAGTTAAAGTTACAGCAAAGGGAAAAGGGAATTTCAAAGGATGCCAAACCTTGTAACTTAGCTCCAGTTCACACCATGTTCACTCAGTTCTGGTTCAAAAACAATTTGTGAACCAGAGCTAAGTTTAGAATTTGATACTGAAACCTGAAGCTACATTATTTGTCCTTGTTTTTGAGTTTTTATTCAGGTGGAATTCCTTTCAAAATTCAGAGTGCATCTTGAGAAACTTACAATATATAGAGCAATTTGCCTAAAAGAGGTTTTTAGAATACAATGGTTTAGAGGGGAGAATGGCTGAATGTGAAAGTACTTGAAAAAATGTAAAAGCGCCCTACAAACATGAACTATTAGTCTATATTTAGCACTGTGCCATGGCTACAAGAGGGTCTAATGAAAGTGCTTGATGGATGGTGATGATAATGATGACACATCTAAACAATATAATGGCTAAAAAAATGGGAAAAATGTTGGCATAAGTGACAAAGTACCATGTGTACTTGATTCATTTTTGTCTTTGTGTATGTACAACATGTACGCATACATGTGCTGATTGCGTAACTCTGAAGTTGTGATTCGGCTTTTTCAGCCACTTCTGCTTAAACAACAGTTCAGCATCACTCCCATGGGGTGTCCCTCCTCTCTGCATCCCATTCTGCCACTTGACTTCTTGTCTCTTCCTCGGCAAACTTGCAGGGCCGTATTTTCACATAGACAGATTGTCCTTAAGTAATTACTTAAGCATGTTAGGCACAAACATTTCCCCTTCATATCTGTCCTATGTTAAACAAGTCAGGATGTCTCATTTCAAAGATGACCTTTACTTCACTAGTGAAATATGAACCTCATTTCCATACTACGGTTCTAAGCTTTCTCACAATGGTGTCATTTGGAGAAAACAAGTTCTCAATATACTTCACCTTTTCCCTTCCATTCCAGGAATCACGTCAGCTACACCACTTGGTGTGCCAAGACTTAACTTTACAGGGTCCCTCTGGACTCCCCTGGGGCAAAGTCAGAGGTGGGAGGCCTGTTCAAGGTTGGTTCTAAGGACTTTATATGGCATAGGCCGGGGATGAGAGAAAGGACATGACAAATGATCCTCATGGTGAGAGGGACCAGAAATATGGGTTTGGTTGTATAGGGTCAAGATCAACGGCTGGAAACATGGACTGAGCTGGGAGTCAGAGGGAGAAAAAAGGTTGTAACAAGTCTATAACAGTAGTGAGTAACAAGATCAAACAGAGTGAGGGCATTACAAAAAATGTAGTCAGAAGATCCAGCTGAAGGGTTTGACAGTGAGAGCTTGAGTTCTACAATGAATTTCCATCATTTGCTATACTCAGTTTCCCAGAAGCCCAGCCTTCCAGATTATTCTAAGTTAGTTACAATTATATTCTGGGTGTAAATGTAGAAAGATCTGTTTTGGGATGGTGTGCAAAGAGAGTGTAAGGTAGTTACAGTGGACCTGCCTATTGACCTGTGACAGTTACAAGAGATAGAGGCACTTAAGTTCTTTTTTGTTGTTCAGTCATTTCAGTCATGTCTGACCCTTTGTGACTGCATTTGGGGTTTTCTTGGCAAAGATACTGGAGTGGTTTGCCATTTTATTCTCCAGTAGATCTATTTTGTCAGGCAATCAGAGGTTAAGTGACTAGCCCAGGGTCACACACCTAGGAAGTGTCTGAGGCTTAATTTGAACTCAGGTCTTTCTGACTCTACTGAGCCAAGAGCTGCCTCAATTAAGTCCTTGGAGTGAGATACTGAAATGGAGACTTACTTCTGCCTCCCTACTTGGTCTCTGTGGAAATACTCTGGTAACAGAGAACTGGGCTGCTTGTCATTTGAGATATTCTGTTAACTTGAGTCAGCTTCATGGCTTCCATATAGTCCTGTCTGGTATATACTCCTTATAACTCAAACAGAATTTCAGGAAGTCAGAATTCCTTAAGCATACCCTGGGAATCTCCTCAATTTGGTTTTTAAAATTCAATTCCTTTAAATAAACATGCCACATGCTAATCACCAGCTTCATGAGGAAAAGGCCACATCTAAGTAATGTTAGTCATAACTAAGTAGTTGTTTTTTTGGAGAGAATATATCTGTGATTTATCTGTGGAGGGAGTTCCAGCAAGGAAACTTCCTTTACAGATGCAAAACAGGACCTGCTATGCAACTTACAGGTGTAGAAAGCTACTTGGGTACCAAGAAGTTAAGGGACTTGCCCAGGGTCACACAAGCAATATGTGTGAGAAGTTGGACTTGAACTCAGGTCTTTTGGACCCTGGCTTCCTATCTACTACACCACAGTTGCCATTCAATTTGTATACTAACATGGTATATCATCATAGTTGGGTCAACTGTGTCTCCTCCAGTGTGTCAGGATTTAGGCAGCTGGGTGGTGCAGTGGATAGAGTATTAGGCATGGAGAGAGGGAGACCTGAGTTCAGATCCAACCTCAAATACTTACTAGCCCTATGACCCAATGCATCCTAGGCCATCTCCAGTCATCCGGGTGAATATCAGGCCACTGGATTCAGATGGCTCTGGAGGAGAAAGTGAGGCCAGCGACCTTGCACAGCCTTCCCTTACTCAAGTCAAAGTCAACTGCAAGTCATGTCATCATTTCCCTGATGTCATGGTCTTCTTCGAGAATGAAGGACAAACACAAGGCAAATTGTAAATTCTGCTTGCTTCAGTTTTCTCAACTATGAAATAGGGATAATGATAGCATTTACCTCCCAGGGTTGTTGTGAGGATAATATTTATAAAGCATTTAGAACAATGCCTGCCACACTGTAAGTAGTATATGGATGCTAGTTATTAATTCATTTTAAAATCTTCCATTCTTATTCTACGATTTTCTTCATTGACACAATCTTTCAGTGTCCCAGGTTCACCTGGGAGATAAACTAATAAGATGTGATAGATAGAAGAAAAAAAAAGATGACAAAAACAAAACCAATATCAACCAATTATTGAAGGTCCACAACGTCACAGTATTCACATCCATGATCATTAAACCATATTAGCAGAACACACACCTTACGTTTTGGATAGAATGAGTGTCTGTATTAAAGGATTAAGAGTTTAATTGGAGGGAGAAGTTAGGTGAAAAAAATGGATGTGTGACACATAAAGAATGCTAGAAGCTGCCATCACGGTTTGGGTGCTCACCCTCTAACAATACTCCAAAGCTTCCACTGCTTCTGGAAATATTTAGTTTTACAAGATCAGCTACACAGAACCCTAAAAGCAGCAGGAGGAGCCAAAACAAATAGCTTCGTCAAATCTCGGGAGAAAGCCATATTGCCACATTGACAAAGCAATAACAGAAGCTTATGGACATGACAAGCTCAGGATTTTAGGATTAGAAGGAATTTGATCTCACAGAATCTTCTGGGGAGGTAGAGGTACAAGCAAACATGATAAGTTCTGGGAGCTTGTCTTCATGAGGCATATTGGCAAATGCATTTAATGTGTTTATTTCCCCTAAACTTTGCTGTCTCTAGAGATAGATCTTTGGAGTTCAAGGCCATATTCCTGCTTCACCAACAACATTAATAGAAGGGGACCAGTTTGCTCTTCTAGTCCCGGGAACTTCCTAGGGCTGCTGCCTGTTAGTAATTCCCTTGTGGACCAACTCTCCAGAAATTAAGCCTGTCAGTGAAGGTCCCAGTGGCTAATACTTTGACTGAGAGTGCCTTAGTCATCAATGATATACCAGAGGAATGTGAGCACAACAGCTGTCTATTTGATACTTTTTAATGTAATGAGACAACTGGGAGGGGTTAGGATGTAATATGTGGCTACTGAAAGGGGACTGTGGCAGTTAGTTTCCCATTGGTGAGTCAGAGAGTCAAAGTAATTGCCCAAATAATTCAAATTTTCTTTTTAATGAACACATTAATTAGCAATACATAGTCAAAATTTTCTATCTGAATTTCAGATAATTTTATTTTTCTTTGTGAAAATCGAATCTCATTTTTCTCTATTTAGGAATGCTAGATACATCTCTAACTCCAAATGATTCACCATAAAGAATATAGAGTGACAGATAGTATTTTAATAAATGGTTTTACCAAGATATGCTGGTGGTAGAACACGGATAGAGAACTAGATCTGGAGACAGGAAGATCTGAGTTCAAATCCAGATCTGAGTTCAAAGCATCTCAGACACTTCTTTGTGGTATGACTCTGGACAAATCACGTGACTGCTTTCTACCTCAGTTTCCTCATCTGCAAAATAGGTATAATAATAATAGCACCTACCTTCCAGGGTTGTTGTGAAAATAAAGTGATAACTATTTGTAAAGCACTTTTTGTAAACCTTAGGGTGCTATATAAATGTTGTCTTCATTATGGCTGTTTGTTGTCATTATTTAAAGACTTGGTAGGTATTGGCCTTGTTTACAGAGTTCTCTCAGACTAAATAAGGATCAGGCAAAATAAAGTACCAGTAAATAGAATAAGACGACATTACAATGTTGAATCGATATCGTAATGGACTTGAGGATGGTTTTCCTTGGAGGATCTTGCTTTTTCAATAAGCTAATTTACCATGATGAAAAAACAGGTATAGAGAGACACTGAAGTAGTATGCTACAGAAGGGAGAGCTCTGGATTGACAGTCAAATGACCAAAGTGGATTTGAATGCTGGTCTTGCCACTTACCCCCTGCATGACCTTGGGCCAGCTATTTGGCTTTAGTTCTTTAATCTATAAAAGGAGATGATTAGATTAATTAGACCAGCTTTTAATTGCCTTCTAGTTCTAAACCTAGGATCTTATGATCTATTTGGTCCATTCTTAAGTAACTTAAGTAACTTTTCTCACCCAGAGGTTTTCTAGTTTTGGGTGGAATTGAGACTGAACACAATGGGTTGTGGAATGGATTGTGCAAGATGGGTGAGTAACAGAGAAAGGTGAGTAAAGTGTAAGTAAAGTTAAGATTGCTATTATCTTGATTTATAAAGAGCAGGAATGACTAATCAGTACTAAAGTACTTTGTCATTTATAATCCAATTAAATTCAATTAAGCTATGCTTAACTAAGTGCCTATTGTGGGCAAGGAGCTGGAGTTAACTGACATTGGCTTGTACAATGCCAAAACTAGCTGCAAGAAAGTCTGGCCTATGGAATTTAATCAATTATTGACTTAAGGGGATAGGAAAATGGTTGAATATTATATTATTTTGTGAATGTACTACAACACGTAAGTGTTGGAAATAGAAATTTGCTAAGCAAGAAGAATTTTAAATCCTTTTTCATGTACAGTTTGGAATACTATGACAGTGTATCTGAATTGGGTTTGTAGACCCAGGAAAAAGCTGTATTATCAGATGATGTTTACTTCTAAGCAATCTATTTTAAATAAGTTTGAATGAAGTAGTAGCTTTAAGATTTGTATGTCTCTTTGCTCATCATTTATAGGTAAAACTCAAATTACAACTGGTAAATCTGAGAGTATGTTTGTGTGTTTTTTTGTGTCTATACATACAAACACACAATGCAAAAGCCCCTAGACATGTCTTTGTGCATGCTTTTGCATTTGTAGTAATTCTCACCATCTTATATATTTATCTTTGGAGCGTGATGGCTGTGCCATAATACCCAAGAAGCAGGAAAACAATAATTCTCTTGCTAATTTGTGGTATGAGACAAAGTCTAAAAAAGAGAGCAGTCTCTTAAGATAGATCATCTGACATTGAATAGTTATCGACATGGACAGAATTAATGTTGAACTATTGTTTAACCCAAATTTCCAATTTCCATTTTGATTTCAAGATTGTAAAAACTTTACTTTTGAATTAGGAATGGATGAAGGCATTGCTGGAAATGTTATTTACATCTATGAATAACTACAATTAATATGATAGCAGCACTTCATCTTCTGACATTGCAAGAGACATTAATGGGATAATGATAAAGAACCTTTGGACCAAAGTTAAGTATACATCTCGCCATCTCATATCTCTAGACATCCTTGTTACTCTTTTATTTTCCTTTGATGAACATCCTCTCTGGTTCCAAAATTAAGTTGGATTCCCTCAACTATACATATTCCTGTTTATTCATCATCTTTTCAAAATATAACAAAAATCATTTTAAAAAAAAGATGACAAATTAAAGTTTAAAACTAAGGACTTTTACAGTCTTGAAATCATAATGGAAATGGGAAATTTGGATTAAACACTGGTTTAACGTTGATTCTGTCCATATTGATAGCTATTCAATGTCAGATGTTCTACCTTAAAAGACTGCTTCAATTCATTGATGTTTTTGTTTTATCTTTTCAGTGTAAATAAAACTGAAATATCTGCTAGTATTTCAGCATTTGCAGTTAAGCAAGTTACCTAGATATACCACTGATACAGACTACAGTTTAAAGATATATATATATATATATGCACACATATATATATGCATATACACATACACATAATATATGTAAATATACCATTTGGAGGCAAAGTAAAAAATGATAATAAAAGATATGAGTGTCAAATTATTAAGACCTCCCCCCCGTATAAATACGTAATCACATATAAACATATACACATAGATACATAGAATAAAGGAAGCCACAGACCAGAGAAAGTAAGCAGGAACATAATCACAGTATATTTCCCAAAGGAGAAAAGAGTAAGTCAGCATTGATCAGCAATATGGAGCAATGGATAGAAAAGTTGGTCTCAAGGGAAGAACACCTAGGTTCAAGTTCTGCCTTTGACTCACACTGGCTTTGTAATTTAACTTCTTAGTGACCTAGTTGTTTTTTAAAAAAATTTATTTTTTATTTTTAGTTTACAACACTCAGTTCCACAAGTTTTTGAGTTCCAAATTTTCTACCCCTCCTTCTCCTCTCCCCTCCCGACCCAAGATGGCATGTATTCCAATATAGGTTCATTATATACCTTTGCATTAAACTTATTTACACGATAGTCAAGTTGTAAAGAATTATAACCAATGGAATGAATCATTAGAAAGGAGAAAACTAGTTAACTTTCTAAGTCTATACATTGCAGAGTAAGTGCTAGTCTACATTAGTACAGGGAATTCCTCACTGGAAGTAGAGTGTATCAATCAAAGAGAAGGTCTAGTAAAACCAACAAACAAATGAATAATAAAACAAAACTCTTCCAACACAGTACCTTTACCTAGAAACCACAGGTGAGAATAAAAGTCTTTGGGTAGAATAAATACAACACTGAGTGGGGCATCTGCCAGAAGATGTAGGATAAGATAGTGAAGAAAGTTCATATGCCTTTAATGAGTTTGTCCTGAACCTTTAAGAAGTCAAATCCTTTCCTCGTCTAGTAAGACCTTAATGAATCTTGAGCTCTTATTAATTGAAGTTCAGCGGAGCAGTTATTTCAAAATTACTTTAGTCCCTTGTAGCATTGAGAGTTGCTTCCTAGAACAGGGGAGTACACTCTTAATTGTCCTGAAAGATCCTAATAAAATGAATTATAAAGATATCTGCATCTAATTTATTACAGAATTACATCTGACTAAGTGAACAAGATGGAACTGGGTTTTTGTTGTTGCTGTAAAAATAACCATTTGACAAAATGTTTAAAAAAATAGAATGCTTAGGTTTTATATGAGACCTCAGCTTTTGTTTTCCAGGCATAGTATATACACAGATCGAACTTTCTGTATATGCCTTAATCAGATATACTTCTGGACCTCAGTTTCTCCATCTGTAAAATGAGGGGGTCGGACTACATTAATAATTGCAAGAACAACAATAACAACATTTGTTTAGCACTTACTATGTGCCAGGCACTGTGCTAAGCATTTTATAATCAGCATCTCATTTGGTCCTCAGAACAACCCTGGGAGGTAGGTGCTTATTATTATCATCCCCATTTTACAGATGAGGAAACTGAGGCAAACAGCGGTTAAGTGATTTGTTCAGTGTCACTGGGCCAGTAAGGTCACTGCAGTTCTTGATTTCTCTTTTCCAATTTATATATTGATTGAGATATCATGCTGGCTCTAGGATCTTTTCAACGCTCGCAACTAATTCAGGGCTGTGAGATACAATGACAAAACTGTTAAACTTGGGATTGTACTTGTAGAATAGAAGTGGACAAGATCATCAAAGCTCATGATGGAATTTAGAAAATGCATACTAAAAAAGACTGCATCATTTCCAAGGTTGATAGAACTGAATTTTACTCTGTAACCTATCATAATCATGATAAAAACCAACCAACCAAACAAAACACTTATTGAGAACTATTGAGTATAAGGCACTGTCATTAGTCTAACACCAAAGTTAACACTGAATTTTCAAAGTCAATCTTCCTGATGTATGTTGATCCCAGAGGGGTACCTCATGAAAGAAGGATGGTTCATAGAAAATCTATTGCTACTAGCAGAAGAATATAAGCTCATGTCTTACTGAAGCCAAGTCTTCAGCATCCTACTAGGGTATGAAGCGTAAAATAACTCAATGGATATGTGGGAATAGAATGCAGAAGACTAGGGCTCTAGCTCTGGTTCCTTAACTAAGTATAAGTTCTAAAGGATAAATCTTTTACTTTTCCTGTATGTCTCTGGGGTTTCCTTGGTGAAGATATGGGAGCAGTTTGCCATATCCTTCTCCAGCTCATTTTACAGATGGGGTAACTGAGGAAAATAGGGTTAAGTAGGCTTGTGTCTGAAACTAGATTTGAATTCAGATCTTTCTGACTCCTGACTTGGCACTCTATCCACTGTGCCACCTAGGCACCCAATAGATAGAATGCTGGCCCTGCAGTCAGTAAGACTCATCTTCTCAAGTTCTAGTCAGTTGAATGGTAGACGTTCACTAGCCGTGTGACTCTGGAAAATCACGTAACTGACTGCCTCAGTTTCCTCATCTGTAAAATGAACTGGAAATGGCAAACAACTCTAGTATCTTTGCCAAGAAAACCCCAAATAGGGTCATGAAGAGTCAGACATGACTGAAATGACTGAACAACATTTATATGTTTTGTAGGGAAATGGATGTAATAAATCCTTCCTTGCACCAATTTCATAGGACTTTGGTAAGGATGTATACACATGTTTGTATGTTTATATCTGTGTCATCTATATCTATAAATGCACACACATATGTTTGCATATGTGCATAATCTTTACAAAGGAGATAAGATATTCAAATGCATTTAGATAATATATTTAAACACCTTAAAATTCTTGGAAGCCATATGTGTTACATGCAATGTAGAATCATTGCCAACGAGGTGGAGCAATTTGCCAGTAAATGATTCCATCCAACTTTCTTTTTCTCATTCTCTTAATGACTATAGATTAATTGGAGTTTAGAAAGATAAGAGATGCTCTAGAGTATCTGGTGAGGTGCAGAAGGGATTAATCAGATTCAAGAACAAATATGACATTTGTAGAAGTTCATTTGAGGTGGGAATTAAGATTTCTCCCTTGCTCCATTCATTCTAAAAGTGAACAGATTATTTCCCCAAAGCTACATTACCCTGATTCACCTCCTACCTTTTTAACATCTCCTCTGCTTTGGCTGGCTCCTCCTCATCTTCTCTAGACCTTCTTAGCCTCACCTGTTAACTTCTTTATAGTTTTTGAAGGCCATTTAAAATGTTACTTCCTGAAGGAAGCCTTCCATTATTCTTCAGGCAGTAATTACCTTTTCCTTTCACAGAATATTTTGCTCATAATCCTCTAATACATTTATCAGGCATTATTCCTGATATCATAGTTGTATATGTGCAATATTACCCTACTAGAGAGTAAATCCCATGAAAGTGGAGGTCATAGCTTATCTAAAGCTCATAGTTTAGATTTTTGCATACAGTAGGTGCTTACTAAATGTTGCAGTGTAATTGAATTGGATTTCTTATGATGATGATCACCACAATATTACATAATGAAGTAAATATAGACATTTATCAGTCACATTTCAACCAACCCACCAATCAATCAAGAAGGACTATGGGAATACTTTCTATGGGCCAGGCACTGTGCTAGGTGTTGGGGATACTAATTCAGAGACTGAAGAAAGGCAACTTATTCCTTATCCATAACTTTTCTCCTTTTTAATTGATTGATCACCTACTTCTGTTTACAATTATCCCTTGGCTGTTAAGGATATTTTACAAAACAGATAATATTTTTATCAAGTAACTATTAATTTACCTGAGAGAAAACATGGCATAATAGAAAGAGAGATGACCTTAGTGTCAGGAATATCTGGATTCAAGTCCTATCCATCTTGGTCATGTACTGGCTATGCGAACATGGGCAAATCATTGACTTCTCATTGCTCTAGGTAACTCTCTAAAACTAATGTAAGTTTCGGAAAAGGTGCTTCCTCACAATGATAGAGGGGTTTTGTCACCCAGAAATCCTCTGTTCTACTGAAACCCTAAGTGTGGTCCCAACGTAGTCCTAGTACTTATTCATTTAATGAATTTGATCTGAATTATATTTTAGTTTTTTTTTGTATTTCCTAAAAGCATAAGGAAATTGGTACTTATGTTCTAGTTTATGCTTACAGGGTATAAGAAGCACAACACAGACAGACCTACAAAACCCTTAGTGTTTAATGCCATTACCTCTTTTGATCCACATTGGTTTGGATTGCTGATCACGACCACTATTGAATGTCACTGCAGTAAAGTACTGTACCAGTGGAGAGACTTCTTAATTGAATAGAAAACTCAAATTGCCAAATTAAAAACACGAGCTCTCCTCTTTTTTTTTTAAAAATAAACTCCCCATGAACTCACGATTTTCCACTCATGCAATAAAATTATTTTAAAAACACATCTTAGATAATATTATTATGGCAACAATGATCTATTTATGCCCTGTACATTTATAGGGCCTAATCTGAGATGAAAGCCTTCACAAACATCACCGTTCATTGCATTCACTAACTACTAGGGTTGAATAGGAAAACGAAAAAGAAATTTTATGGACATGGAGGAACAAGTAACCACCACAGCAGTTCAGATTAGCAATTTAGGCAAAAGGTCAAACTTTGCCATGAGAAATCTGATAACTTCAATGCCTATTTTGGGATTTAGAAGGTTGTTCGTCCTATGTCACTGGAGAAAATTAGTGTCTTCTAATTTTCATGTTGCCAATGACAGTAGGATCTAAATGTGGCTAGTCTTGCGCTATGATAGATCATGACTAAGCATGGTTTTTAGTCCTTGCTCTCTGAGGCACCTTTTGTCCCACTAACATTGCCTTTGCTGCTTCAGGTTATATACTGGATGGCACAGGGTACTTCCTATCCATCTTTCGGCTATATCTGGACTTCCATCTACTCTTGAACTGTCAGTCAACAGCTCACACAGAGTAGAGGCTAGAAGTCTTCCTGGGATGTAATCAAAAAACCAAACCAAACAAAACCTCATATCTACCCAAAGTTTTGATAAATGGAGTGAGGTGTTCATAGGAAGCCTTTGAATTAGGTACTGAACCCCTTTGAAAAAGTAGGGCAAATGACCTGGGGACTGAGACTGTTGCCACCAGGATCAGAATAGGATGATATATCTAGATGGAATAAACCTTTGAGGAGAAGTGGTGAGTGATGGTGTCAGAGAACATATGTAGAACTGTTAGTGAGTAGGACATCTCTGCTTCCTCACCCTATATTTCATGGGGGCAGAGATACATTTGGTATTGTGGATGGCTAGGGATGAGGGTGGCCAAGGATGCTGTACGTGCCGACAGGGGGTCAGGATTCCACGACTGCAAGAAGATGGAAAAAGTATGAGAAGAGAGATGGAAAGCACAATGGTTAGAGAGCTGACCTCAGAGTAGGGGAGACCTGGGATGAAATCCTGCCACCGACACACACTGGCTATGTGACTCTGGTCAGGTCACTTAACTATTGAGTCAGACAACTCTCAGACTATAGGTTGCAGAATAGGTGCTAAACTGATAAGAGATTCCTTATTAATAACTCCCTGTGTCAATGTGGAAAAAAGGCATGGAAAGCAGAGGTAAAATATGGGTGGTGGTTTGTTAACAAAAGAACTAGAGTTCTACCAGAAGAAGGTGGTTTGGACTTTAAGTCTATGGTCATGGGACATTTCAGGATGTTAGGTGGCAAGCTGCTAGGCCCTGGGCCCTCACTGATTATAGGGCAGTTAGTTTATTCCCATGGGAGCTAAGTGGCACGGGGGACAGAGCACCAGGCCTAGAGTTAGGAAGTCATCTTCCTAAGTTCAAATCTGGCCTTGGACACTAGTTGTCACTTCATCCAGTTTGCCTCAGTTTTCTCATCTGTAAAATGAGCTGTCAATTAACCCTGTTTGCTCAAGTTTCCTCATTTGGAAAATGAGCTGGAGAAGGAAATGGCAAACCACTCTAGTATCTTTGCCAAGAAAACCCCAAATGGGATCATGAAGAGTCAGACGCAGCTGAAAACAACTGAACAACGACAAAAAACTTATTCAATTTCCTTATAGAAACATGGCCTAGAGCAGGGTTGGAGTTTAATTCAACTCAAACAGAAAGGGGAAGAGAGCTAAATGATGCATAAGGATCACTGCTGGCTGTATATTGACTTAGAAAACCATATATTAACATCATCTCCGTTCTATTATATTTTTATTTATTTTGTTAAACATTTCCCAATTATATTTCAACTTGGTTCTGGTGCCAGTTGAGAATCCACGGGCCTCATATTTGACACCCCTGGCCTTAAAGGATAGAGAGGTCATCTTAAAAGGAGGAAGACCTGGGGTTCATCTTCCCTCTGGAACATACTGACTGTGTGATCCTGGGTAAGTCATTTAACCTCTCACCTAGACAATTCTATAAGATTGAGTAGGTTATGAACTACACTGGATTCCTCACCTGGGATTTCTCTATACTAATAAAATTACAGGTCCTGTCATATTGTATATTTCTGACCAAGGACAGCTCTGTCCCAGGACCAGCTCCATTTCTTAAATACTTCGTGCCAATCTGTCTCAATATTTGTGTTAACACCCCCACAAGTAGCCTAACTTCCAGTTCCCCAATGTCTTTGACTTTCAAGATCAGTACCTTCACTCCTCCATAGTGGTGTCCATAGTCTTGTAGTCATCATCACCATCCATAATTGTTATACTTACACAATTCTAACTATGAGATTCATCTACCCATCCATAACCTGGGATCACAAGACCATAGCTCTACAGCTAGAAAGTATCTTAGAGGCTACTTAGTAAAACCTGCTCATTTTATAATGAACTTGACATCCAAATGGCAGAAGCAGGCTTCAAATCCAGGTTTCATTTCTCTTAAGTCCAGCACTACTTCCCTGTATTCTCTATCTTCTATCTATCCTCCTATCCTAAAATTCAGCTCAAGTGCCATCTTCTACAAGAAACCTATTCCCTCGATTACTATAATAGCCTCCTAGTGGTCCTCCCTGAATCTAGCCTCTCTCGCCTCTCCAATCCATGCTCCACAGAGCTGCTAAACTGATATTAAAAAAAATATCTCTGACCAGGACAATCTTCTGCTCAAGAAATCTTAGTGGCTCCTTATTCTTGCTAGGATAAAACACAAACTCCTGCATGGGGCAGTTAAAGCCCTTCACAGCCTGTCTCCAACTAATTATTTGAGATTGATTTTGCAGCATTCCTTCTTGTGCGTTCTTTTAGTTCTATATCTCTACAAAAGACAGACAGTGAAGAAGCAATGGAGAGATGACACAGCCAATTTAGATTAGATAATAAGAATTTCCTGTTGCGATGATTTACGAAGGAGAGCAACTTGTTAAGATGCCCAGGTATTTGGAAACCAGTTCATTCCTTCCAATTCGTGAGTGAAGAAGGCAATTGTTTTTCTCAACTCTGAAGCTTTCAAAGGACAGATTACCAGAGGCAAGCCAAGAAGCTCCCGGAATTATGAAAAACTGACCTATTTGCTTTTCCTTGTTGGTTATCTTACCATCTTCCTCTGTGCCTTTGTATATGTTGTCTCACATTAATGCTCTCCCTTTTTACCTCTACCTCTCAGAGTCTCTATTCCCTTTCCTTCTCTCTTTTTTTTTTGCAGGGGGGAAGGCAGGACAATTGGGGTTAAGTGACTTGCCCAAGGTCACGCAGGTAGTAAATGTGTCAAGTGCCTGAGGTCAGATTTGAACTCAGGTGCTCCTGACTCTAGGGCCAGTGCTCTACTCACTGCGCCACCCAGATGCCCTGTCTATTCCCTTTCAAAACTGAGTTTAAGAGCCATCTTCTGTATGAGGCTTCTTGATGCCCCCAGTTCTTAGTGCTCCAACATCCCTTGAATATTTTTTGTATTTTGTTGTGCAGTTGCTTCAGTTGTGTCTGACTCCGCCTGAGATAGTGGAGTGGTTTTCCATTTCCTTCTTCAGCTCATTTTACAGATGAGGAAACTGAGATAAAAAGGGTTAAGTGACTTGCCTAGGGTTACGCAGCTAGTAAGTATCTGAGGCTGGATTTGAACTCAGGTCTTCCTGACTCCAGGCCTGGCGCTTCATCAACCGTGCCACCTAGTTGACTTGCTTTGTGTTTACTTTGTATCATCTTCGGACTGGTTTCCCTTCAGTAGAATGGAAGCTTCTTGATAGGAGGGATTATTTCATTATAATCTTGGCATCCTTAGCATCTAGGATAGTGCCTAGATTAAACCAAAGCTTGCATATTTACTTATTACAATATTCCAAAGAATGGAAGCTGAAATAGTTAACTCAACAGTAATAATAGATTTACCTTGGATAATGGACACATTACAATCATTGCATATATAATGAAGCTTCAATGGTAACAAATATAATTTTGGAGTCGTGAAGCCTGATTTTAGTATGTCTAGTCCATTTTGACCATAGAGGCAATTTCAGTATAGTTAATTGAAAGGTGACTCTGACACATATTGGCTAGATGATTCTGGGCAAGACACTTAAGCTCTCAGTAGGCAACTCTTTACACCTACAAATTTCAGAGAAAAGGCTGACTTCTACTGGTAAAAAGAGTATCTTTACCTGAGAGTACCCTATGTCAGTGAAATAACGTATCTAGTTCTTATCCCTTATTTTAACCATATTGCATCTTATAAGAGAAATGCTATCAGTAATGAAAGAGAAACAACTACTGTTAAGAATCTAAATATTTAAAAGCAATAAGGGAGAAAAGATAAATTAAGATATATAAATAATTATTCTATAAGCTCAGTAATTTATCTAACTTTCCCTCCAAATGAGTTTACTGAAAATTTAGCTATTTTATTTTTAATGACAAATTAGTCCCAGATCATGTTCAATAATTTTTAGATAATCATTTTGCACTCTTTGAATACCATGTAATTTCTGAAGATTCATGATGAATAAGTACAGGTGTTTCTGTATGTTATTAATAAAAAGATGCTATTATTAACTCAGTTGCCTGATTAATTAGAAGCCTCAAAGAACTGGCAAATGATTGCTATTTTCTATAATTTACTGTTGGAAGATTTAGTAACTAAAAATAATGCCAAGTCTCACCGAGACTATGGTTGCATTTATCTAATCCTCACAAATTCTTGACATTAGAACCTCTCATCTGAGTTTATGATCTGAAATAATTCTAGCTCAGGATGTACTAAACACATGTTACATGGTGCACAGTGAAGGGCAAGGCTGTTTCATAAGAAATAGGCATTTATTAAGGAAGGAAGCAAACCAAGCATTTACTGTTTACTGTGTGCCAAGCACTGTGTTAAGCAATGGGGATACATAGGCAAGCAAAAAGAAAGACAGTCCCTAATGCTTCCTATAAGGAGTTTTCATTCTAGTGAAGGAAGACAACACACAAAAGAGAGATGAGAAGCTGAGGGGGGAGTTGAATGGAGGCAGAACAGATGAAGGTACTCCGCATAGGAACATGATTTTGAAGTCTAGAAAGTCAGAAACAGGACCAAGAGGGGAATGAAATCTGTCCGGCCTGGAACCCTTCACAAAATGATGGCCTGTAATGAATTAACCAGTAGGAGAAGGGGGCGGGCCTTGATTTAGACTTCATAAGAGACCAGAGATTTTCAGAAACCTGCACATTTAATGCTTTTTTTTAAAAAGGATGCGTGACAATAACATGCATTACCAGGCAGGCAGGAACTTCAGTTTCTATTTAAATTGTAAATGAGAAGAAAATGTCTTTTCTTTTAATGCTGAGTTGCTCCTCTGGTTGTACCAATGGAGTTTTCAGGAAAGGTTCTAAAATAGATTGCCTCATTTTTCTCATCTCCCTTTAGAACAATTTGATTCTGTGGGTTTAGTGAGCCAACTAAGCCTGGATCTCTTTGTTTGTAAACTGAAAAATTAAAAAAAATGTAATCATTAAGAATTATCTCCACCTACACTACTGGCTATTTTATGCCATGAAAATAAGCAAACCAATTCAACTATTTTTCTTGAAAATGGCTCAACTGGGTAGTGTGGATTGATGCAGCCCAAGGCGTAATGAGGCTTTTTTTTTTTTTTTTGCCCAGTCATTTCAATGATCTCATTAGTGTGGAGATTCTCACCACTGAGGTAGTCTGCAAGCTTATAAGGCCTTTGAAGATAGTTTTTTGATTTGTTGTGCACTCTTTCCTCACCCCTTCACTCTGTTCTCCTCACCCTTTGCCCCACCTCCCACCTGCAATTCAACATTGGGCCACCTCTTTGAAGTAGACAGACTGGTTCTTGGATGAGAGATTCATATCTGTCAGCAGGTCTATAAATGGAGCCTTTCTACCTTGGTAGAACCTGCCAGGGTGGAGGTCTTATTGTCATGGCCTTTCACATATCCATAAATCATAGATTTAAAGTTATAAGGGCCCTTAGAGGCCACTGAGTTCAATCCCCTCATTTTAAAGATGAAGAAACTGAGGCTGAGATTAAATAATTTGCCCAGGGTCACTCAGCTAGTAAATATCTGAGGCAGGATTTGAATTCGGGCCTTCCTGACTCCAAATCTACCATTAGAAGTCAGAATCAGAATCTCAATGAGGCAGCAGAACAGGCCTTAAATATTTGGTCATCCGTTCAGCCAAAATAGCTGATCTGAAAACCTCCCCAGACAGTCTCGATGACAACAAACAGCATGTGCATAGAGCAACCCATTTGGCACTAAGATCATAAGATCACATGCTTAGAACTAGAAGAGGCATTGTGGGTAAGTCAGTCCAACTCTCTTATTTTACAGATGAGAAAACTGAATTTCAGAGAGGTTAAATTACTTGTCCATGCGAATAGTAGACAGCATTGTGTGGATTTGAGCCTGATTTGGACTCAAGTTCCTTGGCTCCAAATTCAGTGCTTTTCTGCTCTACTGCATTTAGAAAATGAGAGGTAAAGTAACTTTCCCATGGTCATAAAGGTAGTGTGTGTCAGAGGAAGGATTTGAATAAGGTCTTCCAGAATCCAAGGCTAATCCTCCATGCATTATTACCCTGTGCTCCCTTTCTATGAATATAATATAATATCTGTGGATATTAGGGAAAAGCTGGTAAGCAGTTTTTTTTCCTTAAAGAAGGACAATTGTCACTTTGTTTAGACAACTGATATACTACTTAAATGGTAAGTAAAGTCACTGCTCAAATTTTTTGCAAATGATCCAGAAAGTTAGCACATAATTAGGGCATGGCAACAGGGATTTTTCTGCATTTGCACTCAATTCTTCCATACCTTTTTGTAGCCAATCCCTTGAATTTCCGATGTGCAAAGCACAAGGCTGAGTTTGTTACAGCTGCCAAACTGACAGCTGCACAGCCTATGTGTCAAGTGTCCCCAAAGTTTTACATTTTTATTTGGAGCAGTGTTAATCCACTCAATGAACACTTGGTCACATGCGAAACCAGCCAAGGATAAGGACACTGTCATATATTTACACAGAACAGCTCTCTGGGGAAAGGGTGTAGTATTGTTATTCCAGGTCAATGATGGTTTAAAATTTTGTCTTGCTAATTTCTAGAAAACGTGACCAAGAAAGTGAAAGGGAAGGCTGTATTCAAGAAACGTCTGTGACCCACTCAATACGTCAAATGAGACTTGCATTCCAGATGTGGCCAAATTGGCAATTTGTTTGACTTGACTAGGCTTACTTGTTATAAGGGCCTTGCTTTATTTTGTTTTTCTCTAGAGTAGGAGGTAGAAGGAAGAAAAAAAATGCTTGTTAATTAAAAATTTGTAAAAAAAAAATGAAAGAGAAAGCATTTATTTACTAATAATTATCTTGAAATGTATAAAGTTAAGGATGTCGATAGCTCTTTTTCTTTTCACTAACTAAATAGCCTTTCTTCCATTTCGATTAGAAAACAACACACTAAAGCTGTACCTATGTGGAAGGAGTATTTTCAAGCTTTTTAGGGTATAACAATATTTTTCCCTCATATAAAAGTATAGGAAATTCACGCAATTGGTGAGTAAAGAAATAGCTCTTGCCCAGATGATCATATCTTCTTGACCTAAATATTTTCGTTGTTGAGTCTTTTTTAGTTACGTCTGACTCTTTCTTTGTGACCCCATTTGGGGTTTTCTTGGCAAAGATAGTAGAGTGGTTTGTTGTTTTCTTCTCTAGCTCACTTTTCAAAAGAGGAAACTGAGGCAAACAGAGTTAAGTGACTTGACCAAGGTCACACAGCTAGTCAGTGTGAGGCTGGATTTGAACTCAAAAAGATGAGTCTTCCTGATTCCAGGCCCAGCACCCTATCTACCGTGTCCCCTAGCTGCCAGATCTAAATATATTTTGCACCATTACCTCTACTTCATTCTTGGAAGTGAGAATTAATAACAATATGTCCTCTAGGATCTCAGAAGGTTGCTCCACATCTGTCATCTCCTGCCACTGATCTATTTCTCTTGAGGGAGAGGAGAAGCAGTGGATAAAAAGGACAGGAGGGAGGAAATATATGAAGGCTAAGTGTATGAGAGATGGGAAAAGATCCTGTCAATCTAATCAGATGCAACACCTTTTGTGTTTTTTTTTGTTGGAGGGGAGAAGGCAGGGCAATCAGGGTTAAGTGACTTGACCAAGGTCACACAGCGAGTAAGTGTGTCAAGTGTCTGAGGCCAGATTTGAACTCAGGTCTTGCTGACTCCAGGGCTGGTGCTCTACTCACTGCGCCACCTAGCGGCCTCCTTTTGTGATTTTTTTTGAGGGGATCCAGATTTGTGATTTTACTGAGGTAAGGAAGTCGAGAGATAACAATGCCCTCTGTACCCATGGCTGAAACTAACCTGCAACATAGAGTCTTACAAACTTGTTTGGGATAGCTAAATGGTTAAGTGACTTGTACTTGGTCACACAGAGTGCATGTGGGTCGGGGCAGGATGACCCAGTTCTTTCTAACTCTAAAACTTATACCCTATTCCTTATGCCATACTGCTACATGAGAGCACACACGAGACTCAGACGAGTGACTTGTTCAAAGTAAAACAGTTATAAAATAGCAAAAGAGCCGAACCTCGGGCCATCTAACTTCTTCATCTGGCGTTCTATTCATTGTATCTCCTACTAGAGCTAGAAATAAGATGTCTTTTGAAATTTCAAATAATTTGACTGAGATAGTTTTATTATTAATGATAATGGAAGACATTTGCATCATGTTAAAACTTGTAACATATTTATCTTACATACATGATCTAATCTGGTCTACAGGTGAACCAGAATTCAGAATTTTTTCATTTGAGGAAAGACAAATGAGGGTTGAGAGCGGTGAAATGATTAAAGCACTATGTTTAGAGTTGAAACGTTCTTTTAAAGCTCAATTCTGCCAGTAGGGCAGCTAGATGATGCAGTAGACAGGGTGCAGGGCCTGGAGTAAGGAAGGCCCGAGTTCAAATATGACCTTAGAGACTTAGTAACTGTGTGACTCTGGGCAAGGCATTTAGCCCTGTTTGCCTCAGTTTCCTCATCTAAAAAAATGAGTTGGAGAAGGAAACAGCAAACTCCACCAAGTCTCTGCCAAAAAAACTCCAAATGAGGTTACAAAGAGGCAAACATGACTGAGCCAGTAGCTGTGTGACCCTTTACGAATCTTTTGTCTTCTCGGAATCTTTGTTTTCTCATCTGTAAAGTGTTAAAATAACTATATGGCATTGTCATTGTTATAAAACAAGCACAATTTTTACTCCTGGAAGATACTGTGGGAACACTGCTAGTGTTAGATCAGCTAACTACTAGTTGATAAACTTAGGTGTTACTTCATTTCCTAATCTTTAAACTGAGAGGAGTATTAGATGAACTCTATGGCTCTATCTGGCCCTAAATCTTATGACTAATATATATATATATATATATATATATATATATATATATATATATATATATATATAAATTGATATTAATTTACTTAAAACGTCTTTGACAAAACCTTGAATCCTTTCCTTCGGTTAGCATAAGGACAGCAAAATATCCACTTAAAAAAGTAAAATCATAATTTTTGCTTATATGATTGCAAACAAAGGATATAACCATTCCAATCTGGAGCAAATAGCTATAGTTGAACAAGAAATCTTGTAGAAATACTGCCCAAGAAGCACTATGCGTGTCATCTCTCTCTGTCTCTGTCTCTCCCTCTCCCCTCCATGTCTCTTTTTCTCTGTACCTCTGTATCTCTATACCTGTTTGTCTCACTGTCTGCCTCTGTCTGTCTCTCTGTCTCTGTCTCTCTCTGTCTCTCTGTTTCTCTCTCTCTCCATGTCTCTTTCTCTCTGTGTTTCTGTCTCTCTATGTCTGTTTGTCTCTCTGTGTGCCTCTCTTTCTCTCTCATAGAGAAATTTATTTTGCAAATGACAAAAGGGCAAAGGGAACCTTCTGAAAATTTTGCTTAGGGGCCCAGAATTTAACCTTAGCCAATTATGGAAAACATCATCTATCACCCTTGATAGAACTGTGATCGAAACCCCACACCAAAAGAATGTGCCCTGTAAAAATGTCCTTTTAAAATTCCTAAAGCAGAGAAGAAGAACCTGTGGAATTTTAGAATGGTCAGAATGAAATCACAGACCCTTATTTCCTCTCCTAGCTTGGAGACGAGGCCATTGGTGCTTTCGTCAGATCCCTGCATTCAGTACTCGGTCCGAACCCTTGAAATCTTGCTTACCCTGTGATTATCTTGGAGCCCAGCCAGGGCTCTCTCTGGTACAGCCTCCAGGGTTCAACCAAATGAGTGTGTCAGAGCATTCCCATCCTCATCAAGCCAAGCTTGCCTCTACCATCTCTCCAACCAGTTCCAAGGACTCTTTCGGTGCTCAACAAATAGTAAGACAACAGTAATAATTACAAGACCGTGCCAGGCATTTCAAGGGGTTGTTTCTGTAAAATGCCATCTTTACATAATCTATAATACTGTACAAGGATGAAAGGGTTTTGACAAAACGGAGCTGTTGTATTCTTATCAACGTAACAAGCAACCTGCGGTGGTATGGAAATAGCATTGCTAATAGGGAAACCTCTTTTAAAAATTTAATTTTAAATAAAAATTTGCAATTTAAATCACATCCAATTATAGGGCTAGAACTCGCATATTTATACCTCTTGGTGTGCGCTGGGAGCTAGTCGCTGTGAAAAAAATGTAGTTTTGACACATATCTTTCCTATGTGGAGCCATTACTGATGCCGTCTGTTGTTCTTGACCTCTCTTTCACCCACTGCCAGTTACTCTGCATTTACTATGCATATATTTGTAGTTATTGCTATATATGTTTCTTCCCAGGAGACTGTAAGTTCTTTTAGAACCAGGGCTATTTTATCTTTCATTTTTGTTTGTCTACACAACATAGCACCTGGCACATGGCGAGTAATAATTTATTAAGTAAATGAATTCTACACACACACACACACACACACACACAAATATATATGCATACACACATTTTTGTTCAGTTTTTCAGTTGTGTGTTACTCCTCATTTAGGGTTTTCTTGTTAGAGATATAAAAGTAATTTGACATTTCCTGCTCCAGCTCATTTTACAGATGAGGAAACTGAGGCAAACAGGGTTAAGTGTTCAGGTTCACACAGCTAGTAGCTGGATTTGAACTTAAGAAGATGAGACTTCCTGATTCCAAGCCCAGTTCTTTATCTACTGTGATCCCTAGCTGCCCCATACACACACATGTGTGTGTATGTATGTGTGTGTATATGTGTACATATGTACATACAATAGCTAGCATTGTACGGTGTGTTAAGGTTTGCAAAGCATTTTACAAATATTTTCCCATTTTATCTTCATGAGAACTCTGCAAAGTAGGTTCTAGTATTCGTCCCATTTTACAGATGAGAAACCTGAAGCAGACAGAGGTTATGTAGCTTGCCCAGGGTCACACAGCTGATCTGAAATAAGGTCTTTTATTCTTCTGTTTTCTGCCTGGTTTAGGGGAGGCTGGCTAATTGCTTCAATTCTCCAATTTACTTTTTGGGAAGAGATATGCCTCCTATTTCATTACAATCATATCTACAAGACAGGAATGTTATGGGAACAAAGTAATTATGTACATTGATCTGATATCAGATTCTTAATTTGGGGAACATTTTACCTGATTTGTTTCAAACTAGTGAATTCTGTTACCTTGTCTTTTTATTTATTTGTTTGTTTGCTAGGTTTTTTTTTTGGAGTTCTGGTGTATTGTAAAGTCTTTCTTGTACAGTCTAGCCTCGCCGTTGGCAGTCCGACGAACATAATGAAGTTAGGAGACAGAGAAGGATGCTAAGAGAAATCAGAAAATTTTTTTTAGCTGTCTGTGTTTGGGGGATGTGTGTGTGTGCATGTGTATGAAAATGGAGAATACAGTTTTAGGAACTAAAAATAAAAATGTTGAAAGGTGACAGATCAGAGAAATATAAACAGGTGACAATATTATTATTTAGCTGTGCATGATATTAGATATGAAAAGGGAGTTAAAATATACAAAACTATAATAAAATTTTGTTACAATATCTATTTGGAATGAGAGACACTGGCACAGCATGGTGTGCCCGCATGAAAGAAGGCACTGTGCTCTATGAGCAAAGCAGAATTGCAATAGTTCAAAAGAAATGTGAGATGTGCAAATTTAGAGACATCTCCACTTCAAATGTTCATGTGGACTATTTATACCTGACCTGTGGTAGACCCTTATAAGCTCTTATTGGTCTGATCAGCCACAGTTGAACACACTGTACCTTGATTCTGACATAGTGATGTCATTTTGGTCCTCTTTGAGAATGAAGGACAAGCAATATACTCAATGACTGTAATAGCATAAATGAAATCACTACAAAGAAGCCAAACCATGAGGAACTGTAATGATCTGTATTGGTTCCAGAGAACAGACAATGAAACACACCAGTATGGTGTAGTAGAAAAAATCTTGGATTTGGAGCCAGAGGTCTCTGGTCCAAATGTTGCTTTTGCCATTTAAAAACATGACTGTTGACAAGTCACTTACCCCATCTGGACCTTGGGAACCTCATCAGTAAAATGAAAGAGTTGGGTAAAAGAATCTCTAAGGTCCTGTCCTAGTCTAAATCTATGATCTTAAGAAGTGTAAAATGAGGGTTTTACATTAGATAATATCCAAGGTCTCTTCCAGTTCTGAATGTGTGATGCCACAATCTTTCTCTTCTAGATATTAGGGGATATTGGTTATTTTTGTATAATGTTTTTTATTTATTATAATAGAGACCTTAATTCTGGGGTCTGGGAAAGGGTGGATGGGGGGGTCTATATTCAATGATGACTATGATGTTAAATTTAAAGTCATCAGTAGAACTCATTATGAAAAAAAAGATGAAATGAGGAAATATGCGAATGTGCTTTAAAAACTATAAAACATTTTATAAATTTTAAAAAGGGGACTTGATCCTCTTTACCTTACATTTAATATTCTCTCCCACTAACTCAATACAAAAAGGAGAGAGGAGAAAAAAATCATAAAGTAATTGATAAGAAGGCCTTGAAACACTTGGCTTGGTAGGCCTAGAGATTACTCTTTACCTGTTTTGCTTCTTAATGTAAACATTTGAAATAAAAAAAGATAAAGTTGAAAGGAGAATAAAATGCATCATTAATTTTCTATCAGCTAAAATCTAGGATTTAGATGTTGGATTGAACCAACTAGGTTATGACAAATGTCTATTTTGAACTTAATCACCAATGAACATTATCAGTTGCTGAGCTAGGCTTTTCCAATATGCTTAAAAGACCAGTGAAAAAAATCAGAGAAGCTGATTCCTCCTGTAAGCTTTGAATGGGAAGCTCAAATTCATAAGATAATTATGATAGACTGGGGCCAAAATGTTAATCATATAAATTTAGTAAAATGATAAATTAATTAACCAGTTCAAGTCTCTATAAATTAAAAGAAACCTTCCTAATAGAGCTACTTAATCCTGTTATCATCCCTAACATGAGCTTCCTTCATTTTAGTAAACTTTTTGAGTAGATTTTTGAGCTTTCAGAATTAATTTTTAAAGGAATATTTTTACATAGAACCTGAAGACTCCAATTTTATGTCAGGATACGTACATACATATGCATATATACATATGTATATTCACATATGTACATATATGAACATATATGTATATGCATGTGCACACACAGATATACATACATATATATGTGTATATATATTTATACACACACACACACATTTAAATATAAAAACGTAAGGTCAGGAAGGTGGCACAGTAGATAGTGTGCTTGGCCTGGAGTCAGGAAGACTCATTTTCCTGAGTGCAAATCTGGTCTCAGACATTTACTAGCTGTGTGACCCTGGGCAAGTCACTTACCCTGTTTGCCTCAGTTTTCTCATCTGTAAAATGAACTGGAGAAGGAAATGGCAAACCACTGCAATATCTTTCCAGGAAAACCCCAAATGGGGTCATGAAGAGTCAGACATGATGGAAATGACTGAACAACAACACAAAAATATGTATAATGTACATCAGTGTGGAATAGTGGAAAGAACATTAGGTTTAGAGTTAGAAGATAAATGTTTGAATCTTGACTTTGTATTTTTATTACCTTTTTGATCCAAGACAAATGTCAAAACATTTCTGGTCCTGTGTTTCTTAATCTAGAAAATGAGAGATTGTATTGAATGGATGTTAAAATCTTTGCCAAGTCAAAATCTATGATTCTAATGAGGATAGCATTAATGAAGATAATGAAGTTTGATAATGAGACATGAATATTAATGAAAAAGAAGGGAGTTAAACCCTAAGAACCATGTGGCTGGAGGCCAGTGATTCTCAGGCACAAGAGAACTTTCCATTGTATGAGGTAATTTGAGGTTTTGTTAACACAAAGAAGAGATCTAGGAGTTTGGAAAGCCTTGCAAAATGGTAGTATTGAAAAAAAAATTACTCCCAGCTATATGTTATTTAGAATTCCAAATGCATAGCCAATCTTTCAAAGATTGGGTGATTTTATTGACATGAAAAAGTCCTTCCCTCATAGACTGAAACTTCTGCATGTCTCAGTAGACTCTTCACAAGTGGCCGACAAAAATTGTCCGCTGCTGGCCATCCTTCTGGTGGTGAGCAGATACAAACTTAGACAAGCTGGTCAAAACCAAACCTTGTTCCGATAGCCTTCCAAGCTTGATATATCCGAGCTTGTATTCATTAGTATTTTTGTTTGTTGTGGTTGTTCAGTCATGTCCAACCCTTTGTGACTCCATTTGGGGTTTTATTGGCACAGTTACTGAAATGATTTGCTATTTTATGGATGAGAAGATTGGGGCAAAGAGGGTTAAGTGACTTGTCCAAAGTGTCATAGCTAGGAAGTGTCTGAGGTCAGATTTGAACTCAGGCTCTCTTGACCGCAGACCAAGAGCTTTATCCTGGGAAAGACCTTGGCTTAAAAAGGCTAACATCTCCCGCTGCTTCCAGTGCTATCACCAGTCATCCTGATCTATGTCTTGCCACTGGGCTCTGATGACTCTGGAGGAGAGAGTGAGGCTGATGATTGTGCACTATCCTGCCTCACTTAAATCCAAATACACTTGCAAGTCAAGACATTCTCCTCCTGATGTCATTGGTCTTCACCAGACTGAAGGACTAACAAAAGCAACGGCAACAGCAGTGATGTTAAGTAATCTAGAACCTTACTCATTTTTTATTTTATTCATTAAGAAATAGGAGTCATAATTCCTGTTGTAAAGCTTTGAGAAATATTGTACAGATAAATTATGATGAAAGAAATATACACAGATAATATATCCCTGACCCTAAATCCAGTACTCTTTCCATGGTACCACAATGTTGATCAATTTGGACACAGGAAGTTGAACCTGTGTTACCTTAGGTAAGTGGGCCTTAGTTTCTAATCTATAAAGTAAGGCAAGTGGACTGGATGCCCTCTAATTGACAAATGAGTATTTATCAAACACCCCCTGAGGAAACAGAGAGAAAGGCCACTTTGGGCTCTAAAGCTTTAATTCTACAATCCTAAGATTAATTCAGAATTGTTCAAAAATTTTTTTTAGATTACCTCTGAGGGTCAAGGCACTGTGATAAACACTCTAGGTGTATACAAAAAAGACACGAACACTATTTCAATCTGATAACGAATTGGTTAATTATTTCTTTAATTGGTAATTCACTCTAATTGGTGTTCTTTGCAATTGTGTATATTTTATTTTATTCATTTAAAAACATTATTCTGAGAAGGGGTCCATAAGGTTTACCAGCCTGCCAGAGGCTTGCATGACACAAAGAAGGTTAAGAACCTCTGACACTCGACACAGAGTAAGAGCAGAGCTGAATCTCGCCAGGACTAGGTAAGAACCCTCACCGAAACTACATGAAAAGGGGAGTGGAACACATGATCTTCACCCTGAAAGTAGGAATAATCTTTTACTTCAAATAAGGTCTTCATTTTGGGGAAGTTGCTAGCTATCCTAAAATGCACTCCTTTTCCACAGCTGCCTCTTAGACTTCTCTAGTTGCCTTCAAAGCTAGCTCCTGAGCCATGTTCTGTGGAATTCCTTTCCTAATCCTTCCAGCTTCCACTGTCTCCCCACTTATTACTTTGTATTTATTTTGTGTGTCTAAACATATAGGTGTATATGCATGTGTATATCTGTAATGCACATATAGCATACCATATATACATATACACACTTGTATATATACAGAAACAAAACAAATATATGTGCATATATAGTCAGACCTGTGTATATATGTGTGTGTGTGCTATAAAGACACACACACACACATACAGTCTCCTTTGATAGAATGTAGTTACTTGAAGGAGCTAGGTGGCCCCATTGCTAGAGTGCTTGGCTTGGAGTAAGGAAGAGCATAGTCCAAATTCAAATATTTACTAGCTGTGTGACCCTGGGCAAGTCATTTAACCTTTGCCTCAGTTTCCTCAACTATAAAATGGGGATAATAACAATACCTACCTCACAGTGTTGTTGTGTAGATTAAATGAGGTATTTGTAAACTGCTTAGCACATTGCCTGACACACAGTGGGTGCTGTATGAAAACTTCTTTCCTTCCTTTCTTTAAAGGTAAAGACTATTTCATTTCTGTCTTGGTATCCATTGTGCCTAGCAGAGTGCTCAACATACAGCAGTCACTTAATAAATGCTTGATTTATTGATTGAAGAGAGAACAACTTCAGCAGTCTAGAGGCCTAATTACCTCACCTATGTACCATCTCCATAATGCCCACACCTTGTGCCACCTGGGTACTTAATTTATTTGAAAGTTGTAGAGCTTAATCTCTTAATAGAGTTAAGATAATAAAGGCCTTAAAGACTCAGCTTCTGAAAATTGACTTTTTTTTCAACTTGCCAAAAATTAGAGTAGTTAAATAAATTATAAGCAAGCTGGAGATGGTTGCTCCTCCTACCTACCTGTTCTGGAGTCATTTTAAAACTGGCACTACATGGGCATTCTCTTCCTAAAATCTGTTTCTGACTGACAGAATTAAATTTTGGTTTCTTATAAATCAGTCAATTGATTCATGACCTGTTTTCTATTTGAAAAAGAATACATTGGCTCATGGGAAATTAAAATGTTCTTTCCCTTACTTTGTATTAAAAAACAGGTTGCATAATAAATTGAGCTAAACAAGGTTGTAAAAAAAAAAGTTGATAACTAAAATAGATTCCAAATCATCTTTGCTAGTAGTAAACAAGAAAGACTTTTTGTTTGAGGCATTAATTTCTTCCACATTCATATTTCTACACTAGTTGGGAAAGCTGAGCAATCCTTCTTAAATAATATAAGTATATTGCTTTACTTTCTTTAATAAATTGATACTGTTACCTTTGCACATACAGGTACATGAAAAGTATTTGATGATAATAGCCTAATTAGAGACTTACTCACACTCTTGTTAGAGACAATACAGACTGCCTATGGCTCTGCAAATCACAAATTTTGCTCACTTTACATTTTTAAAAACTGAAATGTAATTACATGGAAATGGATGCCATACTATGAAGCATTTTATACGAACTCAGTTCAACTCTAGAAACAAGTACAGATACGCAAGTTATTTTCTACACCATAGTACTGCTAATGCAGGTATAAATCAATTAAGAAGGCAATGTGGTGTTCTGAGTAGAGCTCTGGACTTGGGTTCAAATCCTGCTTCAGACACTACCAGCTCTGTGACCGTGGGCAAGTCACTTAATCTCTCTGATCCTCAGTCTCCCTATTTGTAAAATCAAAGGGCTTGATAACATTTTATACTCCTAGCTCTAAACCTTATGAATGAAAACAGTTCTCTACATAATGAATGTAATAAGATGAGATATTATAGGTTCAAAAAATAATTAAAAAAATTAACTGTTCTGTGCAGCTAGGTGGTACAGTGGATAGAGCACTGGCCTTGGAGTCAGGAGGACCTGAGTTCAAATTTGGCCTCAAACACTTGCCTCTTACTAGTTGTGTGACCCTGGGCAAGTTACTTAACTTCAATTTCCTCACCTCCCCCACCCCCGCCCCCGGAAAAAATTAAAAATAAAGTATTAGATGAATGTAGGGAATCTCTAGACAACAATTCATACTAAAAAGACCTGGTAGTTTTAGAGGATTATAAACTCAATAAAAGTCAACACTAAAATGTGACACTGTTGTGACATGATCTTAAATGACATGAACAGGAACATAGAGGGAGGTGATGCTTCTGTTGTGCTCTGCCCAGGCTAGACCAATGTGAGGTAATATATTTAGTTATGGGTCCCATATTTAAGAAAAGAAACTGACAGGGTGATATGTGTTCATAGAATGGCAATCAGGATGGAAAGAGTTCTGGAAATCAGGTCATGTAAGATTAGTGGAATAAACTGGAGATGTTTAGCTTGGAGAATTGCATGAAAATGGGAGGATACAGTTAAGACTGTTGGGGTGGGGGAGCCAGCTTTATGTGTTTGAGAAACAGGAATTAAACTTGCTTCAATTGTTTATAGCTGACAGAACTAAGAATAATGGATAAAATATAGAGGTACATTTCATCTCACTTAAAGAAAAAACTTCTTCAAAATTGGAAAAGGTCGTCTTAGGAGGAAGAGGATTTTACATCATGGAGGCGTTCAAATGGAGGCTAGATCACCATTAATTAGTGATGGTATAGAAAAACTTTCTCTTCCTACATGAATGAGAATAGATGTCCTCTGAGATCTCTTTCTAGTCTGAGATTTATAATTCCATGACATCTCAACAACTAGAATAGTTTGGAAAACAGACAAGAAGAGAATGGGACATTTGTTTTTAGTTGATACTCCTGGAAGTTTTGTTACATGAGAATATACGATTTCTTAACGTTAACCAAGTCATCATAGAAGACTCCTAATTCAACTATAAAATAGCATTCAGATTATTGACCCACCATATTAAAAATTCTAAGAAACGTGGAAAGACATGTACCAAGTGGTAAAGCAAAGACAGTAGAACCAAGAGAGGAATATACACAATGGCTATAGTAATATAAATGAAATGAAATAAATGATGTTAATGAAATGAAATGAAAGAACTGTCATGAATAATCTAATTCCTGGATTAAGGATTAATAAAGATTAAATGACGAGGTAACCTGCCTTCCTCCTCTCTGCAGAGGAGTATAGAACTACCACTGTAGAATGAAGTATATTTTGTCAAATGTGATTACTGTATCAGTTGGCTATGCTTTTTGGGGGGAGAGGGAAGGGTTAAAAGGGAGGCTTCAGTTAGAGTTGGATGTTAAGGGAAAAGTCTGTCTGTGCTAGAAAAACAAAAAGCAGAACCCCAAAATAAAAAAAAATTTTAAAAAATTGAGGAAAAAGAATACTTTCTACTATAGGGTACTAGGAGAGACTGCTGTGTAGTGGCTAGAGAGCTTGTCTTGAAGTCATGAAGAACCGGGTTTGAGTCAGCCTCTAACACATACTATGTTACCCTGGGCAAACCAATTAGCCTTTCAACACTCTAGGCAACTCTGAACGATGAGAAGGTGCTAATACGATGAGAAGGTATTGACTTGAGTTGGTAGAGGCAATTTCTTTACCTGAAATTTACCTCTCCAATGAAATAACAGGTCTAGTTTCCATTCCCTTTCTCTACAGGGCATTCAACAACGAATATTTGCTAACATATAGGATCTATCCAATATTACATATAGCTTAGAAAATCAAGAAACGTCAGTAAAATGTTTTATGTTAGAAAAACATTTTCTGAAATGTAGAAATAATTTCTTGAAAAATATTGTTGTATTTTAGATTAACTGCATTTATCTCCAATTGACAAATGGTTCAAGAATATGAACAGGTAGTTCTGAAGGGAAGAAATTCGGGTTATTGACAGCCATAAGAAAAAACTTCTCCAAATAAATAATAATTAGAAGAATACAAACAAAAGCAACTTGGAGGTTCCACTTCACTTTCACCAAGTTGGCAAATTAGATAAAATAAATATCAAATATTGTAAGGACAGTGGGCAGAAAACCACATTAATGCATTGTTGGTGGAGTTGCAAATTTGTCTAGCCATTCTGAGTGCATATTGAAACTATGCCTTCCAAAACGGTTAAATTTATTTATCCTTTTGATGCTGTAATGCCATTACTAGAACTATAATTGAAAGAGGTCACAGAATGAGGAAAAGGCCATATGTGATAAACATGTTTAAAGCATCTCTATTTTTGTGTATGTGGTGGTAGAGAACTGAATATTAAGAGGATGCCATCAACTGCAGAATGGCTGAACAAATTAAGGTATACGAATGTAATGGAATGATATATCATAGGAAAGGAAGAGAAAGTGTGAGAGAAAACTGGGAAGATTTGTATGGACTGATGAAAAGTAAAGTAAGCCAAGCCAGAACTTTTTTTTTTTTCCTATAACATCAGCATCGTTATTTTGAAAAAACTTAAGAATGCTGAAAAACACAATGATTAATCAGGATTCCAGAAGACACAAGATAAAGAATGCTACCCATCTCCTGACAGAGAGGTGAGGGAATAATATGTGGCGAAAAGCCCACAGGAATCTATTTTGCTCGACTGTAGTTTTTCTTTTCTTCTTTTTTTTTATTGGCCAGAGGCAGGAAAAGGGAGGCAGGAAGAGGGAGATGGGAAGGACAAAAAAATTATGCTTATAATTAAAAAAAGAACTTAATTAAAAAGAAACATTGCATGTCCCAACTTTTAAAGATAAGAAGTTGCCAGCAAAGAACATTAAAAACAAATTAATCTGAAGAGAATTTAAAATATTTTGTCTCTCTGTATGAATTTGTAATAAAACCCTGAAACATTCTAAATGGTAGAAAATGACCCAAGTTATGGTGTACCATATTTGCCTTTTGATTTTTTTTATGTGGTAGAGTTCACCCTCTTTGCAATGCAACAGAGTAGTCATTCAAGTTCAAAAACAGTGAAAATCACTAGCTTTTAAAAATTGGATAGAAAGAGTGTATAGACATTCCCTTTAGATCTCAGGTACTTTTCAAAGAGAATAGGCTATCATTACTATTTTCCTTCCTGTTTGTGGTCTATCATTTCTTTCAGAATAAGATATTATTATTTTTCCCATTCTGAGTTGATAAAAGGTAAGGAAAGTTTCTTATTTTTGAAAATATATGACTGTGGTAGAATATAGTGAAAGTGTAAATCTGAGAATGGGTATGTTTCATGACCATCTCTCAAACTCTCTCTCAAATGCACTTTGGTATCCAATTAGAAATGGGCAACAAGGAGTGACAGGCATTCTGGATGAGTCTATGCAAGGACTAGCTACATATTTGATTATGAGAAAGGACAGATCAATGCTACTCTTTTCAAAATTAACTACAATCACAGACGACCCAATTTGCTGCAGGGAACAGAGGTTAGTGAAGAAGTGTAAAGGTTCAATGACTCTATTAGCCAGGTAATAAGCTTCAGCAAATTGTGAATAACATTGGAATTACATGATCGTCAGGTCAATGAAGTAACTTTCTTGATTTACTAAGTCAGAAGACAGCTTGGAAAAGCGGATTTGATTTGAACAAGCAAATCCATCAATGACTCATTCGTTTACTGCATTCAATCATTTCCACAGCTGGTGTGAACATTTGTTAAATTTCAAATGAACAGAAGTCAACGTGTTACACTAATTACGTTACGAAAGCAATTAATGTAAGCAACATATGCATAAACATTATCAAGTAGAATTGCATATGGTTAATTAAAGTTTCTCTTAAAGGAGACCTGTTTAACCTTACTTCAAGTACCATGTGGGAAAGGGTTCCCTTAAAAATGGCCAGATGGCTTGGCTGTGCTGATTAGTTGAATCATATTAATGACATCAAAAGGGAGTTAAAACCACATAGCTTACTGTTTGGTTAACAGCAAACATGCTTCCTAATATACTCTGGTTATTTTCAAGAGGATTTAGACATCCCAAGATAGCTAAGATCCTCAAAATTCAAATTTAAGAGTTAGCCTTTTTGGAACCAATTGCGATGTTATAAATTTGGGAAACTAACAGTAAGTAAATCTTAACTGAACTTATCCTAGTGAATTTTCTGTTGAGACAACACATGACATAGCTTCTTCTGACTGAAAAGTTTTATCTGTTCTTAAAAGTTAGATATTGTAGAACCCCCATTTTTATTAATTTCATTCATTTATCCACCCATTTAGACAAACAACTAACCAACAGATTTATAAGATACTATTTCTGCCTCAGTACTTTCCATTGCAAGATTGCATTTAATGGTGGAGACAGCCTGGTTTAGCTTTTTTCCCCTCAAAATACCCTCAATCACTCTGGCTAGCAATTCTAAATTTCCTTAATATTTAAAAGACTCATTATTTTCTCTTTGTAGATCATGACCCTTCACTAATGCAAACAATAAACCAACAAACTGTTCCAGATACCTTAGTGGCCCATATTTGTGAGTAAATGTGGTTGAAAATAAATGCATCACCTGGTGGCCCATCTGGTAATGAGCCTCCCCCAACTCATCTAGACTGTTCTTGGAAGAAATGCAACAACAACAAGAAAAAAAACATTCATATCATCACCAAGATCATCCTCAAAGAATTTCCAGCTTCATATGACTTGTCAGATTTGTGTTCCTCTAATATAGCTTTGGAGACCTCAAGATTCATAGGAAGGATTGAAATTATTCTAAGTCAATTTTAGCTTCCCCTCCCACCCCAATAAGATGCATTCTTTGGATTCCACTCCACCATCACTGCCCCACTCCTGAAAAGCTCATCAGCAGGAAATACCCCAGAAATTACTTCAGTTCTGGTATTCACACTTCATCAGAACCTTCAGAAGCCTCTGCCCTTCCTTTGGAGGGCTGGAAGGGAGAGAAAAAAAACCTTTCTGGCCCATTAGCTATACTCTTTGAATTCCATTCCATCATCATCATGCCCCATTCTCTGTACCTTCTCTTACTCCTCCCCTTTCTCTGCCCAGCTTTTTAGCTTCCTTTTCTGTGTTTCCTTCCCTTATTAGATAATAAGCTCCTTGAGGGTAGGGGCTTTCTCTCTTTTTTCTGTTTTGTGTCCTCAGGACTTATAGTGCAGCACCTGGTACATTTACAAATGAATATTATATTATATCACATTCTATTTATGCCCTTCCTCTCTGGCCATTTTCTTGCTAAAGCTCTTGACTGTTTTTTTAAAAAATATATTCCACTTTAACCATTTTTGCACAATCATGTTTTTCAAGATCCATGATAGTGATACGTGAAGATGGCTTCTTGCTTCCCAATGCTTACTTTATTCAAGGTTTTAATAATAAAGAAAACTCTCCAGATCTCTCCGGTTTCCTGGCCAACTGCAAATGCATTTGCTGGCAGGTAGTCTCTGTGCCCATAGCAAGTAGCAGAGTTGGTGGGCAGTTTAGACTGGCCATTGGGTCTTATCTCACAGAGTTCTTCTTCCTCTCTCCTTCAAACATGGTTTTTAAGTCCCTTCTCTCATCTGGACAAAATAGGCATTTGATGCCCAAACCCTCTTAAATTTAGTCCAAGTCACAGAATTTTAGAATTGAAAGGGGCCTTGCAAATAATTTAGTCTCATCTGCTGATTTTACAAATGATGAAACTGAGGCCCTGACTTGCCCAAGATAAACCACTGAGATAGCAGCCCCAATTCTATTCTAGTTCCTATATGAATATTGGATGATGAATTTAATCATATTGTATTATTCATAGACTCACAAGCTGGAAAGAAACCACAAAATGGACTGTATTTTAAATCTCCTATCACCCTCAACAAACATTAAGTGCTTACTGTGTGAATTTGGTGGGTGTTGTCCCTGATTTGTGAAATGTGGTATGCAAACATCATGGAATACGAGAAGAAACAACACATTTGAAGAATTCAGAAAAATTTGAGCAGACTTCAAGGAACTCATGCAGAGGGAAAGGAGACCCAGGAAAACAACGTATACGTTGACGATCAAAACATGCAGGAAAATAATATTAAAAGATTTCTGAACTCTAACCAATGCAGAGATTGGTTGTGACTTGAGAGGATTGACAGTGAAACACACCCTAACAGAGGGATGGTTGGTTAAAGGGCATGGAATAGCTGAGCCCTATGTTATGGGACATGGCCAGTGCATTGGTTTGTTTCCATTAACTGTACTTTTGTTACAAAGAGAATTACCATAAAGTCACAGCTATGTAAAAATAAAACATCAACAGGTCACTTAATTGAAAAAAGGATATTCAAATAATTAACATCTTTATAGAGCTGATAGGGCAAATTTACTCCATTATTTTGGCATGTGACCTCCCTTATGGTGAGATTGATTAAGAATCATTTTTATTTCATTATATATTCTTTTCCAAGCATGTTAGGGTTTGTCTACAAATAAGATTTCCCCTGTCTTCATGCTTCCTAAACATGTATTGTCTTTTCCTTTCACTATTGGTTAGGTCAGTGTACCTTCAATGATATTAATGACCTTTTCTACTAATTTTAATGATTTGGACTGTCTACACAAATCCGTGCAACAACGAGCCATTTTATAATGGTGTTGTACTATACAAGTCATTGTGCATTGCTTAAAGCTAACTTATCTATTAAATAGAGACATACAAAATTGTTGAAGAGGGTGATTATTCTCTCTGCAGAGCACTTCTGTCCTTTGTAAAGGAATTCCCAAATGGGTCCCTTTAAACAGCCATTTCCTCCAATACATTTTAAAATATAATTTGATTTATACACCTATTAAGGATTATGTTCAGTGATTTTTCAGTTATGTCTGACTCTTGGTGACCCCGTTTGGGGTTTTCTTGGCAAAGATACTGGAGTTATTGGTCATTTCCTTTTCTAGCTCATTTTACAGATGAGGAAACTGAGACAAACAGGGTTAAGTGACTTTCCCAAGGTCACACAGCTAGTAAGTGTTTGAGGCCAGATTTGAATTTAGGTCTTCCTGACTCCAGGCCCAGTGCTCTATCTACTCTGCCACCTAGGTGCCACAGGATCATAGTATAACAGATTTAGAGCAGAAAGGGAACTTAGAGGTCATCTAGTCCGAGTACCTCATTTTTCAGAAGAGAAAGCAAAGACCTAGAAAAGGGTTAAAAAAAACCTTGTCCAAGGACATACAGGGAGAAGGTGACAGTCAGGATTTGAACCCAGGTCTTCTGAATCCAAATTGAGCTGTCTTTTTACTGTACCACTCTGTCCTGAGGAGCCATCTAGAAACAGCTATATATGAAACCCCGGCAGTATCTCTCCCAGTCTTGCAAAGTGCTTTAATACCTTGTCTGATTTGAGTTTCATTAAGAGCCTGTGAGTGGCAGCAGCTAAGTCGCTCAGTGGATAAAGCAGTAGGGCTGGAGTAAGGAAGACCTGAGTTCAAATGTGACCTCAGATATTTACTACCATGTGACCCTGGACAAGTCACGTACCCTCTCTTGGTCTTAATCCCCTGGTGAAGGAAATGGCAAACCTCTCCAGCATCCATGCCAAGAAAAGCCCAAACGGGGTCACGAAGACTCAGACTCAGCTGAACAAGATATTATGAAGTGAGTACTCTAGTGTATGCTCACTCCCTTTTTGCAGGTGAAGAAAATGAGGCTCACAGAGCTAAGATGACTTGTTCAGCTATTAATTACTCCCAGGATCACATAAAAAGTCCTCTTTTACCTCCAGGAACGAACATAAAATCCTTTGTTTGGCATTTAAAATTCTACAAAACCTGACCCCTTCCCACTTTTCCAGTCTTTTTACATTTACTCCTCTCCATATCCTCTATGATACAGCAACACTAGCTTGCTACCTTGGTGTTCCTTGAATGTACACAGCTATTTGTATGTTGTCTCTATCATTAGAATGTGAACTTCTTGAGGGGAGGTACTGTATTTTTGTCATTCTTTGTATCCCACGGCTTGGAACATCGTAAATGCTTGTTGACTGATTGGTCCTTTACCTCATAATTCTTGAGTTCACAGGCATAGTTCAGTTTCATTTATACATTATAAAACAATTGATAATAAAAAAATAATAGCTAACCTTTATATAATGCTTATTATGTGTCAGGCACTGTGCTAAGCACTTTACAATTAATATATCATTTGATCCTCACAACTCTGAGGTGTTATTATGATTGACTCAAATAATTTTGCAATCAACTGGACGAGTAAGAATGAGTGTTGTATTCTTGGATTTGCCATTTTCTTGCTTAATATTATATTCTAGCCAAATTACTTAATTCTTCTGTTGCAATTTCTTCACCTGTAAAAAAGATGCTAAAATCAGGCTACTTCATTCTGTCTTTGAGGAAAGGCACCAAAATGGCAGTAAAATATCCTGGAAATATTAAATGTTTAATAAAAACAAAGACTGGCCAAGAGCCTTATGTTAGTGTGTCTTTTAACTTTATGTTAGAATCTTACGCAACTGCATGAGGGTAGTATTTACAGTTATTAATCTGAAGAACAACCATTAAAACATTTGTCCAATCTATCACTTAAAACAGTTTCATTTTTTGTGTTTCAATAAGTTGAATGAGTTGTGATGAACAAGCAAGAGCAGTACAGCCTATTGGATAATTAAGAACTTTTGGCTAAAGAGATTAAGATGATACTATTTCTTCCTGGGCCCCAATTTCCTAAAGTGGTTACAACAGAGAGCAAAGCACATTGATAAAGATGAAACTCAAGCATTTTCTACTCTTTATTTAAGAAAAATGATAGTTTTGCTATTGTTTATTTCTTCCAAAAAGTCATTGCCTGTACTGTCTTAAAAGTAGCACATCTTGTTTCTTCCAAGAGTGTTTTGTTTTTGAAGGCCTCGGGTGTGTGGTAACATGAATAATTTTAAAGTCCAATGACAGTTGGCATTATCCAAGAAGCGTTTAATCACTAAAGCTTATTTCCTAAGATCATGAAAAAAGAAGCCCGAACAATTAAACTACCAATCGCTGATGCAGGGCCCATTAACTGAAAGCAATTGACAAAAGACTTAAAGTTTATGGTAGTAGTTATATTATTATATATATTATATACGTGCATATATAATATATAATATATAAATTAATTATTATATTATAGATAATATATATTAATTAATTAATATATTATATATATTATATAACAAAGTTATATTATTTGAACAATGGTCCCCAAACAGCTAGGTTCTCTGGCTATTTCTCTTATACAATATGCAGAGTTATAGCATCATTGACTTGAAATGATGATTTTGCTGATGTGAAGAATACATTCTGCCACTTGCTACTGTGTGGCCCTAAGCAAGTTATTTGTTTACCTGTGTGTTCCTTGCCTCCCCTTCCTCATCTGTTGAAATGAGGAGTAGATAATCTCAAGGATTCCTTTCAGCTAAGCATCTTTTGGTGTTCCATCCTACCAAAGAGTTTTCAGTCCTTTGGTATCTACCTCTTGGCTTCTCTGGCTTCTTTCAAGTTTCAGCTAAAGTCTCAGCTTCCAAAAGAAGCTTTTCTTAATCCTCCTTAATGCTAGTGCCTTCCCTCTGTTTATTATCTCCAATTTATCTTATATCAAGCTTGTTTCATGCATGATTGGTTGCTTGTTATCTCCTCCTTTATACTGGATGTCTCTTGAGAGAAGGTATTGTTTTTCGCCTTTTTTTGTATCCTTAGCACTTGGCACTATGCCTGTCACATAGAAAGTGCTTAATAAATGCTAGTTAATTGATTGGTCCTTTTATTCGCGTCTTTTATTCTTATGCTCCAATGAGATAATATCTATAAAGCACTTAGTACAATTGCTGGCACATAGTAGGTGTTATGTAAATGCTTATCATTCCCTTCCCCTCACACAGGGCTAAAGGTCTCTCAGACTTGATGTCTACAAAAGCTGCATAGACTGAGGTGCTACACAGCAAAACAATTCATCTATGAAACAAGAGTGAACCTGCCTAACTCATTCTTAGCGTAAACAGCTCAGATAGTTTTCCAAGTGAGAGATGAACAAGTCATATTTTCTGGAAATTTTTCTTAAGCTTGTCACAGTTGAAGTGCATGAAAATCTTGCTGGGACTCAGTCCAGAGATTTCTGACACATATTACAAAAGCAAAATTCTTTGTGGTTGTAATTTTAAAAAAATTTCATTTTCCATGCAGTTAATAGAGGACTACAAAATACTGAAATAGCTACACATTTTTATTTCATGTGGCCAAAGTCTGATGGATATCTGGCTTTGGGAAATTTTCAGAGATATAATTCCCAGTGTCGATGTTTTGGAATTTGATTTTTTAAAAATGACCTTTAATTTATAGAATCATGGATTTAGAGCTGGAAGGGGCCTAAATGCCATCAAATCCAGACCTATTATTTTATAATGAGGAAATCGATGCACACAGAAGGTAAATAATTTGTCCAAGGTTGTGTAGCTAGTAATTATGTGAGGTGGAATTTGAACCAAGAACTTTCTGATTCTAAATTCTGAGCTCCATCTACTACTCTTTGCAGGTAGAATTTATAACATAGAATAAAAATAGCAGTATTTTTTTTTTTAAAAAACAACACTCTAGAGATGAGAAAGTTCTTGGAGTACTTAATTTGGCTTTATATATTTCTAAGGAAATATGGTTTCCATTAGCCTTCCCTTAAAGCTTTATAAGAAGAGAATTTGGATTTTTAAAACAATGGTAAATTCTGCGAGATGGAAGCTTATACATTCTTTGAAGAAATGTCATTAGCCATCTTAACTATTCAAGTAAATCTGCTCCTTGTTACTATTATGAGTTTTAGGGAAAATCAGAATGATTTTTATACCTGTCTTAGCACTCAACTAAGATTATGGGTTCTTTAAGAGTGTGGTCTATGTCTTATTCCTCCTACAATCCTCTCCTGGCCTAGTACAGTGTTGTGCACATAGGAGGTGCATTGTGAATATTTGTTTATGGAAATGCTAAGAAAATGATTAATTATCACAATTTACTGAGCCTGCTATTATAACTAAGATTATTAGTTAGCCTGAAAAAAATGCATATCCTTCCAAAATCTAAAATAAAAGAGAAGGGGAGAGAGAGGTAGGAATTAAGGAATGAGACAGCATTAGATATTACAGGACTGATATTTTATATAAACAATTTAAATGTGTGGTTTCTTTTTTCATACTAGTGTAGTTTTTAATAAGCTGATAATTTCTTGGTATTGCAACACTAATTAACATTTTAAAGTTAGCTCTGTGTTTCAAGCCAAGAGAATTGTATGGGGGAGAAGTTTATTATCTTCTACAAATTAGATTACTTTTATGCAATTAGACTTGGCAGAGGCAGAACCATAATGTAGGTCTTTTGCCCCTAATTCCAACGCTTTTTTCCACTGTATTATATTGGTGGGATCATGAAAACAAATAGTGACGCTTATAAGGTTTGGGGAAACCTTTCTCCCCCTTGCCTAAAAATGAAATACCTCCTAAATGTTTTTAAAAATAGTATCTTTAACTTCAGTCACATTGTCGATATCTGTTGGAGGATGAAGTTTTTATTAATTGTTAGTAATTATCACAATAATTATAATTTTTATTCATTTTTGATATATTCTAAAAAGTACTATGGTCTTTGAGTCAGTGTCTACTTAATGCCAAACCTATTGAAAACCGAAACAATAAATTAATTCATGGCTTACAGGCTGAACAACTGTTTTGACTGATTATTTCACCTAATTAATAGATTTAGAACTGGAAGTATTTGTAAAGCTATTTTAATTTCAAAATCCATAAATAGTTTATACCCTCTCACTGCCACCATCAATAAAGTGCTGATGTGGATACCCAAGTATGGGGTATCTTTATCCATGATTTAGTGTGTTTACTACTGTTTTGGAGAGGTGAAGGGTTTAATGGTTCGGACTTCATCATGAAAGATAAGCAATTCATTTGTAATTTAAAATCTTAGAGAGAGGTTTATGTGACTTGACCATGGTTACACATTTGTCAGAGGCCGGACCTGAAGCTAGGTTTTCCTGACACCATGTTTGAACCTCTAGCCTTTACCATACTGTCTTTTTTGATTAAACAGAGTGGCTAGAAAAGCAGGCTCAAAACCAGGAAGACCTCCATTCAAATACTGTCTCTGATCCCTCCTACTGTTTGTGTGCTCCCTGAACAAGTCATTTACCTATTTAGGGCTCTAAGCATTTCTAGAAGAGGATGAATTTCAGAGAAGGTGCTTACATCAGTAAAGGAAATTTCTTCAACTGGGGGTTTGTTTTAACAATGCAATCGCGGGTCCAATCAATCATCTGATATTTCTTAAGCATTTACAATGTTCCAAGTTCTGCTCTATGATTCTAAGTCCAAAGAAGGAAATAAATCCTACTCTGGTCCCCATTCTATTTATTTTTGCAAATTCTGATTTTATGAATTTTTGATCCAGAGCTGAAAGGGGCCCTAGAGAAGGGACCTGTAATCCTTCTTCCTTCTTCACCTTTCACTGAAGGGTTACTTACTTCAGAGAGGATGTTTTCATTCTTAGGTTCACCTATTTCTGCTGCCTATTGTTATCTAAAAATAGAGTTCAGCCCAAGTTTCTAAGACCATGGGGAGATGTCTGGGAGATGATGGATGTGTCTCAGGGGATTGAGCCTCCAAGTGGTAAATTAGCAGCAGAAGCAGATGATCTCTTAGAACAAAAATTCCTTTCATATTAAAAACTCCTTAGGAAAAAATGAGGAATTAAAAATGGAAACTAGTGAGAGTTCTTTCCAAGTCAAATGTTCATCACTGTTTCCCTTGAGGGACTGGTTAAACTTTGTGTCAAAAACAAGAACTTTGGTTTGATGGCTGCTTCACTTGTCAGAGATGTTGCTGGTAGGATTCATGCTTAGGGAGCACCATAGTACAATGGAAAGGGCACTGGATTTGGAACCAGAGGACCTGAGTTGGGGTCCCATCTTGCTTCTTACTACCTGGGTGATGTTGGACTAGTTAATAAGCTCACTGTTGCTCCGTTTCACCATCTGTAAAATGAAGGGGATGACGTTTATGGTCCTTTCAAGCCTTCAAGCTCTCTATCTATGATCCTATGTTTTAGGTTGTTGTTGTTGGGACTTCTTTCAGTCATGTCTGACTCCTTGAGACCCCCGGGGGTTTTCTTGATGGTTTGACATTTGGACATCTAGAATGGTTTGACATTTCCTTCTCTAGCTCATTTTATAGATGAGGAAACTGAGGCAAATAGAGTTAAGCGACTTGCCCAGGGTCACACAACTAGTAAATGTCTGAAGCTCGATTTGAACTCAGAAAGACTCATCTTCCTGATTCCAGGCCCAGCATTCCATCCACTGAGCCACCCGGCTGCTCCCTTGCTTTAGGTTAGGGGTTAGAGTTTGCAGACGACTTCTCAGGTCCTTTTCAACTCTAATATTTGGTGATTTAATTGCAAGATCTTAAAATCTCATAATATTATGTTACACAGGGAGGAAAATATGTTGTTCATCTGTTGAATGACATGCAGATATTTATTAAATGCCTCCTATTGACTTAGCACTGTGCCAGATATTACATGGAGTTCAAAAATAAACCATGGTCTCCTGCTCATCAGATCATGGCAACTGGAAACAGAACTTGGGGCTGCTAACCCTGTTAATCTCTTTTGTTAGCTAAAATTTACTGCTAATGCTAGTATTAATAGTGAAAGTGTTTGGATTTTCCTAACACTCATTTTCCCTTTTGGGGAAGCATGCAGTAGTAAACAAGAACTTCAGGCTGGAAGGGAAATTATAATGAATAATTATTATCTAATTAATAACAAACATTCACATAGTAGTTTAAAATTCATAAAGCATTTTACATACATTATCTTTTTTTAACTTCATAAACAACCCCATGAGGTAGTCACTAGGAAAATGTCTGTATGCATACACACAGATATACATAATAGGAAAAATACACATATATATACATATATACAGGTACATCTGTGTGTATATATATATATATATACATTAAGATGCAGGGAAATTCTTTATACAACACGCATATATATGCACAAATGTACATATATACGTATATGTACTTTCTGACAATGAGAATTTTTTTCCTACTCGTGCAAACTTGTCTTGAAATTTATAGTCTTAGAGAGTGGCCTGGGGGCACTAAGAGGTTAAAGAGACTTGGCAAGGGTCACACAATCAGTATGAAGCAAGTAGAAACAAAGGGCTTTTGATTCTGAAGCCAGGTCTCTATTCACTATGCCATATTGTCCGTACTTAAAATTTAAAAAATATTTTATTTGTGTTCTCTAAAAAATCATTGTTAACTCCAAATTAATCCATCCCCTCCCCACCCAAAGAGAACACCAGAACAGCTAAGCAAAGAAATGAACGCATTGACAACATCTGACAAAGTATACCTCATTCCACACCTCCACTGAAAAGGAGCCATCCCTCACTTATATTCATGTACATTATTCATCGCGTTTCATACTTGAGATGTTATAACTAAATACAGGTCATAAAGGACAGCTAAATCTAATAGAAAATTGGACTGGATGATGTCCAAGGTCCCCTTTGATTCTATAATTCAGTGATTATATACAATTTGGAAATTCCGATATCCAATCTCAATTTGTTTCATCAAATCACTTTTGTGGTTGGCTTACAGAATCCAAAGAAGAAAGTGCAAGTAGTAACTCGAGTAGATTTTTGTGATGGTTTGAATGTGCCTTTAAGATATATAGACTAAGGCTATTTCTACATGGGCCAAACAAAATACAAGAACTGCAAGTTGGACATTTTGGCTCACTATTTAAAGACGGTTGCTGATTCATTCAACTTTGAAAGCATAGCATAAAAATCATTTTTTTTAAGCAGGGAAGCTAGAGGCAAATAGATAAAGGTCCACTGTGTTTTAATAGAGGAGTAAGAGATTGCGTAAAGCTTAGGTAAAGGATAAACATCATTAGGATATTCTGAAGGAGCAAAAAGCCTATTTGAACATTTCTTTACTGAAGGAAATATCAAGAAAATGTTAAAGGTTGTAGTTTTCTGATGATGAGAAATGGAAAACATCTATAAGGCGCTAATGATCCCACTATTATGACACTGGACTTCCAATGACTCAGACAGATTTGCACAACTCTGCCTCACTTAAATCCAGTTCATGTGCAAGTCAAGACATCACCCCATGATGTAATCGGTCCTCTTTGAAAACGAAGGACAAACAAGAGCAGCGGTCCTGCTGTTAATAATAGCATACTGAGGTACGGAGAGCTTTGGTGGTTTGCCTAAGGTCACACATCAATTCAGGTTTTCTAACTCTAAGTTCATTTTCTCTTTAGTAGGCCCATTTGTAAGATATTTAAAATCACAACATTTTGGGAGAGACAGTACAAGAATGGAGGGGGAAAGGATGACAAGAGAATGGAACTGAAGAATAGCCTAGAAAGATGAAGAAAGATGGTTCCTTTTGGTTCTCCACTGCTCCTATGACACAGTGGCATGGGAGGATTCCTGCAGTAGGCAATAGTATGGCTTTAAGGATGATTAAATCTGCTCCCTGCCTCTCTATTGAGACTTGTGATTACGAATTGACCAAATGTAAAGACGTAGAGCCCTATTTCTTAGAGCTGGGGTTCTTAGGCTTTAAACTCTAGGTAAAATGCTAAGCATAGAAAAAAGCATCTATGAAATAGCATATGGCCATTTTATCTTCGATACGGTAATTCATAAGCAACCCAAGCACTTCACAGTTTATCTTCAACTCCATAAAAGGTCCCCCCCTGTACTTGGAGCACAGCCTTCCTGTGGAAGAGCTTCCAAAGAGGCAGCTTGGGATCACTGAAAGTGCTCCAGTTTTTCAAATGCTACCCAGCTTTCTTTCTCTCTTGCATGATGAGGCAGAACAAATTTTCTGGGATGTCTGCCACCCACTACAAGTAATTTCAAAACTGGGCTTTTGGTTTATCTTAAGCACGTCTCATACTTAAGATATTGTGCAGGCTATGGCTAGTGTCAAAATTGTGAACCTAGGATAAATGCACATGCAATAGTAATAATAATTATGCCACCTTTAGGATTTATACAGTGCAGTAGTTAATCTTAAAACTTGACTCAGTGACTCCCCAGGCCAATAATGGAAGCCATGGGCTCCAGTTGGGCTTATCCCTCTGTCCCACTCTCTATGGTTCAGTGGATTAATGCACTGAACTTGGAGTCACTAAGATCTGAGTTCAAATGTAGCCTGAGGCACTTACTTAGCTGTGTGGCCATAGACAAGTCTCTTAAACTGTCTGAATCTCAATTTCCTTAGCTGTAAAATGAAGGCTCTGGACTTGATGGATACTCAGGTCCCTTCCATCCCTAAATCTATGATCATATGGTCTCTTGCTTTTTTCCCTGGGGGTTTTCCAGAAGATGTAGATGATAGTTTAGTCTTTTGGAGTGGGTTTTACCATAGCAATGTAATAGCTAACATTTATTTTCTGCTTTAAGGTTTTTCAAAACACTTTACATGTGTTATCTCATTTGATCTTCACATGAGCCTACAAGTCAACAACTATTATTACCCTCCTTTTACAAATGAGGAAACCAAGGCTGAGAGAGATTAAATGATTTGTCCAGGGTCACATGAACAGCAAGTAAGGCAGGATTTGAATTCAGGCCCTCCTGACTCTAAGTCCATCACTTTATCCACTAGCCTGTTGCTAATTTTTATTATTCCTTGAATACTTAGCCAAATTCATGATCATTCCAACCTGAATTTTCTCTTTACTGTTACCATTTGCACCCTGTCCATATCTTATTATCTCAACTCTTGTCTATGTTTATTCTTCATTAAAAAAATCTGTTCAATGCCATGGGTGTCATTCTCTGGTTCTTTTAAGATATCATGAATATGAGCCCATTATTTTGGCCCTCTATTTGTTTCACTCAGCCTCTCTCCATGACCAGCTAACTTCCTTTTCTATTCACACAGACCAGCTTTGCTAACATTCTGTGGCTTGTTTGTATTTACTAGGCCTTCTTAGTTTCCTTGTAATTTGAAATCTCATTGGTATTTCATGAATTAAACCTTCAAGCATTTCTAGTAGAAAGAATATTGAAATAAGATAGTCTTTTACTGTAAAGAATAGTTTGGGACAATTAAAAGAGCCGGTCAATTTTCCAAACACAATGCAGTTTACTTTCTTCCTTCTCTGAAGTTTTGGGCCTACACAATTATTCATACCCAGTGACTGTCTAGGAAATGTATATATAGTTTTGGGCCACCTCAATGGGCTTCCTGTTTAATTGTACATCACAATCTGGATAATATGCACTTATTATCCACCCTGTTTTTCCACTGTGGATGTTTATGTGTTGCTAGGTAAGATTAAGTCTTGGGTAAAGTTACATTTATCATTGCAGTTGAGGATATGGTGAAACTGATTCAGTTAGCTTTATTATTTGTCCAACTGAGGACAGCATGTGAACCATATTTCTATTTAACCACACGTTCTTGTTTTTTTTTTGCGGGGGGAATGCAGGGCATTTGGGGTTAAGTGACTTGCCTAAGGTCACACAGCTAGTGTGTCAAGTGTCTAAGGCCGGATTTGAACTCAGGCCCTCCTGACTTCAGGGCTGGTGCTCTACTCACTGTGCCACATAGCTGCCCCTAACCCCACCTTCTTTATGTTAAAAGATGTTTTATTTCTTGTAAGGTTGTTGGACAACTACTCCTCACTGACTACTACCAATTAATATTTTCTAACGGTTTAACAGGTTGAATTCTTCATGATTTGTTGTATGCTCTTCACCTTCTTCTGTCACTTTGCCACCATCACTGTAAAAGATGAAGTTGTTCATAAGACCAAGAGCTGTTTTACATTTTTATCTTTTTCATGATTTGCTATGGCCCAAACAATGTCATCGCCTGTGGACAACTGTCTGGTAATGTGCCTCGGTGCACCCACTTACTGTAGCTAGGCCATTCCTCAGACAACAGACACAAGTTTATCCCGGACTGATGCATGGATTCTTTCACGCTTGATAGAATCTGTTAGACCTTGACCTTTGTTGGAATTCTAAGTCACCCCCATAACACGGCGATGTGCTAAAGAAGTACTGCTAATAACTGATAATAACAGCTATTGTTTAAGTAATGTATGAGAGTTTACGGGGTGTTTTATACCCATTATTCCATTTAATTCTTGCAGCTGCCCTTTGAGTTCATAGCACTGACTCTAAAACCAAAACTCCCTTCCAATCATTCCCCTATAACGTCAATTTTACATAGGAGGAAACTGAGATCCAATGAGGGGATGGAAGATGTAGAGCTAGAATGAACCTCAGAGACCACATAGTCCAGGGCCTTGTTTTTATAGTGTGAGAAAACTGAGTTCCAAGGAGGTTAGGTGACTTCCTAGGACACCATGATGGCAGGTTGGTGTCAGAAGCAGGATTTGAAATCATGTGTTCTGCTTGAGACACTTCCTAGCTGTATGACCCTGTGCAAGTCACTTAGCCCTGTTTGCCTCATCTGTATAACGATTTGGAGAAGGAAATGGCAAACCACTCCTGTATCTTTGCCAAGAAAGCCTCAAAAGGAGTCACGACCAGTCAGATGCGAATGAAACAACTAAACAACAGCTTCTGATTTTAGAGTCAAGGCTCTTTTTCTTCTTATTATTTAATATATTTAGTTTTCAGTGTTGATTTTCACAGGAGTTTGAATTACAAATTTTCTCCCCATTTCTACCCTCCCCCCACTCCAAAATGGCATATATTCTGGTTGTCCTGTTCCCCAGTCAGCCCTCCCTT
>CM053627.1:169102718-169149227 GCA_028646595.1 Phalanger gymnotis
GAGGGTAGAAATGGGGAGAAATTTTCAAATTCAAACTCTTGTGAAAATTAGTGCTGAAAAGTAAAAATATTAAATCAATAAATAATGATTTATTTTTTTTTAAAAAAAAGACTAGCCTAACCACTACTGGAGAGGCTCACCATTAGTCTGGCTATAAGACAGCTTACATATATATATATATATATATATATATATATATATATATATATATATATATGTTAAAAGAATGCTTTTTTTTCAGCCATAGAAACTTACAAAGACCATCTAGCAAAATGTAATGGAGTTGAAATTGTCACTGGTTGAGGGAATACCCACACTGTTGAAATCACAAATTGTTGAAACTATTATCTTATGATCCTTAAAATGAATCTGCAATGACGCAAACATTATGATCCTCATTTTATTAATAAGACAGCAGATTCAGTGAGGTCACATAAATAATTAGTGATAGAACTAGAAACTGAACCCAGGTCCACATATCCAGGGTGCTTTCTACTATCCCATATTATAGCCTGAAAACTCTAAGTCAAGATATAATTATCTTATGATTCTTGAAACAGGCCAATTATGATACAAATATTATGACCCTACTTTAGTGACAAGAAAACAGTTCCATAGAGATCACATAACTAATTAATGGGAGAACAAGAAACCGAATTCAGGTCTTCTCTCTTAACATCTAATAGGCTTTCCACTATCTCATACTGCATTCTACAATAGCACAAGTGGAAATCTAATTGTACGTTGTTTTTGTGATTATGGCAAAAGAAGAAAGATCACAATTTGAATGTCAGATTGCCAGAAAAATAGGATATTTTCTAGGATTCAGTTTTATTTTATGTGTCCATTTTGAGTGAGGATGAATGTACAATTATGTTCTTTTTTCATAATTTACAAAATAGACAGTAGTAATAGTATAGAATTTTTATATATATATATCTATATCTATCTATCTATGTCTATATCTATATCTGTATCTATATCTATGTCTATGTCTATGCCTATATCTATATCTATATGTATATCTATATATCTATATATATCATTGCCATCTCAGTTCCTAAAGTCTTTAAACATACTTAGCTTTTCTAATATTCTTAAAAAAAAACTCAAGGAGAATTTGGGTACTTTTCTTCACTCAATACTAGTATAACAATCATGGAACTATTATTTATTTATGTAATAAAAGGTAAAAAATAAAATCAACTATTCTTAGTGTTGGTAAATCACAAAAACTTCATGTAACAGAGTGAAAGGGTATTTAGGATAACTGGAGTTGGGAGGAGAGAATTCTTCATTAGAGAAAATTCTTATAAATTCTTTAAATGAATCAGTCCGTCCGTTAGGACAGAAACATATGTAGTCATGAATTCAGCAAGTGATCATTGAGTGCCTGCTGTATTCTGAGTGCTATGTTAGCAGGCAATACATCATTCTTGCCACACACATCAACATTTTTAGTCCATCAGTCATTGAGTCATTGAATACTAGAAGTAGGTGGGTTACAGTGCAACTCTCATTTAATAGATCAGGAACGAACATTTTAGAACCTTTTCAAGTTATCTCTCCTCAAATTCGGGAAATGATGTTAACATCAAATAATAGAAGTCATCTGTGATGATTCACTTCAATTCAACAGAAGTTGCACACACTTCTGCTTATTTTCATGTCTTTATTCTTATAGTTCTCCTCTCTTAGATTCAATTAGGCAGTTCAAATACTTATATGTTTGCTGCAGTGAAGAATGACAGCAGGTCTGTGTTCTGCCAAATAAAGAGGAAAAATGCCTGAGCAATACTTTTTTAAAACACAGAAACCATCAGCAAAACTGCCAACATAGAGAATAATTCAGTTTTAATATGAGAACAGTGAAAAATCTTTAAGGAAAGTTGAAGGCCAGATGGTAGCATGGCACACAAAATCTTTTGAGTTTTATTAGCTTGGAAAAAGCATATAAGAAATACATAGAGAATCAATCTATACAGATTGATATATGGGAAGCCTAATCCTAATTATACACTTATCACTGCCAGACAAAAGTAAAAGAGAATTAACAAAGAAAGACAAAGGGAAAGAGGAAGAAAGAAAATGAATGAGATGGAAGAGAGAACAGTAAAGAGGAAAAGAGATAGAAGAAGGAAGATTCAGACTAATGTTTTAAAAACTTTAAAATATTCTCACATTTGTAGAACAGTATAATGGCAAAATTTTCATATATATATATACATATATATTGTTTTATTCAATATTTGAGCCCTATGAGGTAGTCAGAAAAGGTATTATTACTCTCATGTTACAGATGAATAAACTGAAGTCTAAAGGACTAAATGACTGATCAGAGACAAGTAGCTAGTAAGTGACAGATCCAGGGCTTGGATCTAAGACTTCTAATGGGAGAGACAACATGTAAGTAAATAGGTACCCACAAGATACCTACTGAATTGATGAAAGATAACTTTAAAAGGAAAGGCTCTGGCAGCTAGTTGGGAATAGGACAGAGAACTGGCAAAGACATTCTACGGAAGGTAGAATCTGAACTTAACTTGATGGAAGGAATTAGATCTTAAAGGAAACAGAGATTCTCAGAGGTGGAGATGATGAGGGAGAATGTACCAGCCACAGGGGTCAGCCAGCAATAAGGCACTGAGATGAGAGATGAAGTACGAGATAAGACAAAGACACAAATTGTAAAACACGTGTTTGAATGTAACATGTGAACAGGGATACGAAACCCATATTTGTTTTTTCTAGCTACTCTGTTCATCGCTAAAGAACATACATAACAGACATATCACATTCTAGTGTTTTGCTCATTATAACAGACGTCCAGCTAAAGATTGCTCCTGTGGCTGTGTTCTGCCATAGAAATTTTCTTGAAAAAATTGCATCCAGAAATATTTCTGATTCTACTGGAAATACAGATAGCACTAGTGCCTAATTAATACTCATTACTGGAAAGGAGATGTCCTTTTCAGCTCCTTTAAAAGAATGCTCTCAGCCGACCCACCCCAGGGTTCTTTTCTTCCTTATTTCCTTTTCTTTTCCTTTAGCTCTTACCTTTTGCACATATTGTGTCAGGCCCAGGCATCCCTCTCTCCAATTTCCTGAAATTCTCTTTGCTGTCTCACTGGGACTCTTGCTGACTTCTTGGGCCTAAAAATGGGCCAGATCTCAAAGGATCTCAGCTCTATGGGAAAAGATGCTAAGAAATGCACTGTAGGCTGATCTGGAGGAGGAGATACTTTAGAGGATGTTCCCTAACAAAAGAGAGTCCTTTCCACACCAGAACCTTCTCTGCTCCGTCCTGGTCCTTTTCAGGCCCTGAAACAACAAGGACTAATCCTATTGTCTCCAAGAAGATTTCTGTGGTTCCACTGATCAGGGGTACTTTCTTTCTCTTCTCCATCTTTTCTTCCTGAACTTCTAACTGGACTTTGTACTGGAGTTATTTACGTACAAGTCTCTCTACTACATTGTAAGCTCTAAGGATTGGGTACTCCTTTTTTGCTGCTCTTATAGAACCTATGTAGGGCTCAGTAATATTTCAATAAATGATAAATGCTATTATATCTTCCCTGCAATTCCTTCCTAACTTTAATCTCCCAGGCTATTATTTTATACTCTCATTTTCTTTTTCCTCTTAATAACTACACATATGGTTTTGCAATTTTTATCATCCTCTCACTTAAAATTCTCAGTCCTCTCAATCTCCTGGTCCATGTAATAGATTTTGCATCTAACTCTGTGTGTATTGGCAGGGCAGGTCTCAAGCAGCCCTGAGCCCAGTGAAAAGAGCATCGAATGTGGAATCAGGACTAGGGTTCTAGTTCTTGTTTTGTCACTTTGTAGGTGCGTGTGAACTGGAAGACACCAGTTAATTCATCTGAGTCTTAGGTTCTTCCCCTTTAAAATAGGGAAAATAATAATTTCCAGTCTCACCTTAAAAGGTCATTTTAGGGTCAATAATCAGTCAATCAAGATAACAATAATAAATCATTAATAGATGTGAAAACATCTTCCAAAGATAGCTAGGGATAAAAGGAAAAGAGCCTGTATGTTCTAAAATATTTATAACAGCTCTCTTTGTGGTGACAAAGAGCTGGAAATTGCAGGGATGCCCAATAATTGGGGAATGGCTGAACAAGTTGTTGTGGTACGTGACTGTGATGGAATACTATTGTGTCAAAAGAAATGACGAGTTCGACAATTTTAGAAAAACATGGAAAAACTTGCATGAAATAAAGAAAAGCAAAATGATCAGAATCAAGAGAAAAGTGTATATAGTAACAGCAATATTGTTTTAAGAACGACTCTGAGCAAATTAGTTGTTTTGACTATTATAGATACCCAAATTAACTATAAAGGATGTATGAAGAAAGACGCCATCTGCATCCAGAGAAAAAACTGATAAATAGAAGCCCGTATAGAATACTTTTATACAACCCGGGCTCACTTATGACTCCATTTGCCCTCATTCTCCATATCCAACTTCAATTGGTCACCAACTCTTGTCCATTCTACCTCCACAACATTTTTCATATCTGCCCTCTTGTTTCTTTGAGTACAGGACCTTCTCCCTTGACTGAACTGTGCAATAGTGTTCTAATTGGTCTCTCTTAACTTCACTCTTACTGCCACGTGGGTGCCAAATTGACATTCATTCATAAAGCACAGTTTTCACTTTGATACTCCTCGGCTAAAGAACTTTCATTAGATTCCCTCTAGCCTGTGGGTGAAAAATAACAAATTTTGACATTTAAAATCCTTCACATTTTGATTCCAGTCTGTTTACAAGTATCCTGGATACTACTCTCCTTCATCTGGCCTGTAAAATTACCCTACTTGTTATTCCTCCAATCTAGTATTCCATCTCTTGCCCCTCTGCCTTTGTGTAACCTGTCCCCATACCTGGCACATGCTTCTTCCTTTTCTCCACCTCTTAGAATCCTTAGCTTCATTCAGCTTGCTTAGCTCAAGGGTCACCTCCTAAAGGAACACTTTCCTGATTCCTTTACTTATTAACATTCTTTCTTTTTCAGATTTACTTCTATTTAATTAACTCTTTACATATTGTGTGTTCCATAGAATGTAAGCTTCTCAAGGCCAGATGCTCCTTTCAATCTTACCAGTTGTATCTCCAGTATCTGGCAAAGGGCCTTGCACTTTGTTACTTAATGAATATCGATTGAGTTGAATTAAATTGCCAGCACCCCAGAAGTAACACTGTATAGACTGTTCCTCTGGCTCTCAATAAGGTGTAGTTTTCCTCAGTGCTTTATCTAGTGTGTGAACCAGCTTGGACTGGGTCCTGAGAATGGATTGTTGAATTTTCAATGTGTGCTTTTACACCTAGGAAATCAGCAGATGCTACAAAAAGAGGGCTTGATTTATTGTTTTGTTGATTGTTGATTTTGTAGATTTATGAAAGTGATTAGAAAATGTTGGTAATGTAGATTAAACCTAAAAAAGTGTCTTGTACTTATATTTCCTCCCCCAGAGAGCTGATTGTTAAATATTTCATTTACCAGTACACTATTGTTAATCGATATTAATTTCTAGGAGCATCCATGTCAAGTGTCTCTATTTTAGCACCATGACTCCAGCTCAGGCACTGTGACATTGGTAAGTTTGTATATGAATGCATATTTCAGCGCCAATCTGTGCACTGGGAACTCATTTACTTTTGGACGAATAGAGCATAAATACTGAGGAACCTGATTGCAATTTCAGTGGAATTTTAGTGGGGCAAAATAACCGCAGGGATCAAACAGACCTCAGATGAGGAATAACAAGGGAGAATCAATCGATTAATCAATCATTCAAATAAGCAGCAAAGTTATTAAGCATATACTATGTGCCAAGCACTGTGCTAAGTGCTGAGAGTACAAGAAAAAGGCAAAAACAGTCCTTGCTCTCTTTTTAATGAGGGAGACAATGTAAATAAATCACAACATACAAGATAAATACAGAGTAGTTGGAAGGTAACCTTGTAATTATGCACACATATGTATGCATATTTGTAACAATAAAAAATCCTTCTGACCCATGAAGATTCATTATAAAAATTTTTAAATGTTATTTTCTAAGGAATTTGTAAAGGATGAAGGAGTAGAATGGCAGGTTAGTCAACTGCATAAAACTTTGGCATTCAAGGGCATGATATTTATAATGCTTTACTTAATATTTTATCATTTTCTATCTTATGCCATCTGCTTTTGTTCTACTCTTTTGTCACTTAAAATGCTGGGTATCTCCCCTCCCATCCTTAGATATTATTCCTTATGCTAAGTAATAGTAGTGAAAGCACTCTAAGTATTAGAGCTTAACATGTAAGTATATTTAACTGAAATATGACATATTTCCATGCCTTCTTTCATAATTAAAATGTAAACATTTTTCTTTTGTACAGACCTCTGATTTCGTTGTTGGAGACAAGGATGACGATAACTTACAAAAGGTGATTTTCAGATTTGGAAGGGAACTTAGTAGCCATCCAAACCAAATTCCGAGTAGTCGACTCAAAGTAAAACAAGAATCCCCACTGTAATAACCTGACAAGTAGTCACCTAATCTCTGCTTTAATACATCCATAAAGAGGAAACCTCTACCTCTCAAAGCAGATCGTTCCAGTTACTAATTATAAGTTAAGGTTTTTTTCCTCTTCTAACTAGCCAGAATTCGCATCTTTGCAACTTTTTCCCATTGACTTTCATAGGAGAGAGAGGTGGATAAAGGAAAGAAATCTAATCATTTCACATGATAACTTTTGAAATACCTGAAGACAGTTATTTATTATGTCTTCCCTAAGCCACCTCTTTCCCCTCTAGGTTAAACTCCCTTTCTTATGGATCTTCATGTTACAGACTCAAGGCATTTCACCATCCTGGCTGCCATCTTCTGGGTGGGTATTCCCTTTCTTTAAATATAACGTTCAGACCTGAATGTAGTACTTTAGATGTGGTCTGATTGTGGCAGAGTTCAGTAGGATACAGTATTTCACTGAATAATTGTTGCAGATTTTAGGCCAAATTTTTGCAAAAAGTGGGGTGCGACCATTATATGAAGCTTTTAAAAAAAGACTGTGCCAATATTACTTAAAAATTATTTATTACTAAACTGTCGTTGGTGCAAGATTAGGATGCATGGGATACTTGTGAATATACCTTAAAATTGGGAAGATGTGAGACTTGCCATATCAAGTGACTTATTCATGGAAGCTTCGCCTGCCCTCCCCTGCACCCATGGCTCTTCATTGGGTTGAGTGACAATACTGTTAGTACTACAGTGCTCTAAACAAACCATGGAAGTTGACTTTCGGAAATATACTGACAATGCACATGTGCTGAGAATTCTAGGCTCATGATTAGCAGTGCGCAAGAGATAAATGGGTATCCATATGCCACTGGTGAATACATTGCTACTCTGTTTACCTTTTAAGCAGCAGGATGAATTGAATTATACCATGTGATGATTACATGATGAAAGGTTATAAACCAATTTTTGCACTAAAAAAAGAGGCGATGATTATGCAGTGGTGACTATTATGCAATGAAATACGATAATCACATCTTTATTTCTGGAAGGTTTGCCTTTTCTTACTATAGCCTAACGTATTTTTCAATTTGCATACTAGCTAGCATTTTTTAAAGTTCAATGATTCTCAGACTTCTTGGTCTCAAGATACCTTTACATTCTTAAAATTATTGAAGACTGAAGAACTTTGGTTCATGTTTACTATATTAGAAATTAAAATGTCTTAGTATTATTACAAAAATTATTTTTAACTTCACAGAAATAGTCTTGGGGGCCCCAGGGATCCCTGGCCACACTTTGAGAGCTGCTGATATAGTTTCAAGAACATTATATATCTTATCACATTTGATCCTCATAATAACCCTGTGAGAAAGGTACTATTATTCTCATCCACACTGTAAAAATGAGAACATTGAAGCTGGGAGAGGTTAAGTGATTTGCCTAGGAATACGTACTTAGAAAGTGTCTAAGGCAGGATTTGAACTCAGGACTCCCTGATTCCAAATCCAGCACTCTATTATACTACCTCATTTCCATCTCATATTATTGACTCATGTCGAGATTTCAGTTCACTAAAATACAGCTCTTTTTACAGATAACCCAGTGTCTAATTTTGTCCTCTCTATCTTATATTAGTACAATAAATTTCTTGAACCCAAATTTAAGACTTTGTGTTTAAATATCACATGTTTAATGTTTAAATATGTTTAAATGTTAAAAAGATTAAAAAATGTTTAAATATCACATAATAAAATTTAGTTCATGTTTTGAATCTGATAGCTCTTGGCATAGAAACTCTCTCCAGTGAGGCAGATCAGCAATCCTTCTTGAACTTAGCATCTTAGGGAGTTTCCAGGATGGGAGGAAGTTAAATGACTACCCTATGGCCAGCATATGCCAGAGCCCACACCTGAACATAGGTCTTTCTGACTCCTCTTATGTACTCTGTCATGATACCTTTCTTTTTTATCATTAAACTTATACAACATAAAACAGATGGGTTGATAATTGTTTTAGAGCAACTTAAAAAAGCAACAAAACAACCACTAAAGAACAATTTAGTACCTTTTTCATTAATTCTTAACTTTCCCTTTAGCGATTCATAATGAATCTTTTAAGTCAAAAGTTCTTTCTGGGAATTTTTCTAACTTTTGGGGTTGGGTGCTATTTTTTAAAGCAGCTCTGGCCTGCTTATCTCTCAGAAACTGGTTGTAATTTCTTTTTGTTTGGGCTGTAGGTGGTCTGTTCCTCTAGACAAGTCCATGTCACTCTGAAATAGCAAGTCTGCTTTAAAATGGTCTGTTTCTTATTTTTTTCCCCATGGCAGAAGCCAGAAGACAAAGAAATAACTTGTCATAGTGAGATGCAATTCCCCAGTATCTTCCCCTCCCCCCCCCACCACGAAAGTGCTTCCCCATTTTCACTTTTTAGTTTTCCTTCTCTTAATAGCATTCTCTAGCAAGGGCTGCTGCCTTGATTTAACCCAATTTTACATATAATAAATAGGACAGGCAACTTGTTAGTCCTATGTCTTTAAATCTAAACTGCCTTATTTAAACTTAAAGGGGTTAAATCTATTGCAGAGAACAGAAATTTTCCAACAAAAATTGAAACAGCAAATCTAACAAGAGTCGAACTGATTTCACCACACAGTTTTCTACTTGATTTGTTTCCCTGGTTTCCCCTAGCATCCTCCTCTTCTCTTTCTGGTCTGGGCTAGGGGAATGGAGAATACTGGAGATGATTTAAGTGTCTACTTACACTCTTTTACTCTTGTGTCTCCAACGATGCTAGCCTTGGACTTGAGCCATGGTGCAGCTTGAAAAATGTATTGCTGGGTAATTCTCCTCACCTAAGCTGCAACTGTTACTTTCTTCTGTCTCCATCAGTGAAAATGAACTGATGTTGGCAGAAGATAGTCATCTGCACTTAGGAAAAATTTATTATTGGTGCTTTCATTTTCCAAAGGGCTGGCCAAATAAAGAACTTTGAGATTGCATATGCCCCACCCGCTTCTAATTTCATCCTCTCTTTTCTTCTTGCTTTTTCTATTCTATTTCACCATGTCAATTTCCTTTATTCTTTTTAAACTCCATTATGGATCATGGGGCATTTCTTTTCTCTTAAGGTTCTGTTCTAGAAGTTGTCATCTAGAGAATCCTGTCTCCTGTCCTAACATTGACCTCTCCTATTAAATCTGATTGCTGAAACTTTTTCTTTTAAATCTACATTTTTATAAAAGTGATTTTATGATCTCATTTTCTAATATTATTAAACTTAATTTTTTTCCTTTTTATATAACACTTCTGATTAACTACTACTATTTATTCCTTGATGTTCAACAAGAAAACATAAAAGAATGTCAGGAAATGACCACGTGCAATTTTTTTCTATTAGTCCTCTATTCAACTTAGGAATAGCATGGCAAATATTACAAATACAGATGTAGGAATATATTTCTATATATCCATACATTCATATGTATGTACACATACACAATTGCATATATATGCTATTCATACATATACACACAGCATGTCAGATATCATATACATGTACATATGCATATGTATATATGCATATGATATTTGACATGCTGTTGCAAAGTTAAATAGAGGATTAATAAAAATATATAAATTGAATCCAAGAAATGCAGTTTTGAAAAGACTCTTCTGTGTTTCTATATACATATGTGTTGCACATGTATATAGAAACATAGTTATTACATATATGTAAAGTTTACATATAAATATTTTAGACTCATTTGTCCATTTTATATATATTTATATAAATATTTACATATATTACAATGTAGTCAATATTTACACATGTAAATACAGACAAATAAGAGTCCTTTCAAAACTGAATTTCTTGGATTCATCTCCTTTAGATTATAGCAAGAGCAAAACATATAAAGTTCCAGTAATCTGAGTCTTAAATTAATCTACTTTTTGCATTCCAAATATATTTAAAAAATATCATTTTTAACAAGAAAAGCTAGAACACTAAAAGATAAGGTAGTTTTAAGTTAATTAAGCTTAATACTCTGATATTTATTCAAAATATTCCTAAATATTGTCACATATTAATTTAGCAAATTCTAATTCAGACAAAAGTTTTTTTTTTCCTGTGTGCTTTGACTCCAATATCAGAGGACACCTTTATCAATCATGGCTAATCCAAATCAAGTCCATTCCTATGTCCTTCAAATTTTGGAAAAAGGCTTTTTAATCGAAGAAAGTTCATTTTGGCCTGTGTGCAGTATTGTGTTGGGTTAAGCCTAAGGCATTCATGTAATCATTCTAGATCCCTCTATGGCATCTCTTGTAAGATTTCCTCCATAGGAAATGCCCTAGTGCCCATCTCCGACTCCTCCTAGCTACATCCTACCAAGCATTCAAGGGCTAGCTCAAATTCCACTTCCTCCTAGAAGGCTTTCATGATCCCAGGAAAGGGATCAGTGTGGAACAATGGAAATGGTGGTGAATTTGATGTTAGAGGAGCTTGGTTCAAATCTTGACTTTGGCACTTAGCAACTTAGTGGCATTGTGAAGTCAGGTAACCGTTTTGGAACACAAGTTTCATCAGTTTAAAAGGAGGGGACCACATTAGATGTCCTCTAAGTTCCCTTTTTGCTCTAGATCTTTGATCCTAAAGTCCATCCAATGAATCTTTATTCTTCCTTTGAATGCCCATCGAACCTTGTGAATAGCACTTACAACACTTTCTATTATTCTTATTAATATCATACTTCCTTGTGTTTTAGTTTCCTCATCTATAAAATGAAAGGATTGTACTGGATAAAGAGCCTCTATGTTCCCTTCCAGCTCTTCATCTATAATGCAATGAAAGAGCCCTTGGAAGTCTGAAGAGCTTTACTATACTGTAAATTCCATGATGGAAGGGACTGAATCATATCTAAATTTTACAGCTCTTTCATCACCTACCAAATTGTTGTGTACACGGAAGACACCTGATAAATGTTTGCTGAATTTTATTCACAGCCTGAGTTTAAATCCTTACTGTTTCTTGTACTAGTCACATGATCTTGGATAAGTCATTTTAACCTGCCTGTGCCTCAGTTTCTTCATCTGTAAAAATGAGGTTAATAAGACTTGTCCTATCTACCTTACAGGGTTATTTTGAGGATCAACAAAATGATGCATGCGAAAATACTTTATAACTGTAAGGCATGATAGATAATTCATCAAGATAATTTTAGGTTCTTTCTGGGTATTCAATTTGGGGCTCAACTCCTCCCATAGTAGGTTTTGCACATAGCATATAACAGACAATAAATAATTTCTGGTATTTAGTTATGGTTAGAGAATGAGCCTCCAAAAGCCCCAGGAAATAACTAGAAATTTCCTAAGGACACCCTCTGCCTCTTATCTTATAATTCCTCTTCTCTTAGTCTTCCATCTGGATATCAGAAATACTGATAATAATCAAGTATTGATGGCTTACTTTGTGTAGGCAATTGTCTCAGCCACTGGGGATATATAAAAGTTATAACCTACTTTTTCTTGGGCATGAGCAGTCAAGATATATAAAAATTGATGTTTAATCAATTGGATTTTTTTAGAATTTGTTTAACCACTAGATTTGAAGCAATACAATTTTCTTTTTGTCATGGCAAATGCAAAGCATTTAATCTATATTATGGATTAAATAAACTTTTGGATATAAGCCAAGCAATCTAGTGACCATTTATAGCATTTTCCTATGGTGGTTTCTTGGTTTTAGTCTGACTTAAAAATGAACATTTGGCACAGAACTCATTTGCAAGTTGGAGCTTCCTGTATGTTTGTAGCTCTCCAAATTATGGAGTCTAAGTAAGAGGCTTCATTTAAGATTGATGTGTTAGGCTCTGTTTTTTTTTTAAATTTTCATGACGTTTTAAACTGGAACTTGATTTGTGCTTTCAAGAAATATTTCATGCACTCTGACATCCACAGATCTCATCTATTTCTTGACTATAGCATTTTAGAGTAAAAATGAAATGATTTGTCAAATAAACAGTTTTCTGGCTATTATGAATTGTCTCAGATGGGCAGTAAGGACATCACTATATTCTCTGGGGAATGACTACAACTTCTGGAGTAGAGACAACACCTTATTGAATGCTAATCTTTTAGACTGAAGATTAGATGGAATTTTAAAGGAAGCAGTTAAACGTTGCTTTTGTACCCTTTAAAAATGAGTAATACAGGCTTATACAAGTAGTCAATAACATGAGATTAATCCAAGCAACATATTATATGAAGCTCTTGACAAACTATAACTTGGGTAACAGGCAGATAGATAGGATTCTTTGCCTTCCCTAATTGAACAGGATCACAGCTCTAGAGTAGGGAGGGATCATAGAGGTCATTTCATTTGACTCCTTCATTTTATACATGGAGAAACTGAGACCCAGAAAGGCTAAGGGAATAACTTATAAGCATTATTTTTGTATTGGCAGTTTTACAGTCTCTCAAAAGATGCCTCCTACAGCATACAGTGTTTGCTTTCATTGAAAGTTCCTCCTCTTCCTAGAGGAACAACCCTCTCAAAGACATTCTTCTGAACTATATCACAATATCCAAGGTGCACTTGTCACTTTCCAGGCCAAATATGGTTGAGTCTTCACATTTCTCTTTCAATTTTTTTTTGGCTAAGACTATTTTTTCTTGTGCCCTTAAGAGTGAACTCTTATCCATAAACTTCATCTTTGCAAAAAAAAATTTCCTCATGTAATTGTTTGCTTTCATTTGGTTTCTGATGAATGCTAAAAACAATCCTATTTTTTTACCTCCCCAAGAAGAATTTGAGCTTCTTGAGGATGGGGACCGTTTCACTTTTGTCTTTGTTTCCCCAGTACCTACCACAGGGTCAATTTTGGTTATTTTTGGAATGAAGGTGTGGAAAAAAAGAGAATGATGAAGGCAATGGAATTAAAAGACACATAATAAAACCTTCCTTTTACCACAGAGAGCTTTGTGATGATCTTAAGTTTTTGTACGAAATCATATGAAGTGATATGTAAGAAACAATAATAATGATAACAATTTGTATTATTATGACTTCGTTGGTTAGAACACAGTGCTAGTAGGCTATGCTATGGTCTCAATACCTCGGCAGGATGGTTATATTTGTTCAGTGGGCATAGGCTGCACCCTTAACTCTTGGTCAACAGACTTGAAAACATATGCCATGGTCAATAAGTACACAGTTGAAAGGGTGTGGATAGATTAGCACAAATACATCTCCACTAAAGGAAAAATAACTTTTAACTCCTACTAATGATAGGATGGGCAGCTAGGTGGCAAAGTGGATAGAGTGCTGGACCCAGAGTCAGGAAGAGCCATCTTCATGAGTTCGAATCCAGCTTCAGACACTCACTAGCTGTGTGACCCTGGGCAAATCACTTAATGCTATTTGCCTCAGTTTCTTCATCTGTAAAATGAGCTGGAAAAGGAATGGCAAATGATTCCAGTATCTTCACCAAGAAAACCCCAAATGGGGTCATGAAGAGTCAAAAACAACTGAAATGACAGAACAATGATAGAACAGTAATACTGTATTTTTATTATTACAAGACAGAAATAGAATATTCTGCTGTGGAAGAAAATAGAGCATATGGTGATATACTGCAGTATTTTAATGAAAGAACTGATTGTATCTTCCATAAAAGGGACATGCCTATCCTGGTAAGGAAACTTTATTCTTCTTTGACCCAGTGGCTGCCAGGTGTTCTTTCTTTCTCTGTGTGAATGACAAAGATTATCCTCTCAAATCAGGAGGTTTAGAGGTAGAAAGGCCCTCAAAGTCTGTTTAGTCCAACTCCTTCATTTTACACATGAGGAACCTGAGGTCTAAGGTCACATAGAGGAAGCAAGATTTGAATCCATGTCCTCTGCTACTAAAGGTGGTGCAGTGGATAGAAGGCTGGGCCTCTAGTCAAAAAGACTTGAATTCCAATCTAGCCTCAGACACTCACTTAGAGTTATGACCCTGGGCAAGTCACTTAACCTTTATGTGCCTCAGTTTCCTCATCTGTAAAATGGAAGTAATAATAGCATATATCCCCCAGGGTTGTCGTGAGGAGGACCAAATGAGTTAATAATGGTGAAGTGTGTGGCACACTCCCAAGATCATGGTATTCCATAAATGTTAGTTGTTGTCATTTTCACTATAACACCATCTCATCTTGGTGATTTCCCCACCCCAAACTACACACTCATTTCTGTTGATCAGGAACCAGATTCCATTTCTATAGCCATGATACTGATTCATGAATGAGGGAACAATTCTCTTAAGCCTCTTACCCCCTGAAAAGTCTTGTTCCAAATGAGAGAGGAGTTTGAGATTGTCCTAAAAGAATTACATAGCTTAAGTCTGAACTATTCTCTTTGCTCTTCCCCCATGGTTTTCCTCATACGACATTGCTTCCCATCAGGCCGCATATCAGAGTAATTGAGTGCTCCATTTAGCTCGAGTTTACTCTTCTGCCTGTGCCATGCTTAAAAAGACTGTTTTGCCTTTTTTTTTTCAACTTTTCCTCTTGGAGATAACCAGGTATGGAAAAACTTACTGAAGATAGAAAATTCTAAGGTAGGCAAAAGGAAAGACATATCCCTTATTCTGCCTTCCTAAATCTTGTCTGTATGTCTCTTCTTGCTAATGTAATTTTACTATACTGCTGTAGTTACAGCTTCCATTTTATGGGCTTTAGAAATCCTTACTGATAACAACTAGAACTTGTTAAAAGTATGGTATGATTTTATTGCTTAACTCAGTAAAAAAGAAAGTAGCCATTTTAATTCATAGTAGATGTATCTCTCATAAGAAAACAAAGAATTGCTATTATTGTTTCTGAAAAAGACTCAGAAAATCTATAATAGAGGATACCTTATTTTTTTAAAAGAAAGGAAATGTTCTTTACAAAATACATACTGCTAAAAATTGCTGAAGCATGAGTGTCAGTTGGCAAATTGCTTTTTAGCTAGAGGAATCTGCTCCCATTGAAAAACAGCTCACAGACATTTCCCATTCTAGTAACTGGTGGAGGAAATCCTACTGTCATATCATATTACAGTCAGATACATTTACTGTCGCTCCCCAGGTCTGCTAGTGATGTTCCTCCATAGTGAAACCAAATGCCTAGTAATTCCCTTCAGACATCTGTGGGAACTTTCATCACAAAGATGAGAGTTACCACTGTTTCCAATAGGCCTGGTGGTGGCTTTTGTGAAAAATAAAATTGCCAAAGATTTCTGGTTAAGGTTCAGGGACTCAAAAAAATTGAGAGTCCAAAATAATAACAGCTCACATTTGTATAGCTATTACCTTAAAGCTCATAAAACACTTCCCTTTCAACAACTCGGTGAGACAGGTAGTGGTAGTATCAACTTCGTTTTATAAAAGAAGAAACTGAGAGTCAGTGAGATCATGGCAAAGCATGTTCTCCTAGGGAGGGTAGGTGGCTCAGTGGACTAGAGACAGGAAAACTCCTCTTCCTGAATTCAACTATGGGCTCAGACATGTGATCTTGGGGAAGGCATTTAGCCATTTGCCTCATTTTCCTCATCTGCAACATGAACTAGAGAAGGAAATGGCAAACCACTCCAGGATCTTTGCTGAGAAAACTCCATATTGGAGTCACGAAGAGTCAGACATGACTGAACAACAACAGGTTCTCCTCACTCCAAGTCAGATGCTCTTTCCTTTACCCAAGTGCTGTATTGACCCTGAATGGAGTTGGATCTCTACTACCATTGAAAAAAATGTGGACTCAGATCATATGGATTGCCTTAATACTACAGATTCAGGCAAAGCTGGTGCTTCCGGGAGCAACAGTTAGGCATGAAGTTGTATGAGGTGGATGAATTTTTAGGATCCCCCCATAGATCCTAGTACAGAAACCACAATACTAATTAGATGTTAACTGATGCAGATTTGTTATGTTAGTGAAGAAATGGTTAATAAGTGCATGTATTTTGGTCAGTGACTACAACCTATTTAGTAGCATATTTGTTTTTAAATTTTAATTTTTAAAAAAATTCTGACTTTTAAAGCACCATAGAAAAAATCATTTCCACCTGTAATAGACTAGAAAGCATTGTACACGAAACTGAATCTTATATAGCTTATATGTTATATATATATTATATAGCTTAAAATGTTAAATTAATTGAACATGTTCTTTTCGAAGCCTTCCCTCTCATCTGTGATTTTTTTCTGGCCTTGCATCTCTTCTACATATTAATGCCATTAATGACCTTTTCTTTTTTTCTTTTTCTTTTTGGCAGGGAGTTGGTGGGGACTATGCTATCCCTAGCTCTACCCTCCCCCTGTTCCCCAAAAGTTAGAAAAAATAAAACAAAACCCTTGAAGCAAATAATAACACACTTTTTTTTCTTGAAAAAAAAATCATCCCCTGAAAATGTATTAGGCTTTCCTGACTCCATAGGCAGCAGTACAAGCAAAAAGCATTATATTCAGGCTCACTGAGAGCAGCAATTATGGCTTCTTTATCTTCATATCTCATAAATTTTGTTCAAGGGTGATGACAGGTGAATTTTACATAACATTTTTTGTCTTGCTTAATGGTATTACAGTGGTATTACACAAGCTTCACAAATAATGTACGGCATCTGAATGTATATGAAATTGATTTTGTTATGCAATAATGCAACAAAGATCTATCTTGCTAGTGCTGTTGTCCATATGACAATCTTATTTTTCCAAAGATGAAGGGAATGCAAAAAGAAACTGACTAATAAGGAGAGGTTAGTTACTAAAGAAGAAATGATAAACTTTTTAGGGAAAGACCCCTTAGAAGTTGAGATTAATGAGGAAGAGAAAGCTAGACATGGTTTGGTGCCAACCCAAGATTTTGGGACAGTAGATTTCTAAGACTTCAGATTAAGAATAGCAGGGATCTAATGGCCTAAGTTTCTACATAGGAAGTCAATTAAAAAATATAGGATGCTCTCAAGTAAAATTCTGAAAATACAAATAAATGATTTTCATGAGGAAGACAAGGGAAAAATGCAAATAAATGCATCTGATGAGGAAGACAAGGGAAAAAATACAAATAAATGATTCTGATGAGGAAGACAAGGGAAAGATGTCTAAAAACACATTTTGTGAACTGATGCTGAGTGAGGGGAGCAGAACCAGGAGATCAATATACACAATTAAAGACACACGGTATCTGTAAGGACTAACTTTGATAGCCTTGGGTCCTCTCTTCAATGCAAGGTTCAAAGACAGCCCCAAAAGGCTCATGAAGGAAAAAGCTATGCACATCCAGAGAAAGAATTATGGAGTCTGAATGCAGATGGAGGCAAACTATTTGCTCTCTTTTTTCCTTCTTTTTTGGTTTCATTTCTCCTTTCTCATGATTCATTCTATTGGTGATAATTCTTCTTTACAACTGGACTATTATGTAAATAAGTTCAATGTGAAGGTAAATATAAAACCTACATTGGATTACATGCCATCTTGGGGGGGAAGGGGGAAGGGCGGGGAGAAGGAGGGAGAAAAATTCAGAACCCCTGTGGAACCGAATGTTGTAAATTAAAAATAAAAAAAATGAAAAAATGAAAACACATTTTCTATCCATGGGGAACACATCAGCCAACTCAGACTTTAAAAGGATATATTCAAAAGATGGAAACAAGAGAAAAAAAATAGAGCTTTAATGAAAGTGAAGATTTCCAAGCATTCCTGATGAAAAGGCCAGAACTGTTAGATACTTTGACATGGAGATGAAGAAGACAAGAGAAACATAGAAAGTTATGCAGATCTTATCAGTTGGAAGGAACTACATAAGGATGAATTGTTTATATGCTATTAAACTGGTGCCTGCTCAGAATTCTTTTGTTTTCAATGGAAATTTAAATGAGCCAGAAAGAGAGCCTGCAGAGGAGGGAGGGGGGACAGAGGGGAGGGGGTTTGTTCTGTTTTGATGGTCTTACCATAAGAAGGAAATGGGAAAGATAGAGGAGGAATAGAAGGGGAAGAGGAAGGAAACACTATCTCATAGAACAGAGATGTACAAGGAGAAGAGTATTCAAACATAGGAAAGAGATGGGGGAGATGGATATCCATGAATCTTACTTTCGTCTGAAACAGATAAAGACAAGTTAAACACAAGTATACCACCACCACTCCTTCCTCCAAATATAGTGTTACAGAAACACTTTACATTCAACAGGGAAATATGAGGAGACAGGGAGAGGGAACTATAAGGGGGAGGGCAGGATGGTAAGAGAATAGAAATAAGCAAAACAAATGGCATTGTTGAAAGGGGGAGCATGAGAGGAGTGATGAAAAGAAAAGAAGAAAGTAAAAACTTGTGATCAGGGAGGTCAAGGGGAAGATAAGAAGGTTCAATGGAGTAGAAATAGACTGCTTTATTTATAGCTCATATATGTTAGGCATATAGGTATAGGTTAAGTATATAGGCATATAGTATTTTTCCTATATAGGTAGATAGATTTTTTTCACTTTTGCTATTTCCTTCTTATAGAGACAGGATGGGGTGGGGCAAGGAGAAAAAAAATACAAGCGCATAAAATGGAGGCAAACACACAATACTCATAACCATGAATGTGAATGGGATGAACTCATCCATAAAATGGAAGATATTTTTAGGATGGATTAGAGAGCAAAATCCAAAAATAAATCATTTTCAAGAAACACACTTGAAGCATAATAATTCACATAGCGTTAAAATGAGGGGCTGGAGCAAAATGCTTCAATTGGAATTAAAAAAAAAAAGCAGGGCTATCCACTAAGATTGAAAAGACAATAAAAAAGATGCTATAAAAAGAGATAAGCAGGGAAACTACACTATACACAAAGATACAACAGATAACAAATTAGTATCCTAATATTTAATACATATGCGCTGAATGACATTGAATCTAAATATTTAAAGGACTGGTGAAGAATGGTGGTACCCTTGACAGAAATAGGCACCAAATCATTGCTACCAAGGAGCTGCTGATGTCAACACAGAGCATCTTGTATTCATATTGTACACTTTTGAGGGGTTATGCTGTCAGGAGTGAGGAAAGAGGATGATTAGGGAAAGGGGATGTCTGCTGAATGACTAATGCTGGCCTGGAAGCTAGTTTAGCAATTTAAGTGTCAAAAGCAGTTAGCTGAATACTGTCAATCCTGAGCTATTGCTCCTCTGCAGTTCTCTTTTCTACTCAATCTTTGCTGTCTAATTAAGAGAACAACACAATTTGTGCTGCCTCCTGCCATACTATTTCATCATGGTGCTAGTTCTTTATGGCGCTCCAAAGGCAACACTCAAGCAGAGTCAAGGTGTCTGTTTTAGCAATTATGTCAGAGATATTCTGAAAGTCCTTTGACCACTTCTTGTTAATGGCCATGTAACTACTTTTATAACTTTTCCTTTAAGCGGGAAGGTCTGGTTGAAGCACATTGACCCCTCCTGACTGCAGGAAAGGCTTGAAGAAGAGATTTAAGGACGTCGATTGTTTTCCTGGAGGCTCTCCTTTTATCTGCTGCTGGTTCGATACTGACCAAGTTGTAAGTATGAAGAGGTAAAAATGGATGAAGGGGTAAAAGCTTAGATCAGCCCTAATTTCTGAAACTGTGAAGCATGAACTTTGCCATCGACAATGCTTACTCTTTTGTGCCCACTTAATGTCAATAGAGTGATTTTTACTGATTGCTGCTTACAATAATCCCTTTATTTATTTATTTTGGAGGCAGAGTTAAGTGACTTGCTCAGGGTCACACAGAACTAAGTGTCTGAGGCCATATTTGAATTCAGGTCCTTCTGACTTCAGGGCTAATGTTATACCTACTGCACCACCTAGCCGCCCCTTTACAATAATTTATTGAAAACAAATGAAGCAACCAGGCTTTTATGGTCAATTCAAAAAAGACGACAGGGCCGTCAAAATCATATCTCCTCAAAATTCCTTTGAATTTTAAGAGGCAAACAATATTAGCTAAAATTAGTTTGTTAAAATGTTATTATTTTACTGGTATATTATTTTTAGGTTAAATTTATGATACAGTCAGTGACATTTTTATCTAATACTAGACATGGAGTCTGTAGAGATGGGTTCAAGTCTCAGACTTGCCATTCATTGGCCTCGTAACATTAGGAAAGTCACTTGACGTCTCCGGGCCTCAGTTTGCCAATCAGGGTTACCAATTCATAGGATTCTGGAGAAGTTCAAATGAGACAAATATGAAAGCATTTTGTCATTATAAAGTAAAAGATAAGCTCAGATGTTATTAAAAGCAGGTGGGTAGAATAGTGTATAGAGTGCCGGACCTCAAGTCAGGAAGATTCAATTCTCCTGAGTTCAAATCTAGCCTTGGACACTTACTAACTGTGTGACCCTGGGCAAGTCACTTAACTGTTTGCCTCAGTTTCCTCATCTGTAAAATGATCTGGAGAAGGAAATGTATCTTTGCCAAGAAAATCCCAAATGGGGTCACAAGGAGTCAGGCATGACTGAAATTACTGAATAACAACAACAGCAAAAATTGGTGTAGCAATGAACCTGCAGTCAGGAAGATCTGAGTTTAAATTTGACTGCAGACACTCACTAGCCATGGGCAAATCATTCAAACTGTTTATTTCAGTTTCATCAACTGTAAAATGAGGATGACAACAGTACCTACTTCAGTACAGTTGTGAGGCTCGAATGAGCCAGTATTTGTAAAGTGCTTAGCCAGTGCTAGGCACATGGTAGGTGCTACATAAATGCTTATTCCTTTCCTTCCCACGATCATTCTGTGTTATGTGTTTATGTTTTGTTATTGTTCAGTTGTGTCCAACTCTTTGTGACCACATGGACCACAGCATGCCAATGTTGTCCATGGGATATTTTTGGCAAAAATACTGGAGTAGTTTGCCATATCCTTCTCCAGTGGATTAAGGTAAACAAAGATTAAGTGAATCGCCCAGGGTAATACAGCTGGTAAGTATCTGAGGTCACATTTGAATTCAGGTCTTCCTGACTCCAGGCCTGGAGCTCTCTTCACTGAGCTACCTCGCTGCTTAGGTTATATTAAGATAAGATGATTTAATACAATTCAGTTTCAGAAGGCAGACTGGTACAATGAAAAGACTTATGGTGGCAGAGTCAGAGGATCAGGGTTTACATCCCAGCTAAGCTTATTACCTTCGTGACCACATTTTAAAGGATGAAAAAAACGAAGCCCAGATATGAGAAATCACTTGCCTGAGGGTGTATTGCTCATATGTGATAGAACTAGGGCCTGAATTCATGTCCTTGGATTTGTAAGACAGGGATTTTCTACTACACTATAACCACCAGTAATGGAGAACCAGTAAATCAGGGGTTCATAACTGTTTTTGTATCATGGGATCCATTGGCAGTCTAGTAAAGCTTATGGACCTCTTCTCAGAAGAACGCATTCAGATAAAATGAAATAGTCAAGAAACATTCATTATGCATCTAATATGTATCAGCACCACGATAAGTGCTAGGGATTAAAAAAAATCAAAAGATAGTTCCAATTCTGAAAGCACTCACACTCTAACGGGGGCACAACGTGCAAACGATGACGACGTCGGTGATGTCAACAGCAACGATAGCTACCATTTATAGTGTGTTTGCTATGTACCAGGCAATGTGTCACTTTACAAATATGATTTCATTTGACCCTCACAACAACATTGGAAGATGGGTGCCATTATTACCAGCCTTGGGAGGTGGGTGCTATTATTAACCCCATTTTATAGTTGAGGAAAGTAAGACAAAAGAAGTTAAGTGACTTTCCCAAACATCTATGTACAAACGAAATAGATATACAAGTAGGTTATTGTCCATGGATCTCAGGGCACATGTAAGGGAATAAGGTGTAAGAAGACTGGAAAGATAGGGGAGGCATCATGAAGGGCTTTGAATGCCAAACAGATATTTTTATATTTGATTTTGGAGACGATAGGGGGCTACTGGAGTTTATTAAAGAAGGGAGAGTGATATGGTCCGAATTGACCTTTGGGAAGATCACTTTGGCAGTTAAGTGAACGATGAACTAGTGGTTAGAGACTTTTGTTAGGGAGACCAACCAACAAGCCACTGTAATAGTCCAGGCACGGGGTGATGAGGGCCTACGCCAGAGTGGTGGCAGTGTCAGAGGAGGGAAAATGAAATACATGAGAGACATAATGAAGGCAAAATCTATAGGCCTTGGCAACCGATGGGACGGTAAAGATAATAGAGGAGTGGGGAGTTGAGGATGTCACCTAGGTTCCGATCCTGAGTAACTGAGAGGATATGAGTTTAGTTTGGACATATTGAATTTGAAATGTCTATGGGACTGCTTCTTCAAGATGTTAAGTAGACTGTATTGATGTTAAGTAATTGAAGATGTGAGAGTGGATTGGGTAAGTAGATTTGACAATCATCACCGCAGAGATGATTAATGAATCCATGAGAGCTGAAGAGATCACTAAGTGAAATAGTATGTAGAGAGAAGAGGGCCAGGACAGGGCTATGTGAGATACCCGCAGTTAGCAGAGTGACCTGGATGAAGATCCAGTGAAGGAGACCGAGTGGTCAGAGAGGTAAGAGGAGAACCAGGAAAGAGTAGAGTAACAAAAAGATAGAGAGAAGAGAGCATTAAGAAGGTTTTCCATAGGGATGCTGCAGAGAGGTCAAATAGGATGAAGACTAAGAAAAGGCCATTAGATTTGGCAATTAAAAGATTATTAGCAGCACTGGTTGAAAGATGAGGTCGGTTGAAAAATGAAGTCAGAAGGTAAATTGTAAAGGGTTAAGAAGAGAGTGAGAAGAAAGGAAGTGGAACTGCCTATTTTACATTGTTTTCTCGAGGAGATTAGCCACAAGAGAGAGGAGAGACATGAGATGATAGCTATCATGGATAGATAGATAAGTGGTAGTTCTTTGAAGATGGTGGAGATGTAGACATAGCTGTAGTGCACAGGAAAGCAGGCAGGAAAATGTGAAGACAATCACGAGAGTGGGGGTAACAGAGGGGCGATGTCCTGGAGAAGACAGGATAGAATAGGATCATTTAAACACGTAGGGGAATCTAGCTTATAAGGAGGAAGGCCACCTCTTCATGTAAGACAGGTGAAAGCAGAGATGGTGGTAGAAGTCATTTGGCATACGGGAGCTGAGGGGAGAAGGGGAAGCTCAGCAAAATGGCCACAACTTTTTCAGCGAAATATGAAGAAAGGTTGTCAACTGAAAGGGTGGAGAGAGAGGGAGCTATGGGAGGTTTGAGGAAGAATAAAAAGGTTTGGAGTAGCTACTGTGGTAAATGGGAGAGTGAGTCAAATACAGAAGTGTAAAGTAGATAGGATTACAGAGGAAAGCAAAGGTTCCTGAAATAAAGATATGTATTTTTCTATTCAAATTCACTCCCCCCAATTTATCCATGGATCCATTAGGGAAGTGGGGACTCCAGGTCATGAACCTCTGCAGTAAACATTTTTGAGTAAAGGAGTAATGGGTTAGACACAATATATTAAGATTATTTGGAAAGTGCTGTATAGACTGGAGAGAAAAAAATACCAGTTACAAGATTCTTATTATAAGCTAGGAAAGAAGAGAGTAAAAAGTGGAAGAGGTCATGAAGTCATGAAAATACTAGCCACTATATACATAGCGCTTTAAGATTTGCAAATCTCGTTCCAAATATAATCTCATTTTATCCTTACAACAACCTTGGGAGGAGGTGTTATTATCCCCACTTTACAGATGAGGAAACTGAAGCAGACAGCGTTTAAACGATGTGCCCAGCGTCATACACAGCTAAGAAGGACCTGAAGTAACATTTGAACTGAGGTCTTCTTAATTCCAGGTCTAGCACACCATCCACTGTGCCACTTAGCCGCCTCAAGAACGAGGTACTCTCAGAGTAAGAGTCTGGCAGAGGTGCACATGATGCAATGTCTGTACTATATTATGTACATTTTATAGGACCTGAAGCCTAATTTTAATGTTTTAGCATAACATTGTTCCTATGAAAAAATACTATCTACTTTACACTGATCTGTTTTATAACGTGGGTCCCAAGAATAAATTCTGGGAAAAGTATAGGGATTGCTTGTTCTTGGTCCAATGGGAGAGAGTCCAAATGGAGCTAGGTAGAACAGGGTGGGTAACTTTTCTATCAGTCCAGTAAATAAAAGTCTATTTGCTGTGGCTTATCTTATCTGGCCACTTAAAGAGCTAATATTCAATCAAGAAACACTTATTAGGTACTTACTATGTGCCAAACACATAATGGCACCCCCTTCCCCATCCTCAGGGGACTCATTCTAATTGCCAGTATCCATTTGACAGCACTAGGTTTCTTTCTTTCTCTTTTTTTTTTTGGTATAATATTATATTTTCCCCCAATTACATGTTAAAACAATTTTAAAACTTTAAAAACAAACAGTTTTGAATTTCGAATTCTGTCCCTCCCTTCTTCTTTCCCCTCCCTCCTCCCTCATTTCTTTAGAATCAGAATATTGTAAGGCTCAAAGCCTTTGCAGTATGCCCAATAGCCTAGTGAAATAGTACTCTTTTATTCTTTCTCTGCTGCTCTAGTCTTCAATGGTATGGATTATTTCAGGGTCTTATTTGTACTCACTTTGACTTTTCCAAAGAAGGAATGTATAATCCAGGGGTGGGGAACCTGTGGCCTCGCGGCCACATGTGGCCCGCTAGGTTTTCAAGTGTGCCCTTTGACTGAATCCAAACTTCACAGAATAAATTCGCTGCATAAAAGGATTTGTTCTGTAAAACTTGGACTCAGTCAAAAGGCTGCATCCAAGGATCTAAAAGGTCACTTGTGGCCTTGAGGCCACCGGTTCCCCACCCCTGGTAATCAATCAGTGAGGCTGGGGACTGCGAGGGCTCTATGTAATGAACTTCTGCAGGGAAGTTAAAGCTTCCCCATCAGTGCACAAAGATACCATTGGTGCATGTTTGCTTAAAAGGGTCCATCCACACTTTGCTTCCTCTAAGAATACTAGAACATTTAACTGAGCCAAGGTTTGCTCACACCTTGCTAGGGTGTGGCAATGATTATCTTAAAGCTTAAGTTCTGGGAGAGCAGAGAAGGTATGCATTTACATGCCTGTTACATTCTTAAAAAATATCAGATAATGATAACTGACATTTACTATATGCCATAACATATTATTAATGACAACCCTTCATTGGCTTGAGCACCTTTATTTCAAAAGCACACCCACACATTTGCCACTCAAGGATTTTGCCCACTAATCCACTTTCTTTTAGATTCTTCCTTCTAGTGCGGTTCTGCCTCTCTACTTCCTTATCTTTTGTGCTGGCTCTGCCGGCTGCCCAGTCATCTCTTATTCTCACTCATCATCTGCTGTGTGGCGAATTGTCGGGTGAGGATTTCCTGCAGGTAGCAGTAGGAACTTCTCTGTTCTGTCCTCTTGCAACCTCTGCCCTTATACATGCACAAGGCAGAATGCTTTCTTCTTGACTTTTATCTTTTCCTGGAACTTACTAATGTTCTATTCTCTTGACCCTTTTTTTCTAGTTGGCTCCATCCCAGGTATTTTTTTTTTCATATTGGATTTTCTTCCTTTTCTTTCATTTTTTTTCAGAATCCTTTAAAAAATGTGAGCTTTGATTTTTTTGAAAGTAGGCTGTAAAATCCAACAATGGATACCTCATGGGTTTTAAATAGAGTATGAGCTTAGCGTGAGGAGTGGTCTTACCAGGATTTTTCCCCTGTTATAATTCCCACTCATCTGCACAAATAAACATTAGGACTCATATGGTTCATATTTATGAAAGAAAGTATTTTGACATATTTTGATATTTCAGTGCTTATAAAGATCTGTGGTTTGTCAGGATGAAACGTGGCACAGTGAGGGAGCATGAGATGTGAAGTTCTCAGAGGACTTAGTTGAAATCTTGTCTTGGATGCCTACTACTTATGTAACTTTGGGCAAGTTATTTAATAAAAGTTATTAAACCTGGACCCCAGTTTCCTCTCCTGTAAAATTAGGGGTCTGGACTATATGACTTCTGAGGTCTCTTCCTGCTTTAGTTTTATGATCTGTGATAGTACGCTCGGCATTAACACAGAGGGCAGCATCTCCATGCTGACAAGCTTCAGGAGTATCTGGGGCCAATCATCTGCCCCCAAACCCATCACTAAATGAATACTTAATGGTAATGAGTCCTTACCCAAAGCTGTTTTTGCTCAATGTCCAATTCTGTGATCCTGTGAACCACAGCACACCAATACTATTCATGAGGTTTTCTTGTCAAGGATACTGGAGTGGTTTGCCATTTCCTTCTCCAATGGATTAAGGCAAACAAAGATAAAGTGACAGCTAGTAAGTGTCTGAGCCCAAATTTGAACTCAAGTCTTCCTGATTCCAGGTCCAGTACTCCACCAAATGAACCATCTAGCGGCCTCTAATATATAGTAGACACTTAATAAATGTTTGGTGAATGAATGGTTCATTTGAGAAAGGCAAAAAATTGAAGGTATAGAGTAAGATTTGTTAAGATAAGGGAAAATTCTAGCTATCATATGATCTAATAGCTAAGTAATCCGATGAAAAGTTCAAGTATAAAATTCATTATACCTTAAAGTTAGAAATGAATCTCTTCTCTTGATACTGTATTTCACTATCCTAATGTGTCAAAGATGGTTTTGCTGTCAGAACATCTCCAACAGGGAGGCAAACAAGCAATACAAAAGCAAGAAAGAAGGCAAAGTAAGGCTCATGGCTGCTAGAAAACACATAGGAGATGATGGTTCCTATGCTTATGATTAATTATAGGCCAACAATTGCATGAGTCATCACTCATTAGTCACATTACAAGTCTTGATCAAGATGAAAATAAAGCAGGACAGAAATCTGTTTTTTAAAAAATCAAATTACTTGCAACAGAAAGCTCTGAAAGCCACAAAGACAATGGTGTACAGTTTTCAACTCTCATTTTTAGATGAATCTTATCACTTTGAAAAAATTCAGAAAGCCAGAGGCCCAAGAGTCTAAAATGGTAACTAGCTAAGATAGAGCCCCAATATACTTTGCAAGGACAGAACAGAGCAAAGGTAGAAGTAAAGCATTCATATTGGTGCATAATAATTGTAAAAGACAATGAAGGCTGGTTTTAGCAAAAAAAAAAAAAAAAATAAGCCTAAAAGAGGAGTAGTGACTATTCAAAGACTTTCTGAACACTTGGGTTAGATTCCACTAACAATTGTACATTTGTAGACTTTTATGTTTTGTGCTTTCCCAGAATACATCTCGTACTGATCATGCTATTTGAGGTGGTATTATGTTTGGTACTTTATTTACCTGTGTGCAATCTTACCTAGGTCTATTTAGAAATGAAGTATTCCGAGATTTTCTCAAGTCTACTAAAAAAAGAATATTTCCCTTTGATGTGTGTAATATGTTGTACTGTACTGGGCAACACAAACAATTCTGTAAGCTAGTCTGGGAGTCACCTACGTTTCCCTTCAACGACTCAGTTTTCTTTGTAAGATAGGACTTAAATTAAGAACTTTAACATATCCCTAATCCCTTAAAATTTATAATTAAGTCATTTTGGCATGACTAAAGGCTGTCCTCATGGGTAGAAATCTAGCCCTGGATTTAGGAAGACCTGGGTTCAAGTCCTGTTTCTGACACATACTGGTGGTGTAACCCTAGGCAAGTCCCTTTCCATCTCCATGTCCGAGGCAGCTATCTCAGATTGTGCTTGGTAGAAACAGAGCTTCCTATACCAATGGAATCATAGTTCTGGACCATTTGGATGAGAAATAGCAATTATATATATTATCAAGATCATTAAGCAACAGGATGATAGAGGATCATTAAAAACAAACAAACCAACCCCAAGGCAATCTATTAGGCAAACTCTATGGGAATTTGCCAATCTCTGTGCTCAAGGCTTCTTTCATCAATTAGACCAACATCACAAAGCTCACAAAATGAGAATGAATCATCATCAGTGATTGGAAGGCAAATGAGAAGATTGTCTGGTTCATTCCTCTACTTGACAAGTCAATAAACATGCTATTATCCCATTTGAAGAGTTTCCCCCTGTTCTTCCTTCTCTCCCTCCTCTTTCCCCTCCTCCTCCTCCTCCTTTTCTTCTTCTTCTTCTTCTTCTTCTTCTTCTTCTTCTTCTTCTTCTTCTTCTTCATAAAATCACCATTGACAAAAGTCTTCTTCGCATAGAAACTCTATTCCATGTGCTATTTAAGTTAATTTCTTCTACCTCTGTGTGAAGTGCAGATGGATGGCATCTGGTCACCAGCATGAGTTCCATTATTAAGTCACTCCCCCGCTTTCTTTTTCTTCCAGCTTCTGTAATTACAAGGTTTGGAGACTATCTTCTCATCTTGAATAATTTTATTATCCTACTCTAAACCCCCTTTGATTTCATCATATTTTATCATAGCTTATAATTTGGAGCCTGGAATTGAACACTAGACTCTACTAAGGTCAACTAGTCATTATTGTCCTAATGTTTATGTGTTGTCAGGTGATGGTTGCTGGGGTGAGGGAAAAACTGGCCCAAGGATATTTGTTCTATGGTTGATACACTCAGCTTGTAGTCAGTGATTATCCCTGAATTGTTTTGTTCTATACTCCCACAAAGCCAAGTGTTCTCAGTAATTAATGTATGTGGGCTTTTCATTGTGTATTTGTCCCTTGATTCATTCTTCACCTTTTAAAGACACTGTTGTATTCTGATCCTTATTCTTTATGACGGGTATCATCACCTGGGTGACTTAATCAGATCATTGGTCTTCATTCATGGCACTGGCAAATATGTTAAATGCCAACTGCTCTGGGGCCTGCCCTTGCAAAACATCATCAGAGTATGCTGCCTAGGTCATACTAACCCCTTGATAATTTAACTGAGCAAGAAATCATCACTATTTGTCCCTGAATCCTGGATTGTGTAGTTTATAGGTAATTTCCACAGACTCAATAGAATGTAAGCTCCTTGATGGTAGAAACTAAATTTTTTATGTCTTCAAAGCCTATCACAGTGCTTGAAACAAAGGAGGAAACTTATAAATGCTTGTGGAACTTAATTGTATCAAGTTAGCCTGGGAGAAGTACTGGTAAAATAAAGAAATGCCCATTTGTCTTTTTTCAGTTTAATACACTGATAATCCAAACAAAGAGCCATATATTCTTTTTTTAAGAAGAGGAAGGTAGGGCAATTGGGGTTAAGTGACTTGCCCAAGGTCACCCAGCTAGTAAATGTGTCAAGTGTCTGAGGCCAGATTTGAACTCAGGTCTTCCTGACTCTAGGGCCAGTGCTCTATTCACTGCACCATCTAGCTGCCCCTAGAGAACCATATATTCTTAAGGGTAAAGGTACCTCAAAAATCATCTAGGCCACTGCTCTCATAAAGAGAAATTTAGTCAGACTGATAATATTTTGCTTAGAATCACAAGAACATACATTAAGAGCTGGAAGATCCCTTAGAAATAATCAAGTCCCACCCCATTATATTAGTAAGGAAGCCCTGAGTTAAAATCCAGCCTCAGATGCTTACTAGCTATGTGACCCTGGTCAAGTCATTTGATCTCTGTCTACCTTAGTTTCCTTACTAAAGTGTGGATAACAATAGCACCGACTTCTAAGGGTCATTATAAGGATCATATGAGATAAAATTTTCAAAGTGCCATACAAATATTATTATTAAAAATGGTAATTATTATAGATGAGAAATTGATTTGCCTACAGGCACATGCATAGTAAATAGCACAGTAAAGATTGAAACTCAGGTCCCAGGATCATAGACGGAAAACTGGAAGTAATCTCAATGGCCATTTAATCCAACCTTTTCATTTCACAGGTAAGGAAACTGAGGCTCAATGAGGTTAAATAATTTTCTCCAGGTCACACAGGTAGTGCCCGAGGTAGGATTTGAACCTGGGTCTTCTGACTCCAGAGCCAGAACTTTTTTCATTGTGCCTCATATTGTAAGCATGTGAAAATGTTTGTAGGCCAGCTTATTTTATATTTCCAAGTTGTTCTAAGTAGAAATTGAGACTATAATAAATAACAGGGAAATAAGAATCCTTTCCTATCAATGTAAACATTACACATCTGGGTGGACATTTTCATTACATATCCAAAAATGCCAACACCAAATGAAGAATAAATTCTTCCAACTAGGTAATTAATTTAAGTAGATTGTAGTCTTCAATCATAAGGCAGGGCTGGTGTCTTCTATTTCTTTCATATCACTGCTCAGTGGTTAGAACTTGCTTATTATGAATTATAAAAATAGTATGAAGGAACCAGAGGAATCTTCAATGAACATTCAATAACATCCATTTCCCATCAGACAACTACAGAAAGATCCAGGCTGCATAATGTCTTTCCTTATTTAATAGGCCCTGGAATGTTAAGAAAAGCCAATGATTTCAACAATGGAAACTTTTTCTATACCAATACGCTATATATGTTTTGAAGGGTTCACTGAAGATCCCATTGCTCTCAAATACCTATCATTGAATACCCATACATAATTCTGGCATCAAGTATTTCCCTCCACACTTATTCTTGAGAGCCCTATTAAAATGCAAATGCAAATGTCTCCGGAATGGTTAACATCCTTCTATAAGTCATTAGTTGTTTCAGCAGATGGACTAAACCAGGTTGAGGATAACTGATGGGCCACAAAGCCATGGATGAGTTAGGGGAATGTCTATCCCAAGCATGTGAGGGCTTCCCCCAAAAGAGTATATGGATGGCAACAATTTGTTCCAATGGCCATGAATGGGGATGAAGCTGAGGAGCACTTAGAGCTTGGTCAGACATAGAAAATGCCAAAGTCATCCACTGTATCTCGGGACATTGCCTGTCATCCTGACTTGTCTTGCCACTGGACTTGGATGACTTTGGAAGAGAGAGAAAGGCTGATGACTGTGCAACTCTACCTCACTTAAATACAATCCACAAAGGAGTCAAGACATCACCTCATGATGTTATTAATCCTCTGAAAAAACAACAAATAATAGTTGGTTTTGTATACAATTGGCTTGTCACATGATTTTCAACTTGATGGCTAGTTGAGAGCTGGGCCCAATGTACTTGGAGGGGGATAGAAAGATAGGTCTGGAGTATAGGTGCACGTTAGAAATGACAGCCTTGAGAGGGGCACCACAACAGAGAGTCAGGAAGAATGGGCACATGTGTAGTGTGGAAAGGTTAGGGAGCACTATAAGGTGGAAGACAAATGGAGGGAACAGGAGGCAAAAGTTTCACAATTCTGGGTTGGCCTGGCCTTGCTCCTATGTTGTTACTAATTGACAAACTTTAGAAAGGTGCTATGTCAACTGGTAGCCCATGAAGAAAATATTATGATATACTAAAAATTTTTGAGTTTCAAAAAATTGGTCTGGAAATCTTATGAAAAAATATTCACTAAAACCTTGGTATGCCACATATAGAAAGTGGGAATAATAACATTCCCGGATCCAGTTTTATATGTATTATATTGCCAACTTGCAAATTTAATTCAACAAATATTTAGAAATCGTATATGTTTTATGGTATGCATTTAGGATAGAAAGACAAAAATAAAACGGTCTTTGACCTCAAGTAGATTACATAGCAGGGATTCCCCCGCACCCTTTTTTGGCCCACATACTCTCTTGGCGTTCAGTAAATTTCCTGTATTCCCATTTAATACAAAATAAGTTCTAGAGTTTATCTTGCATTTGTACATAAAAATAAAACAAAATATCATTTTTTCCATATTCCCCTGACAGCTTCTTGTACTCCCTGGGATACAAGGCTGGAAGAATTTGTACCTAAGTTAGGAAACCTTGAACTAGATCAAATGAGTTGATGTATCTTGAGAATTTGAGAAACCTTAAAGTGCTACATGAATAACATCACCATTTGTCGCTCTATGATATCCCAGTGTCTCGTTGTCTAGTAATCTTATTTTAAAAAATTGAGCAAGCTGACTATGGCATGATCTATTCTTGATGAAGTCTTACTGGTCTTTAGTGATAAATACCTCTCTTTCCAAAAGCTTTCCAAAAAGCCATTCAGTAATAGCTCTAGAATTTTGCCAGAAACTAAGTGAAGTCAAGTTCACTGTATTACAGTTTGAAAATTGTCCTTTCATCCCTTTTATGAAAATTGTGACAGTTGATCAATCTCCGTGTCCATCTTGCACTGGAATGCATTCCCTCCTCCTCTGTTTCATAGAAGTCTTGTTTTCCTGAAAGAATCAGCTCAAAATCCATCTCTTGCAAGAGGACTTTCTTGTTTCCTCTGGCTGCTTGTGCCTTCTCCTCCGAGATGACCTCCCAACTTCTCTGCGCATGTTGTCTCCACCCCACCCCCTATCAGAATGTGAATGGGTTTGCTAGGTGGTGCAGTACATAGTGCACCAGGCCTGGAGCCAGGAAGACTCATCTCCATTGTGAGTGCTTAATAAATCGAGGGGGAAATAATTTGCCTTAGAAATTCACTATTTAGTAATTTTTCAGTCATGACTGACTCTTTGTGACCCCATTTGGGGTTTTCTTAGCAAAGATACTGGAGTGGTTTGCCATTTCCTTCTCCAGCTCATTTTATAGATGAGGAAACTGAGGTGAACAAGGTTAAGTGACTTGCCTAGGGTCACACAGCTAGTAAGAATCTAAGGCTAGATTTGAACTCAGGTCTTCCTGACTTCAGTTCCAGCATTCTATCTACTGTGCTACCTCAGCGAAATTTCCTGAGTTGCTGTTAAATCATTTACCACATATATACAGACACACGTATGTGAATATATGTATATGTATACACACATATATATACACACACAGATACACATATCAGTTCTAAATGATCCTGGGAGGTCCCAGAGCTGCCTTTTTCTCCATTTTCACTACTTAACTGTCTTATTTCCTCTATATACAAATAAATCATTGCATATTTCTTCCATTCAGGTAGATGAATGTGAGTCTTTTTTCCTATAAAATTTCCCATAAAAATACAAAATAGCATCTAACGTCTTTTGTGATGATTAGTCATATTGCCTTCTTTTCATCCCACGGAAGTTTCATCTCAAGAAATGGTGTACAGCATTGACCCAAGGTTAGCAATAATTCTCTCACTTTAAAGAAAATCCAAAACATGCGAGGACTTTTAGCTTGGAAAAAGTGTCTTCATTTTTTTAAGCTATTGTTCTTCAATTATTTTTTGTGGCATAGGATATACAAAGTAGGCCTTGAAGCCAGAAAGACCAGGGTTTATGTTTCACTTCTGACACATACTGGCTGTATGACCTTGAGTAAGTCACTTAACCTTTAACACTTAAGTTCAGTGTTCTAGGAAACTCTTTAGGATTGAAAGTAGCAGAAAGTCTTCTAACCTGCTTTGGTACAGAAAGTTTCCTTATCTAGGAGTGTCCTAGACCAGTCTCTATCCCTTTCCTAATCTCTTATATTTCCTCCTTATAGATTCAGGAAATAAAGTTCTTAGAGTTCTTGACACTTAGAGAGGAGTGACAAGTTTTTGCAAGGTACACGCTGACTTAATTCTTCAGACAGTACTTTCTGTAACTCCTAAAATCTCAGACTATTTCCATTCAGATGTACCTTCACACTGCTTTCCCAGCCAAGAAGAAGATAACCTCAGTTTTTCAGATTATTTTTAATGTATGACACTAACCATGCTACTCCTATTGAAATGCACCTGAAATTTAATGAAATGCTAAGATGACTACTAACATGATTAAGCAGAAAGTACAGAATGGCTCTTCCTAAGCCAGTTAGAGCCGTTGGACCTGCTGTCTTCCTCCGTAATAAATCACATCTGATATCTGGAAGCTGAAATACCATGTAAGCACTTCTGGTCTTACTCTGTCCAAAAAAGTTGGAGAATTTTATCAGAATAAGATTTCTGGTGGAAGAGGAAAAAACCACCCTACTCAGACTTTAGAAGTACATGGAGAATTTTTTCCCCTATTACAGCTTGGGTTTGTTTACAAAATCCACAGAAAAGCTTCTTTATATCTACAGAAGATGTGTTACAGGTTCAAGTTGCTCTGACCCTGAGACTAAAATTACCATTCATTACTTAGCTATTACTAAACATATACACACACACACATATCCATCCTTAAGAGGAAGAGAAAGCCCAATTCTAACAAGCTATAGATAAATATTTGGAGCAGAAAGAAGTGAGTCTGAATTCAGTTTTCCTTGAACAAGTTTGCTTATAGCATTAGTAACTTTAGGACCAGAGTAGAAAGGTTAATTGAAAAACTCGTGTGAATATTAAATCTCAGCAAGGGAGAGTCTATTTGTACTAACTTTCCACTGATGACTAAACAGAAAATGGGCTATATTTTTTTTTTTTTCCGGATGAAGTTTAGTTTGAATGATACAAGGGGAAAGACGTCTTTTACCGTAAGTGTGAGAGATGCCGGAAAGGTTGCTGAGGCAGATTTTAGCACCTCTCTTCCTGGAGGACTTTGAGTTGAACAGGTACATCTCTCTGGGCTCATTAATTAAAGTTTTGTCTGGATAAGACTATATGATCTTTCTAGATTTCTTTTTACTATCTGGTTTTATATTCATCATAGAAAAATATTTTTAGGCATCATAAATAAATGTAGAATGTCTTGATTTATTCTTGCTTGGGGACTACATGTAAGACTGTCTGTTACAGATGGTAAGGTTCAGAGCTGGAAGGGACCTTCAAGATCATCTGGCTTAACCTCTTCATTTTACAGACTAGGAAACCAAAGCCCAGAGGCTAGAAATCACTTGCTTTAAGTCACAGATGCATTAAGTAGAGCGGCCCAAATTCCAACCTAGGTCCTCTGACTCCCAACCCAGAAGGACCTAAAAGCCTTTTGGGCTTATGGACTTTGAAAACAACTTCCACATATTTGGTATTTCAAGATACCTTTAGTGCTTAAGGTGAGGATAAAAAAAAATTAAAATTATACCTTCCTGGACAATGTGTCCCCATCTGACCACACCATCCACCCACCACTTTAGAAGAGAAGGTGATAGGACAATAGATTGATAGGTTTAGATCTGGAAACGACCTTAAAGCCCATTAAGTCTGCAACCTCTCTTCATTTTACAGATAAGGAAACTGAAGTCCAAGGAGGTTAATGGATTTTAACCAAGGTTAGTGCATAGGTATCAAGTGACAGAGCAGGAGGAGAAGAAAGAAAACAAAAGAGAGTGAAGAAAGAAGCAAAGAGAGTAGTTCCAGAATTGTGGAAAGATCTGGAATACCAGAAGAACAGTATTTGACGTTAAGATTGCAACATACTTCTGTCAGTCAGTCAACGAGCATTTATTAAGACCTTGCTAGAGCCAGACCCTTTACATACCATAGCTCATTTGTGCTTCACAAAATGTGAAGTAGAGGTAGCTGCATAGAATTAACTAGGTGGTATGGTGGATAGAGTGTTGTGTCTGCAGTCAGGAATAACTGAGGGCAAATCTGGCTTCAGACTCATTATGTATCCCATGGTAAGCCATTTAACTGCTGGCTGCCTCAGTTTCCCCATCTGTAAAATGGGAATAACAATGACATAACACCCCCACTCCAGCCCCAAGGGTTACTGTGAGGATCAAATAAGATAGTATTTGTAAAAAAGTAACACACAAAAAAAATGCTAGCTATTATAAATTCCCATTTAACAGAGGAAAAACTAAGCATTATACTCTATGATTTTCCCTTTATACCAAATATTTCGCATATAACTATATGTATATATGTACCTATATAGTTTTGATGTGCTACGTTTTCTTATATTTCAAGAAAAAGAGTTTTTTTAAGAGTATGTAAGGAAATTAATTGTCTAAGTTTTTAACAATTGCATTGAAGAGGGACCTTTCATAATGCTAGGTTGTCTCCCTTCTCGCCTATGACTCAGCATGTGACAGTCCAGAATTTAAACAGCTTTAGCAGGCAAATTGTTATTGAAAAACAAGTCATAGTAGCTCAAACAACTTGCTGCCATAAAATTGTATGTAATGATTATTTTCTTGCTGACATTTTTGGTGCCCTTGGTTCTACATGGTTTCTCATTATTTGACTGTAATAGAAAGTGGATTTTGTTACAAGTGCTGCAGGGCCATTCCTTGGGGTGATTCTGAGACCTTTGCCGCTTTTGGGTTTTGAAGATCTAGACCAGGGCAAATCTGGGGGGCCCATACTTGGTTCTGGGAAATCTTTCCTGGGCCTGTTGCTTGGTAGAACGGGTAACTTCCGTACCCTGTTTAGCTTTCCAAGTGGTATTAGGTTCCTTAGACAACAAATAGACAACAACTTGGAACAGCCAGAATCCCTTTGGAATAACTTTAAACTTCATGAGTGGGAGCAGAAGGAAGGATAAGGAGATCCAGTATACCTCTGAGTATCTTCAAGATGAGTCAGGGTGGGCAGAAATTTCCTGAGTCTATTTTAGAAACTGATCCTAGCCTTGGGGTCCCTTAAGTCACCCCCTGGTTTGAGCCAGTAAACTCAGCAGCTAGAAAAAAAACAAAATGAAAACAAAACAACCATAGATCATTAAACTTGTGATTAACTAGTTTCTATTTAACCATTGTATAAGAAGAGACTCTACATAGTACTTCTTTCTGTCTTTATTTCTCATTTATGTCTATATTTTGTACTGCAAGGCAGATTTTAGTGTATTTGGAATTTGTCAGTATTTTTCCTTGGATATCTCATTATAGCTTGAGGGTGTTCAGTTTCGAGAGCAGTGAGTCAGTCAGTTGACAAGAATCTGCTAAGTTCATTTATGTGCCAAGCACTGTGCTAAGCCCTGGGGAAAGAAAGTTAAAAAACAAAACAAAAACCCAAACCCAAAACAAACAAACAAAATCTTTGTGCTTGCTTTCAAAGAATTCAAAGTCTAATTGACTGTTTCATTCCTACGTTTTTAGTCTCAGCACCTAACATAGCACCTGTCACTTAGAAGATACTTAAAAATTGGGTATGATCTTGGGTTGAGATTAAAGGGCTATGTTCTATCTATCAAGAAAGAAAGGCTTTGAATATGAGAGAAATGGGCCAGCATGGAGGAGGAAAATTCTAGGGTAAGAAGGCAGTAGATGGTAGGTAGGTGGTAGAAGTTAGAAGCATGGCTGGGAGGAGAATGAAACCTGGCTGGCCTGGGCCCATATCCCAGATGGAGACCCCTGGAAGGAACTCACAAATGCAAGATGGAAGCAGGCATGGGCTCCTCATAATCTTAGAGAAATGGGGGCTGGGGAAAAAGAGGAATCCAGAGTTTGTTAATTAACTTGCTTAAAGTCACACAGCCACAACATATCAGAGTAAGGACTTTAATCCCTATCTTCCCAAAGGCAGTTTCCTATTTACTATGTCACTTTGTATCTCAGTCAATCATTAGCAGATATAAAACAATATATTTCCCCTCTCAATTCATTTAGTCCTTAAGATGATTTGAAGTAAATTTCTACAAAATTTTAAGAATTGACTGATAACTATTTTCTTTTTTCTATTAAAATTAGAAGACCAGCAAATATGTGTTTTTTCCCCCAGAAAAAAAATCTTGATTTAATTTTTTTTTTTTACAATATCATGACAATACGTCTTAGAGAAAACTGTGACTTACGGTGGATAGAGCTCTGGCCTTAGAATTAAGAAGGTCTGGATTCAAGAATGAAGTATTGACTGTGTAAGCACTTATTCTCTACTTAGAACAATTGCTGATTTGCATTGGAACAAGGAGCTGCAGACGCTGATCAAATCACAGGTTTAACACCACCCTCTCAACACCTCCTTCCCCCAAAATGCCTAGAATATTTTTTTTCGGTAGCTCATAAAGAAAAGTTTTTTTTTTTTAATTTTGCTCTCATCTTCTAAAAAAGAAGTGATTTTTTTTTTTATTTAAGTGAGCTGTGGCTAAAACAAATTGCTACACTTGATTCACAAGTCTTAACTAGGGTGAAGTGACTAGAGCTTTGTCACAGAGCACCGCATTTAGAGGGCATTAACCGAATTTGGAGTGCTTCCACAGTATAGAAACAACAGAGCCTAGAACCAAATTAGGAAGCATAAATTAAAACAAGAAGCTACAAGATTAGGCAAGTCCCTCTCTTCATCTTCCCTGATTCCAATGCATAGTAACATCCTCACCATGATGGATCTCTTTCTCTTGCCCTCATAAGTTAGGGTCTAAGACTTTATTCCCAAAAGAGAGTTTGTTTTCTAATGGTTGTCCTAGGTTCCAAAATTCCCATCTGGCTGGTTGTAAGAGAGATTTATTTATTTATAAAAATCGAAAGGTAAAGCTATCACGTGGCTTATAATGTTAACAAAAGAATGGTGAAGAAGGAAAGAAAACATAGGGAAAAGTAAAGTGCTAAAAGTCTAACTTTATTTGTTTATCCTGGATTTCATGCCAAAATGTTCACATTAAGAATCAACTTTGGTGTTGATGTCTCATGGTTCTACTTTGTATAAAGTACATTGGTATTGCATAATTATATTTGTGACTGCAAAACTATGATATGGAAATGGAAACAACAAATTAAAAAAAAGATTGACAACTTTAATTAGCCTGAACTAATTTGCATTTCTCAAATTAATTTTAAAAGCCAAACTCAAATAAATATTTTAAACCACTTCTTTTCTTCCCAAATAAAATAAAAATTCCAGCCATATTCTTTGTGAATTTGTGCAAACATATAGCTATAAGTCTGTTAGCTGAGGACAGCAAGGCAATCATAAAATTTGGAACAACAGGATTTTCATTGGACCAAATCAAAATTAATCAAGGATGACCTGTATTTGGTCTAAGTGCTATAAAGCAAGAAATGTAAAACAAATTTAATCTTCATTGAAAGATTATATTATAAATACACTAAGGTAATTTAAACTCACAGCATGAGAAAATCCAGTTCTCAGCTAATGCATAGTATGTCTATGTTGGAATATTGCTGCGAAATGGCTAGAAGCTGATCTTAAATAATATTTAAAATAAACTTAAAGTAGTGGGGCTTGAATTATCTATTTGGAAATAATAGAAATTGTCCTTTTGGTAATAATGCTTCTATTTTCTATAGTGACTTGATTTCTGTGGCAAATACTGTTGAAATCTTTACTACAACTGATATTGACTTTTTAACTTGTTTGCCCAAAATTTAACTTTTGAAGCTATTGACAAAAAAGCAATAAAAACACCAATATTATTTAACTCTTTTGCATTTTAGATAAGAGATGGTTAAGAAAATAATTTTCTGAGAGCAATAAAATTGGGATGGATAGTTTGTTCACTTTCGATTTAGTTTAATATTGTTATTATCTGGTTGTTTCAGCTGTGTCTGACTCATTGTGATCCCATTTGGGGTTTTCTTGGCAAAGATACTGAAGTAGTTTGCCATTTCCTTCTCTAGCTCATTTTACATAGGAGGAAACTGAGGCAAACAGGATTAAGTGACTTGGCCAGGGTTACATAGCTAGTAAGTGTCTGAGGCTGCATTTGAACTTAGATCTTCCTGACTCCAGACTCAGTGCTCCATTCACTGGGCCACCTAGCTGCCTTTTTAATATTAGAGATGCCTTTAAGTAGTCTTTTAGAAAGAATGTCAATATGATGATGACATCTTTTTCTTTCTTTGTTTTTTCCTTTTGGCCAAACACTCTGAAAATTGAATGAAACACTATAGCTGATCAGTGATTCATGGAAATCTTAAAGAACAAAATTCAGCATTGGGGAACTTTTAAATATATTCCATTGGCAATAGTTTAGCCATCTGGTAAGAAGGAACTGAAATCAAGGTAAAAAACAGAATTCTGGCTGGGAAGTATATTGATATTTATTGGATCCTCATATTTCGAATATGACAACAGCATATCTTGCTTAATTAAGATACTCCCAAAATTTACCTCCCCAAATTTACACACATATAAAACACATGCATATATGTTTATATATATATATATATGTATGTATATACATGTATGTATGTATGAGAAGCAGCTGTGGCATAGCGAATAGAGAGCTGATTTTGGAGCCAGGAAGATCTAAGTTCAAGTTTTGCCTCTGACAAAGACTGTGTGACCTTAGGTAATTCAACTAATTTCTTGGTGTTATAGGAAATTTTTTAAGACTTTAAGTTGTAGTATAGAGTTGACCTGCATTGGTAGAGGGAGTTTCTTATACCAGTGAAATCACAGGATATCTATACTTGTATACCTACCTATGTATTTGTACCTGTGTCTTACCTGTACCCATCTCTCTGTCTCTTTCCTGTCTCTCTCTCTGTCTCTTTCTCTGTCTCCCTGTCTCCCTCTTCCCCTCCCTCCCTCTTTCTCTCTCTCTATCCATCCATCATCTATCCATATATTTATCTATCAGCTGTATACACACACACACACACACACAAACACACACAAATGTATAACTGATTTCGGGAGATATGCTTAGCTTCTCTATAGATTTATACCACTACATCAGGGCTTAATATACTGAATGTCTAGTAAGTTATAGTTAAAAACCAGAAAGAATTAAATTGCTAAAAATGTGAATGCAATGAGGAAATGAGACAAGATTTTGCAGAAGGAAAGAAAAGTGCCCTAGTTATCTAAACCTCTTCATTTCTTGAGCTAGCCATATTAATGGATGATTTAAGTATATCTTGAGAGGGCTTCAAGATACTAAGGGAAAAACCTTGTTAAGTGAGGTCAAGGGCCTAAAACAGAGGAAATAGATTATAGCTCACATCCAATTCTAATTTTTTTTCAGACCATACAATAGAATAGTGGTAGCTCTGAAAAATATGTTATATGTTTATGAAAATAAATTATGACTAATGGAAATATTTGGCCTTGACAAGATAAGTGCGGGAAGGAGAGAAAGGAGGCACAATGATTCCAAGTCAAGATTTCAAGTATTAAAAGGGCTACTGTATGGAAGAGGGAAATTAAACTTATTCTTCTTTGATCCATATAGAGGTCAGAGCTACAACCAATTTGTAGAAGTTGCAGAAGTTGTAAATTTGATATGAAATAAAAAGAACTCTCATAATTGAAGTCATTCAAGAATGGAAAAGGCTGACTCAAAAAGCAGTGTTACCTTGTTATTTTGACATTTTAAAAAACTTTGTGTGACAGAAGTTCACATTTTCTTACAAAAACTTTTTTGCTTTTTTTGAATATTGAGATATTTGTGTTTTTTGATGATTAAGTTCATAATAAGGAACTAAAGTAATGAATTCCTTCAGGCACATTAAGTATTCACACAGAGGATAGATGCTCCCCTGGAAGGGATGCTGTAGAGGGGATCCTTTTAATGGAAAGGGGCTTGATCTCCAGGGCCTCTTCCAACTCTGTTTTTATATAATTCTGGTCACCAAAGAAGGAAATGGCAAACTACTCCAGTATCTTTGCCAAGAAAACCCAAATGCGGCTACAAAGAATTGGACATGTCTGAAACACCCAAAAAATTCTTTCCCCAATTTGTATAATCTAAACTTTAATGAACATAGCAACAATCTCAGTTCCTCAATGTTTCCACGTTGCCATTGTCTTTTTTTTCAGGAAGTAATCCCATTAACTAGATTTTACCATGGTAAGAATGATGAGGTCAAATCTGCAGCAATCTACCAATTTGGCAGTTGTACAATACATAATTCAGTTGAGTCGATCATTTGACAGGTGAAAGGTGTGGTCATGTTGCAATTTCTTTGGCCATATATAATTACGAAGTCTAACTATGTATTAGAGGAAGAATGGAGAATGTATATTTCACTAACTCAATTCAATAGCCATTTATTAAGTAACCACTATCTGCTAGGTACTAGGGCAACTAGGTGGCTGAGTGGCTAGAATGATGGGCCTGGAGTCAGGAAGACTCATCTTCCTGAGTTCAAATCTGGCCTCAGACATTTGCTAGCTGTGTGACCCTGGTCAAGTCACTTAACCCTGTTGGACTCAGTTCCTAATCTATAAAATGAGCAGGAGAAGGGAATGACAAACCACTCTAGTATCCTTGCCAAGAAAATTCCACATGGGATCACGAAGAGTCAGACATGACTGAAATAACGGAACAACAAAGCTGGGCACTAGCAAAACAAAGACAAAAATGAAAAAAAGTTCCTGTCCTCACTGAGCTTATATTCTACTGGAAGGATGTGACATACATGCAAATATACATGCAACTATATTATGATATAATTAATGACTGAAGAGGACAACAAAAGGAACATAGAAAGTGTTCTAGAAATATTTATAAGGAATGATGGAATACTAATAGTTGAGTATTGAGGAAGTGGGTTGTATGTGGAAGGCAGCACCTGAACTGAGCCTTGAAAGTTGATCAAGGATCAGGAAGTTGGAAACAAGAAAGGAATGCATCCTTCATATCTAACCATTACCATTGCGAAGCAGAGAAATGGATAGATGATCGAAATGGAAAGAGAAAAAGATAAAAAGGCAAAAATCACGTACATCCTTGTCTGTCTACAGGTGGTAGCATGTAGTAAAATTATAGAGAGCTGGATCTTACCAGACTCTATTCTCTTGATTTAAACCAGTATGCTGTCCACAGTTCCCATAATGCATACACCTATCCCCACCAAAGATATATGCAGGTGAATTTTTTTCTCTTCAGAAAAATACTTATTTTTCTTAGTTTATTAAAACACTCTGTGGAAGCAAAGTTAAGTGATTCTTCCATGATTCATTTGGAGCTTTGGGATCCCCTTGGGTGAAGGGTTCATACAAGCATAAGCCATTTTTAGTGATCTCTAATTGTCAGTGGTAAGTATATAGCCAGGAACTAAGTAAATAATATGCCCTAATTTCAACACATTGTTGGGTTTGGAATTGGGGCCAAGTTTTCATGACACAACTCCAGCTGGCATCCCACTGGTGCTAGTTTGTTGGATGGCAAAACATCCTGTTCAAGATCCCTAGTGATCTGAAGAACTAAGTATGGGGATTAGCCTGTCAAAGAGATAATGCACTAAGTCTCATAGTGTGTTTGTGGCAGGGTGACTGCAGCATTATATACACCTCAACACAGGTAGAATATACTGTAGTGAGAGCAGTAATTCCATTTCTCTGCCTTTGGTTATGGTGGAGTGAGGGTGGCATTTTCAGTTATTTTGTCTATTGACTAATTTGCCTCTCCGCCAACGTCACTTCTTTATACATATCGCGTTGGTTTTGGGTTATGGATATTGATATAATACCAAAGAGACTACCAGGCTAATTCATGTAGTCTTTAATACATCGATCATCTAACAAACATGTATTAATCATTCACTCTATGCCAGGACCTGTGGTAGGTGCTGGGGATATAAAAACAAAAAATGTTCTACTCTCAAGAAGCTTGCATGATATGTGTTTAAGAGAGAGAATGGTGGAGTAGATAAACAGGCCAGTCTTAAAGTCAGAAAGATGTGAGATCATATCCTGCCCCTAACTCGCATAGGTTTGTGACCATTGGCAAATTGCTTAATATCTCAGTATCCTGTGCAAATCTAGAAGAATATAAGTGAGACAGACTGCTGGTTCGAGTTGGTAAGGGAATTTTCTACCCTGATGAAGTCACGGTTTTAGACTGAAAAATCCTTCCCCAAACCAAAACAATACAACCCTTTCCCCCCATTGATAAGAAAACTGAAGCCCAGAGAAGTTTAGTGAATTGCCAAAGGTCACATAGCTAATAAATAGAAGAGGGATTTGATTTAAAAATCCTATTACTCTAAGTCTGATGCTCTTTTCCCTATCCCATGATGCCTCTTTTTTGTGTAGATAATGGGAAAAAAGATCACTTGATGTGTCTTGGGTTTGAGAATACATGTATAAGTACAAGATGAAAAGAAACACCAAGTTAATTTATATGGTCTCATTTACATGCTGATCAGTCAACAAATATGCCTGGCAGTGGCCTTGGTGCTAGGGATACAAATAGGATCCCCCTACTAGAAGAACCTTTATTATTCTTGATTGGGAAAGCCCACTCTCCTGGAATGAAGGGTTAAAAGTTTGATCAGGCTCTAGTGATTCAGGATCTATATTAGCTTTCAATTGAAACCCTACTCTAATAATGACTTAAATGTAAAGTACTTTGTATTATATCATTAGTCCTTTGAGCTTTTCATTTCCTATATTGCATATTTAAATTGAATTTATTTTTGTAATTAGACTTCAAACAAATTTTTTAAAAATCAGTATCTTTTCAGAAAACTAGACTTAGTTCAACCACATCTGATAATATTTTGCACATATAAATGAGCTCTCTTTTAAGAACTTCAAATTGTTTGGCAAACAGTCCAACAATGCTACTGAAGAAACAGATGAGAGAGGTTATGAAACTTAAATAGGGTCATATGTTGAGTGAGATTCTCCCAGTGAGCAAAAGTTACACATGGGAGATAGGTTAGGCACTTTTCAAGTTGCATTAAGATTGAGGCCACTGGGAATCTCTTTAATAATTTACTGTTTCTGTATACTAAGTAGTTTTGTCCTAAGGAGCCCTGGCAGGCCATTATTACCCTATTGATTAAATTATAAGCAAAATACAATGAAGATTGGATTAGAGCAAGGAACACTTTACTGTCTGCTTACCTTAGAAAAAAGAAAGAAAAGTGAATAAATCTGCTTGACTTTTTGGAACTTTGATTTTGTTGGATATTATAAGCTCCTTGGTGAAGGCTTTAATTCAGGAGAATAGGAAAATATAGATTTTTTAAAAACAATTGTAATGGTCCTTGATGATAGTTTCGCAATAGATATTTCTAACTCAGAAATGAAATGGATTTTAGAAATGAAATCTTAATTGAAGCATACCAAAAACATTTAATTGTAAATTGCTACAAAGTTAGCCTTTTCATCTATGTAACTCCTAGTCATTCAAAGCTCAAATCAATGTCTACTTTTTTCCCCAGGGACCTTCTACAAGTACACTAGCCCAAACTATCGCATCTCTGAATTCCTATTGAATTTATATTTGATATCACACAAATGAATACCACAACCCATATTGTCTTATTAATGAAATTTTTCACGTGTGGAAGACTTTTTCCTATGCCCAGATTATATGCTCTTTTAAGGAATGAATCAGGGTGTACCATTCTTTCATATCAGTCGGTCAGTCAATTAACAAGCATTTTTAAGACTCTACTACGACTCAGGCACTGTGCTAGGCATGGAGTATACAAAAACAAATACGAAACACTCTCTTCCCACAAGGACCTTAAATTAAAAAAAAAGGGAAACTAAGAAAATACAGTATACTCAATACATACACATATAGATGTGTATAGTATATAGGAAGAAAGGAAACTGGTATTAGATACTTACTATGTGCCAGGCACTGTGCTAAGTGTTTTATTAACAACAACTCTGTGAGGGACGTGCTATTATGATCCCCATTTTACAGTTGAGGAAACTCAAACAGAGGCTATGCAATATGCTCAGAGACACAGGAAATGATTATCTAAGGCAGAATTTGAACTCACTTCTTCCTAACTCCAAGTCCAGTATCCCATCCACTGAACTATTTAACTTCTACATACAATATAAACAACAAGGGAGTTTATAGAAAGAGGACACTACCACAGCTGAGGAGAGGGAATCAGGAAAGATTTTTATTGAAGACAATTCTTGACCTATGTCTTTAAGGAGAAAAGTGATCGTAAGTGGGGGAAGTGAGAGATGAGTGCATTCCTGTCTGGGGGACAGCCAGAGAAAAGATATGAAGACAGCAAATGGAGGGGCATATGTGAGCATAGAACAAGAAGGCCAGTTTGTCTGGACTGTAGTGGGTGAACAGAACAATACCTAATGAGTCTATAAAGGTAGTTTGGCAATAAGTTGTAAAGGACTTTAAGAGTTAAACAGAGCGGGGAGTTAGGTGGCAGCTAGGTGTTGCAGTGAGTAGAGCACCAGCCCTGGAGTCAGGAGGACCTGGGTTCAAATCCTGCCTCAGACACTTCACACACTTAATAGCTGT
>CM053627.1:169149727-169165364 GCA_028646595.1 Phalanger gymnotis
TACACACGCAGAGACAGACACAGAAAGACAGACAGACAGAGGCATAACACATATGCCCCAAATGGTTTTTAATCTAGTTTATAAATTGCACCCCCATCTGCCTTAGGCTCTAGGACTACAGAAGTCTGACACACAGATTCCAAATGGTTTCTAATCTAATCCATATATTATAGTTTGGATAATATCTTTGGCCTAGCAGAGTTCTATAGTCAAATAAAAGTGGTGATTTTATTGAGGCTAGTTTTTTTTTTTTAAAAGAAAAAGACTAATTGAAATTACAGACTGTCACGTAAGTGTTTATTGAGCATCTACCATATACCAGTCATTGTGTGAAGTTCTGGGAATATAAAGAGATTTAACACATAGCCTCCAAAGGGGTTTTAATCTAGTGGCTAGATTCTAATCTATACTTTTCACCCTCTAACTGCCTTTAGTGTTGAGAATTCAGAGCTATAATACATAGACTCTAAATGGTTTCATGTCTAGTCTACAGATTGTAGTCTATCTGATATCTTTGGCATAAAGGAATTCTATGTTACAGTACAGCAAAACCAGTAGTTCATTTCAGAATAGATGGTTCCCCCCCACCCCCGCCAATCTAAATTATAGTATTTTCTGTCACGGAGACCATTCCTCTGCTGTATAGGCTAATTCCATTAAAAATAAGGTATTTCCCAAAGGTCTGCAAAATCAGGACTCACCCACACAAATGACTAATTGTGATACTTAGGAATGCATCCTTGGATCGAAGAAGTCTCTAGATCTACAGAAGCTTCTGGGGCAGAAATTTGCTCCTGTTTATGCTGGGATATCTGGCAACTTACTGGCAGGGATTAACATTTTCCATTTTTCCAGGTCTGGCAAAATTACAAAGTCTATATGTGGTTATAAATTATTGAAGTAGAAACAGAGAGATTGGAGGAGGGGCTGATCTCTCCTGGGAAAAATATTTCCTTTGTCTCAGATCCTTAGTTCTTCCTAGAAAGCTGTCAGGGATTGTGTCTTTGATAAATTTTCTTATAGAACATGTTAAGTCCTATCACTTTACTAAGTATGAAGTGGAAATCTTATATGCTTCCAAAATATGCCTATGCACACAGAATTGAGTGGAGACCTGAAGCAACTAACCAGACATTCTTTTGCTGAAATATACCCTAAATTGCCTCATTTAAAGAAAAATGGGCCTGAAAAGTCCAGAAAATGTCATCACTGTATCTTATTTGCTTGTGTAGTTAAAACGATGGGTGAATTCCTATGAGAAAAGATAAAATAAACTTTAGCTTTTAGCCTAGAGACAAAAATTTATTACTGTAATTCAAATATATTTGGGTTCAAAATTAAGTTTGTATGGAAAACAATTTATGGGAAAAATATTGAGAGTTGTAGCAGACTATAAAGCTTACCATGAATCAATGCAGTCAGATAGTCAAAAATGTTAATGTCATCGTAGGCTACATTGAGAGCTATACTACATTTTATAGAGCAAGGGAGGTGATAGTCCTACTGTATTTTGTACTGAGTAGATTACGCAGAGAGTATTTTCTTCAATTCTCGGTGCCACATTTTAGGATGGACATTGACGAACTGGAGAACATTCAGAGGAGGACAACGAGGTCAGTCAGGAGAGACTGTAAGACCATTCCTAATGAGGACTAGGAAGGAACTAAAGATGTTAAGCTCAGTGAGATAATTAAATGTGTGTGTATGTGTGTGTGTATGTGTGTGTGTGTGTAGATGCTATACATTTTCTTTTTAAAAAATTATGTTATTCTTCATTTATGGAATAAACAAAGCATTTCCATAACATAGTACAATAAAAAAGATGATTGCCCATGAAACCAAAAAATCTATGTACAACTGGGTATTCCTTTCGAATATACAACAAAATTATGATGTAATTTTTTTCCTTTTTTTCTTCACTGCCTACCCCCCAGAGATGACTACCATTAAACACAAATAGGTATGTATGTATCTATACATATATATGTAAAATTATTCTATACATATTTCTATTAATCAGTTCTTTCTCTGGATGCAGATGGCATCTTTCTTCAGATGTCCTTTATAGTTAATCTGGGTATTTATAATAGCCAAAATAACTTATTCACTCAAAGTTGTTCTTAAAACAACATTCCTATTATTAAATACAATATTCTCTTGGTTCTGCTCATTTAGTTCTTCATTATTTTGTGCAAATAAAAAAAATGAATCAAGTGTGTGTATGCGGGAAATGCTATATATTTTCAAGTGTTCAAAAGCTATCGTGTGAAAAACTTATTTGATTTTAGTGTTGAAAAATCTTGAGAGAAAGCAGAAAGCTATGTGGGGAAGATACAATGTGTGAATCTGCCCACAATTCTAGTTAAGCTCCCAGACTATAAAAGAGGTGCTCTTCGATGCTAATGACAGAGGGAGATTTGGTCTAGTGGCAAGATTTGGCCCAAGGTATTTTATTACAAAGTGAAAAATGGTTATGGAATAAGCCAAGTAGAGTGGGGGAATTCAGAATAGGTGTTGAGTAAGGCAGAGTGAATATAAAAAAGGAAGAGCATATGAGTGTGGATACTTGGAGCCAATTCTATGTTGGATGAATTGGTTTAAGTGCAAGGTACAGGCAGGCCACCCCTTCCAGTGTAGCCAACTGCAAGACTGTGGGTCCTGTGTCCCAATCCCAAAGCTTTTTGAATGGCATCAGCATTTGGGAAGATGTGGTAACCAACCCTGATCAGATGTAATTATACAAGTAGATCAGTTCTGAGCCACTAGTATATGCTTCATAGGAAATGAGAATGCTCTGGGAGAAGTCAATAGATGCATAACCAGGATGGGAGCATCGTTAGAAAGACAAGTAACTGTGAAAGGTTAAAGACCTCTGATCAATGTAATGAGCAACCATGATTCCAGAAGACTGATGGTGAAGGTTACTCGTATCCTGACAGAGAAGTCATGGATTCAAGATATAGAACAAGGCAAGCATTTTGGATGTGGATAATATGTCAGTTTGTTTTGCTTGACTGCATAGTTGTTACAAGGGTTTTATTTTTCTTTTTTCTTTCCTTTAAATTGGGGGTAGGTGTTAGGGGGCAAAAAAACAAGAGAAAATCTTTGTTAATTGAAAAATAAAATGAAAAGAGAAGCAAATGTGAAAGGCTTTTGAGTCTCTCTCTCTCTCTCTCTCTCTCTCTCTCTCTCTCTCTCTCTCTCTCTCTCTCTCTGTCTCTGTCTCTTTCTCTCTCTCTCAGTATGGGGGAGGGAGAAATTAATGTAAACCAGGGGCCAAGAGGCAGAACTAGGAACAACTAATTGCCATTGCAGAGAAGTAAAATTGGGGTCGATGTAGTTGTCCAAAAGGGAAATAGGAGGGAGCAGAAGGATGTTCAGAATATATCAGCTTCCTTTTCATTGGAGGGTTCCAAACAGATTGATGATCACTCAGGAATCTTGCAGAAGGGATTCCTGGGTTTAACTAGATGGCCTCTGAAGTTCTGATGTAAAAATTCTGTGAAATTATATATTATCGATTCTTTCCTTATTAGCTTCTAATACTTAGCTTATCAAAACCTTTAAGTTTTTTTTGTAGAATTTTAAAAAATCCTCATCCTTGGTTGTCATCGTCGATAAGAAATCTAATGATATATATGCTATTTTCATGACTGTCTATAGATGTTCATTCTGGTCAGTAACTGGAAGGGTTTATGTTTGATCTTGCAAGCTGCTTGGTGACCACCAGCCTAGTTGTCCTAGCTATGACATACTTTAGCAGCTGTAGGAATAGCGGAAAGAAGAAGGAGCAATGAACAATATAAGCAAGCATAGGGATATAAAGATTAGAAAAATAAGGGGAAGATAACAACATTTGACAAGTTCCAATGCTGAAGGAGCCTCTGAGGACACATTCTAGTGAAAGGGATGACAAAAAGGAAAACTGGGAGGTAAAAAATGGAAGGGAGGGGCAGCTAGGTGGTGCAGTGAGCAGAGCACTGGCCCTGGAGCCAGGAGGACCTGAGTTCAAATCCAGCCTCAGACACTTGATACATGTACTAGCTGTGCGACCTTGGGCAAGTCACTTAACCCCAATTGCCCTGCCAAAAAGCAAGTAAAAAAAACAAAAAAAAAAAGGAAGGGAAAAAGTTAGATCATGAGGTTTATAACTAAAAGGTATAAAACTTAAAATCCCTAGAAAATGGAGTTAGGGCAATTAAAAATTGTAAATTTCTGTTAATGTATGGCTTCCATAATCAAGACTGCATAGGCTTTTTGTGGCTATTTCCCATTGGATTATGATGTGAGAGGGAAAAAAACAGCGTGCCTTGGGAATATTTAATGAAGAATTAATTTGTTGCTGAATATTTATATACTTTGAGCATTTATCTCCTACAGATGAAAATGTCGGACTCATACCTTCGCAGACTACCTTAGCAAGCCTCAGTGGCTGAATAAAATGCATTGTTCAGTGATCAGCCTTCTGGTGATTAGTTTCACTGAATTTAGTTAGGATAATATTTGAACAACAGACACACAATCTCTTCCTGGACTTGTTCTCAGAACCTTTCCAGTCCCAGCTTGCAACCCACAAGTATGACCTTTGAAAGCCCAGGGTCATTTTCCAGGTATCATACCAGGATTTTGTTGGTGGGCTTTAGCAAGGTAGAAACTAGAGTGAAAACTTAACATTCTTCAACCAAACTAAAGGGTAGGTAGGTAAAGGGAGGTTTCATGGTGGGAGCAGGGGCTAGACAGGTTGGGAGGGGAAGATACTCAGAATCCATTTGAGTTAATCTACTCCGATACCCCTTCCAACGTAAGTCATGTAAGTATCTCCTCTACAATATTCAAAGCAGCCTTGCTTCAACATTTTTAAAACATGTTTTTAAAATAAGATGTAGGAGAGAGACAGAGACAGAGAGACGGAGACAGAGATAGAGATACAGAGAGATGGTGAGAGGGAGAGAGAGATGGAGAGACAGAGACACACAGAAAGAGACAGAGAGAGAGGGAGAGACAGAGAGAGATAGAGAGGCACAGAGACACAGAGGGACAGAGAGAGACAAACAGAGGCAGAGACAGAGAGAAACTACTTTGAAGAAACATATCCAGAAGATGAAAAAGTGGGGAATAAGTTTAGAGGACTTAAGCTGGAGGTTAAAGAGAAATATGAACATACATATAAAGCTAGATTTGGAGAATATACAAAAAATTGTAGGAGGTTATGTCAGGGAAAAAATTCAGGACAAAAATCAAAGGTATATAGTATCTATCATATGATACACAAACTCATGGTCAAATCCAATACAGAATTTAGAAAGGTCAGGGAAACAGTTTGCCCCAGAGGAGGTTATGGAGTGGCAGAGACTGCAAAAGATCTGAGGACAAAAAATTGGTAGGGATAGAGGATGAGTATATTTGCAAAGTAAATTTTTAAAAATTTATTTTAACATTTGTTTCCACAATGAATGAATAACATTCATTTCCACAAGATTTTGAGTAACCAAAGTAAATTTCCAAAAAGGAAATTTAAGAATTTCCAAAAAGGAAAAAAAAAAGTTGATAGAAGAGGTGATGTCAAACTGGATCCCTGGAGGTTGCATATTGACTTTAAAAACCATGAGTGAATAATATCTATGTTGTATTGCATTTTTATTTGTTTCGTTAAGCATGTCCTAATTACATTTTAATGTAGTTGAGGCTTCATTAGGGACTTTTGCTGGCAACAGATTATATAACAGGAATAGTTACATTTCGTTATTTTATTTTATTATTCACTAAAAGTATTCAGTAGAATAATGGCAGGTGAGACATCAAGTAAGAAAGCTAGACTTGGAATAAGGAAGATCTACATTCAAATTTTGTCTCATACTCATTAACTGTCTGGCCCTGACAAAGCACTTGACCGTTTAGACTCCGTTTTCTCATCTGCAAAATGGAGATTATAATAACCTACCTTACAGGGTTGTTATGAGGATTAAATGACATAATAGATGTACAGTCCTTTGCAAACCTTAAAGTGCTATGTGCATGAAAAAGTGTATATAACATGAGTTATTATTATTATAGTATCAAAAATCAGCGAGCATTTATGAAGTGTCTACAATGTGCCAGGAACTGAGCTCAGTGCTGGGGCTGCATAGACAAAAGTGATGGAGCTTATTTTCTCATAAGAGTGATAGCATGAACATATATAAGCATATTCAGAATAATAAGAATGTTATAGTTGCAAACAATTTTAATGATTATCTGCTAAAATGACCTCGTTTTTCTGATGAGGAAACTGAACTCAAACACAGTTACATGACTTGTCTAAGGTGGTCAATAACAGTACCCAGATTTCTGGTAAGTGATCATTTTGCTGTATCTTGCTGCTTTTCTAGCTTCCCCCCATCCCTACCACCCTCACCTGTGAAGAACAAGAAGGGTTAAGGGAGTTGGAAAAAGTGCTTGCCTTGAAGTCAGAAAAAAGAAATGTACTTAAATCCCACCTCTGAGACTGACTAGCTGGGAGAACGTGAACAAGTTACTTAGCCAACCTGGGGGTCTGTTTACTCATTGGAAAAATTGGGATAATAATAACTGTGTGGCATACCTCACTGGGTTCCTTGTTAAACTCAGATGGCACAGTGTCTATGAGGCACTTTGCAAACCTGACAGCACTATAGAGCTTATGCAGAGGCCACATGGTAGAGTGGGTAGAGTACTGCCTTTATGGTCTGGAAGATGTGGGTTCAAATCCTGCCATGGACACAGACTAACTGTATGTAATAACCTCTCAATGCCTACAGAATATATCTCTAAGATTGTAAATTTTGGAAGTTACCAATCTGTATTAATAGAGGGAATTTCCACACTTGGTGTTTCTTAAACTGATGAAATTACGGGTGTGGACCCAATCCCTTCCCAAATACATATCAGTTACCATTGGCTTTTGGATTACCTGTTGGAAAAATGGAGATCAGTAGGGCTAAAGTCCTGGTATCCTTTAGTGTAATGTTATTAATCTTATTACCCTCAGCTTCTTACTTCCCATTCATTTACTCCTTGCAAGATGGCTTCCAACCTTACCTCCAACGGACATCTTAATTTCCAGATCTGATAGTCCTTTCTCAATCTCCATACTTTTTGACCTCCTTGCTGAATTTGACACTCAAGAACCCCTTGTCCTAAATGCTGACTCCTACACGGATTTCACAACTTGGCTCTCTTTGGATCTCCCCTTAGCTTTTTGCTTCCTCTTAAGTATCCTTTGTCAAAACCTTCTCTGTGCATGGAGGCAGAGCCCCAGGATTCTGTCCTGGGCCCTCTTCTCTTTTTGAAGTTTTCTCTCTTGGTAAATAATCAGTTCCTCAATGCTTAACTATGATCTGTATGCAGATGAGTCATGGAGCTGGGTCACGGCATCAATCACCCGTTACAAATATCCAATTACATGCCCCACTCTCATCGCAAAGTCAACACGTCCAAAACACATCTCACTACATTTTCCCACGAACTGACCTCTTTTCCCGACCTTGTTTTTTTTTTTTTTCTATTGTAGGCACCACCATCTTTCTGGACACCCAGGTTTGTAACTTTGGGGTCATTCTTGATTTTTTGTCTTGCATTCAATCCTCATTTACAATCACCTGCTGACTCTTGTCACTTCTAACAGCTGCTCTCAGATTTATTCCTTCTTGCCCCTCCCCCCCACCCCAGCTCGCACAGTCACTACTGTAGTTGAGGCTCTTAGCATTGCTTCTTGGGATTATTAGAGACAATTAAGTGGTGCAGTGGTTAGGGCACTGGCCTTGGAATCAGGAAGACCCGAGGTGAAATCTAGCCTCAATCACTTATTAGCTTCGCAAGTCACTTAATCTGTCTTATTTTCCTATTTCATAATAGCACTTACCTTCTGGGATTTCTATGATGATCAAATGAGATAATATTTGTATAACGCTTAGCATAATGTACGGCACTTTATAAAGTAGGCACTTTATATATATTTATCCCCTCCCCCATTATAAAAGCATCATAATTGGTCTCTCTTCCTCTAAATGCTCCACTATCCAATTCATCATTCATGCAGTTCTAAACTGATTATATTTATAAAGTGCTTAGCAGAGTGAGCGGCACATAGTAGGCACTTTATACATGTTTATTCCCTTCCCCCATTACAAAAGCATCCTAATTGGTCTCTCTGCCTCTAATCTCTCCTCTATCCAATTCATCATTCATACAATTCTAAACTGATTATATTTATAAAGTGCTTAGCAGAGTGAGTGGCACATAGTAGGCACTTTATACATGTTTATTCCCTTCCCCTATTACAAAAGCATCCTAATTGGTCTCTCTGCCTCTAATCTCTCCCCTGTCCAATTCATCACCCACACAGTTACCAAACTGATATTCCTAAAGTACAGTTCTGACCATTTCATTCCTCTACTCAAGAAGCACCAATGTCCCCCTCTTGCTTCTAGAACAAAATGCAAATAACATCCTTTACAATGTGGCTTCAGCTTACCTTTCTGTTTATTGTACATCACTTTACCTCTTAAGCTTTAAACCCCAGTCTTGCTATTTGTCACAGAGGAAATACTATCTTCTGTAGCCATACATCCACCTAGGCTATTTCTCATATCTCAAATGCATTCTCTCCTCGTTTCCAACCCAGAATTTTGAGCTAACTTCAGCATTGTTGTTATGTTGTTGTGCAGTCATTTCAGTTGTGTCCAACCCTCCCTTTGTGACCCCATCTGAGGCTTTCTTGGCAAAGATGCTAGAATGGTTTGCCACACCTTTCTCCAGTGGGTCCATTTAGTCAGGCAATCAGAGGTTAAGCGGCTTGCCCAGGGTCACACATCTAGTGAGTGTCTGAGGCTAGATTTGAACTCAGGCCTTCCTGACTCCAGGCCCAGTGCTCTATCCTCTGAGCCACTAGCTGCATCAATTTCAGTGCTAACTTAGACTAAATACTATTTCCTCCTAATAGCTAACCTGATCTTCCAATTGCAAGTTTATTTTATCCTCATATTTTATACTTATATTTTTCTGTATACAAGTCATTTCCCACTAATAAAGTATAAACTCAGTGAGGAAAGGGACTTTGTACGTCTAGCACCTCATGTAGTGCTTGGCATGCAAGTGGTATTTAACAAATGGTTTCGAACACATTAATAAATTATCTGATACCCCCCTATAATGGAAAGATCATTGACTTGGGTGTCAGAAGATCTAGGGTCCAACTGTGCCACTAAGTAGCTTGGAAGACTTACTTAATCCTATTCGACCTTCCTTTCCTCACCTATAAAACCTCTCAGGTCCCTTCCCACTCTCAACATTTTATCAAACGATGTCACTTTGGCTTTAACAGGCAATGTTACCCTATGCCTCTGAAATCTTTCTTCAATAACTTTGTAATATAGTATGTGATGCTTCCTGAGTAACATTGTGGTTCTGTTTTTTGTTTACTTGTTTGTTTCTTTTGTAGAAATCTGGTAATATTTTCAGAGCATGACCCATTTATCCAAATAACAAATCTTTTCTAAGTCGGAAATTTATTTTTAAAATTAAATGCAAGGGAAAAGACAGAGGTAAGACATCTTAACCGGCACATAATCCTACTTATCTATCTTTTATGCCCTAGCCTGACTCTAGTCATCCTTCCCTTCCCAATTCCAATTCAACACTCATTTTCTCTCTCTCATTTAGATGTCAATTGTACTTATTGACTGCACTACATGATTTGGCACTTAACTGTATTTTAAGCTCCTTTCCATTTCATTTGTGTTAGTCTTGTCTCACTAACCACAATGCAAGTTCCTTAAGGTCTTATGTAAGGTCTTTTGTATTTCCTATAATGCCTAGCACAGTGCCGATCAAGCCCTTAATAACACTTGTTAATATTCAGGGTTGGACTCTATAATACACATTGGGAAGACTCTCATGATTTCAGGCCATTAGGCAGTTTCCAGGGCAACAAGCCACTTCTGCTTTTTCTCTTTAGAACCCAAAAAGTACAGAAAGTGCAAAATTGCACTGTAGGGTCTTCCAGCCCTACACTTTATCCAATAAGGAAAACATTATGGCCAAAATCTGAGATGTTTTCCAGGGCCTAATGCTGCATGTTTTTCCTCCATGTAAGATTATTTTTAATTTATAAAAGATTATGGGAATTTACAAATAAGGGAAATATATAAATGGAATCATTTGGAGAGTTCCCCATTACAAGAAGTATATAAATACCACCTCACAGGAGACAATTCCATTTTCAGATAATGCTAATTGTTAGAAGACTCTTCCTTATATTGAACATGGGCCTATTTGCTTGTAAAATGCGCTCTATGTGTTGCTAAAGTTTCTTTTATATCTTCGCCTTTATTTCCAAGTGGCACCACCTCCTATTAAACTTTAATTTTAAAATGAGTAGTTCATACATATTGTATCTACACATATATATCATATTGTATATATATATATATATATATACAGTTCTTAATAGACACATATTGCATATACCTACAATAAATGTGATATTATATATAAAATAAATGAGATAATATTTATAAAAGTACTTGGCACATGGTAGGTATTTAACAAGTTCTTCTTTCCTTCCTCCCTCTCTTCCTTCCTTCTTTTCTTTTTCATATTTGACCTATGCTCCTGCATAGTTACTGGTAGGATGAGCATAGAAGATCCGGGAATGAGTTTGCTATTTCTGAGCTGTGTGACTATTGGCAACTGACTTCTCTGGCTTCAGTTTACTCATCTATAAAATTTGGATGATGCTGCTTATATCATTTATCTCAGGAGGTGATATACGTAAACTAGTTGGAATCTTTAGTTTTCTCAAGACTCTGCTCAGGTGCCATCTTTCATAGGAAGCCTTTCCTGATCTCTTAGTTGTTGGTGTTTTCTTTCTCCTTCCTTAAGTTATTAGAAGCCTTTCCTGATCTCTTAGTTGTTGGTGTTTTCTTTCTCCTTCCTTAAGTTATTATGCACCTACTTATCTATTTACATGTTTTATTTTGCAGTATAACTCTTTGAGGAAAGGAATATTTTTGTTTTTATTTTTGTCTTTCTACCCCTAGAGCTCAGCACAACATTTCACATGTATCAGACACCAAATATGTGTTTGTCCAATTGACTATATCAAACAACCCATAAGCATTTATTAAGCATCTACTATGTTCCAAGCACTGTGCTAGGTGCTTGAGATAAAAAAAAGAGGGGGATGGGCAAAAGTCTTCAAGGAGCTTCCATTCTAAAGACTAAATTAAAAATATTATTAGTATTGCTGCTGTCTTAATTAGAATTCAATGTAATTCAGAAAAATACTGATTTTGTGTTTTAAGTACTATAATATGCTTAGTGCTTGATGTCTTCACTCAAGGAAATGTTATTTAACAAAATCGTGCCATCAAGATTCTGCTAAAAATAGAAAATGGATTGATTTTAATATTTGCTTTAAAAATAGATCTTCCCTACCAGATCAAGTTATCAGCAGACTTGTGATGAGAATTCACTAAAGGAAGTAACTTTTGGTCATGCCTAAGAGAGCAGACTCCCCACACTGATATAGGTACTTGAGAGCTATTAAAAATAATTTAACAGATAAATATATGAAAGAAAGATTATAGCCTAATTCAAAAGTTTCATATCAAGTAGCTCCTCTAAGGACTTATTTTTCTGAACAGAAGAAGTTGTGTGAAAAAATTAATAATAGAAGTTAATGTTGGAACTCTTAAAATTGAATAAGGTCAAAATAGAACTACTGTCTGTGCATTTGTGTTCAATTGTAACTTTTAAAAGACACCAGGAGGCTAAGTATGAGTGTAGAACTTCCCTAGTTCAGAAGACACTATAGTAGTGCAGTTTTTTTTATACTTGGAGGTGGGGGGAGTATCTGCCAGGGGTGGGGAACCTACAGCCTCCAGGCCCCGTATGGCCTTCTAGGTTCTTGGGTGTAGCCTTTTCATTGAGTCCAAGTTTTACAGAACAAATTCTTTTATTAAGGGGATTTTTCTGTTAAGTTTGGATTCAGTCAACAGGCCCTACTTGAGGACCTAGAGAGCCACATGTGGCCTGGAAGCCTAAGGTTCCCCATCCCTGGCTAGCCAATATCCAAGTGGTTTTGTTCAGACTTCTTACTTTTACTTCTTTGCTAATTCATATCTCAAAGTAAACATTTTCACAACATAAGGGTAAGTTCCATTCTTCCTGAAGTAGAAATGGACATTTATATTGGTGAAAGGAATTTTAAAAGATAGCTTTTGTCTTAAATGTAAAACTCATCTATATAGCAGACGGTGATTTAAAATGGATGTTGAATTTGATACTTTTTGTCTGTATCAATGCTTGTTTCTTTGCTTAATATGTTTCTGATTTATAAACTACTTTCTTTTAAGCACAGGATCTCATTTCAGGTGGATTGGACAGGACATACTCTGAAACCCCTTCTATCTCAGGCATTCTGTGATTTTGTGACTTCCACAAGTGTTTTTTTCTTTATCACATACTACTGTCAGCCAGAATTTTACTAAAGCTCCTTCCTAAAATTGCCTCATAGCTTAACATAATTGGCATCTTGTCAGAATAATTTACTCTTCGTAGTCAAGTACGCCTTTCCAGATAAATCGAATGCAACTTATTTTGCTTTCTGAAATACACAATCAATTGAAATGTGTGTGTGTGTGTGTGTGTGTGTGTGTGTGTGTGTGTGTGTAGCCTAATGGACAGTCAATAGATTATTCAAATAATTGTCTGAATTTATTTTGCGTATCTGCACATTGTCATGAGCATTATTAAGTATCCTTGGATATTCTAAAAACTGTCTTGCATCTCTGTTTGGTTTGGTTTTTACCACCCTGGTGCAGACCTTCATCACCTCATGCCTGAACTATTGCAGTAGCCTGCAGGTTGCTCTCCCGCCTTCAAGTATCTCCCCGCTTGAATCTATCCTCCACTCAGGTGTCAGACTGATCTTCCGAAAATGCAGATCTGATCATATCATTACCTTTTTCCACTCAATAAACTTCGGTGGCTCCCCATTACCATCAGGATCAAATATAAAATCTGGTTTTCAAAGCCTATCCATGAACTGGGCTTTTTCTACCTTCCCAGTCTCCTTATACCTTACAACTCCTCCATATACTCTGTGATCTAATAACACCAGAATCCTTGCTGTTTGTTCCTCACATTAGATACTCTATCCTAGTGTTGTCAGTGGCTTTGCTCCACACCTCCTCTTTGTCTCCTCATCTCTGCCTTTTAGCTTCCCTTGTTTTCTCCAAGTCTCAGCTCAAATCCCACATTCAGAATGAAGCCTTTCCCAGTCCTTATTAATCTTGTGCCTTCCCTTTGAGACTAACCCCAATTTATCCTCTTTATATCTTGTTTATACCCAGTTGTTTGCATGTAATCTTCCCCCATTAGATTGTGAACTCCTCGCAGGAATGGACTATTTTTTGCCTTTCTTTGTATCCTGTTTTTAGAACAGTGCCTTGTACACAGTAGGCACTTAATAAATATTAGCTGTCTGTCTGCTAAACAAACTCATATACTGGTAAAAGGGGAGAGATGAATTTAGCTAATGTGTCTGAGATGACAGACATCAAATTTCTAGATAGTTTTATTTATAGCTTTTATGTTCTCTAAAAATTCATAAAATTTGTAAAAAGACTAATTCTGCTTAGTTATATGAGTAGAATTGACAAAAAATTGTCAGTCTACTGGAACATAGTTCTGACCTTCCCAGGAAAAGAGATCACAGATATTTAGTATGGTGTACAACTGGTTAGAACAGGATATGTATCCCTAGCCAAAATTTGGGATTATTCTTATACTTTTGTCACCCATACTCCCAATGTTTGATAATTAGTATAAAACAATGGCCACTAAAGAATTATAGCTTTCATAGTACTCCATGTTCTTCAGAATAAAGGCAAAGCCACGTCATCAATGACACAGAATGTCAATATCAAGAGCAGTTTTGTTCAGTGATGCCTGGGGGACTGAAAATGATAATTATGCTTTTGTTCCACAAGACCATGTAATTAAAACAGGAAAACTGCAAAAGCATAAAAGACAATTATCATCTGACATGATAAAATTAATCTATTCACTTTTTTTATCACCCACATAATATGGTTTGAGTTTATATGGCTACTGCCTACTATAAACTATTCAATTACTGTGATAATAACCTTTTGCTCGCTTTGTAGATGTTTCTACTTTTTTCATGCTATTAAAAGGATTAATGAAATGAAAAAGATGCAAGCAAAAACAGCTCCTTAAAAAAAGAAATAGTAGGTTTCCATTATCGATCCTATCCTGATACCAAATTTTTAAAAGAATAAGCTTTTTTGGATTGTTCTCTTAAATTAATATACTACATAGAAGAGGCGGAATGCCATGATGGATAGAAAGCTGGCCTCAGAGTCAGGAAGGTCTGAGTTTCAGTCTTTCTTTCTGACCCAGGATGGCTGTATGATGTGAGGCCAGTCACTTAATCTCTCAATGCTACAGGCAACTTTCTAAAACTGTAAGTTGCAAAGGAGATGCAGATCTGTTTTGGTAGAGGGCATTTTCTCATTGGGATTTCCTAAAACAATGAAATCATGTGTCTTGCCCCCCAAACAAGACAAAACTATGCTATTATTTTGTGCTTTAACACTACATTAGAACCTTATTACTACTTGAATTTAGTTAGCACTGTGCCCGGCATCTAGTAGGTGCTTAACAATTGTTTGTTGATTGATCATTCCAGATTAAAAATCACTGCCATGCATCACACCTGTGTAAAACCTTGATACATTTAGCTTGTGGTATAGATGTTATTTCTGTCCTCTAATATCAATAGTATGAAAAGGACATCCACCTTCATTAATTTTGTGTAGGCAGCCAGTAGTTGAAAAATATTGATTTAGCACCTACTATATGTCAGGCACAATGCTAAGCTATGGCAATACAAAGAAAGGCAAGAGACAGTCCCTGTTCTTGAGGAGTTCAATGTTAATGGTGGATAAGATTAGGGTGATTGTGTATTTATGTTAATTAATTTGAGACATCCACTGGAAAGAATCATATAACTTTTAGGTTTACATATCATGTCTAATTTTTATGCTTGTGCCATCAGCTTTGCTTCAAAGTACTACCAATTTATCAACCCTTCTTGCAAACTAAGTACTGTGCTAATAAAATTTTATGACCTTTCTAGTACACATTTATTTCTTCCAAAGGGGGGGAGGGGATAGTATTTTTAAAAATTGAATGAATTTGTTAAAGTTCAGTGTCTTAATTCTAATCTATTCTGCTATATACAGATTAAGATGAAATTTCTTTTGGCTTTTAAACATTTCAATAGGATTTTCTTTAAAACTATACTATCCCCATATACTATACCCAATCCCCATATACTATACTTATACTAATTGAATTATTAGATAAGCATCTGCTCAAGCCAATGAAGGGTTGTCATTAATAATATGTTATGGCATTGTGTTGACAAACAAAATGGTCTTTGTTTTCTTTGAGTAATTCAGTGTATTTCCTTGAGCCTTGCTAAGTGTTAAGCCCCAGGCCCAGAGCCCTGTTGGGTGTGGAACCTATGTGGACGTCAGCCTCCCAGGACCTTGGGGGGAGTGGCTAGCACTGGAGCTAATAGAAGCCT
>CM053627.1:169174451-169191740 GCA_028646595.1 Phalanger gymnotis
TGTATTAAGTAATTTTACACACACACATACCTATTTGTGTCTAATGGTAGCAATCTCTAGGGTGGGGGGAGGGGGAAGTAAAGAAAAAAAGGGGGAAAATTTACATGATAATTTTATTATATATTTAAAAAGAACAACAAATTGTACATAATAGATGTGCAGTTTCATGTGCAATCAGCTTTTAAAAAAATTATACTATGTTATGCAAATGTTCATTTTATTCCACAAATAGGAAAATAAATTTTAAAAAATGCAAGTTAAGTCAAGGGACACAGTTATTATTCTCATATTGCTCATTCTCATATTGCTTTTAAGTTTAAGAGTGGAGGAAAGGAGGAGGTAATTGGAGAATACCTAATCATGTATGATGTCATTTGGGAGTGATAGATGTACTAGTCTCTTTAATTCCTGATCTGATTGCCATGCTCCCCAATGATCTCGAAAAGACATTCCCATTTTCATAGTCCATTAGTTTGTAGACTGAAGTCCCAGCCCACGCCCTCAGGCAACATAGATATTTCAGTCTATTTTCAGCTAAATCACATAATCTGCATATATCTTATTTGTACATAGTTGTTTTTATGTTGTCTCCACCATTAGACCATGAGTATCCATTGAGAGCAGGAATTGTATTTTGATTCATACATATATCCTCAGTGCCTGGCACATAGGAGCTTAAATGCTTATTGACTAACTTTGGAAGGGTCATCTGATAATCCTGTTGAAAGCACAAATCATTTCTAAAATACACCGCAGAGGCAATCTTTCAGCCTCCACTTGAATATATCTATAATAAATAAAAAGGGATTTACTGTAAATTAAGACAAACCATTCCATAACTCAAAAATCTCTAAGTACAAGTGAGGCTTACTAGTACACACTGACTGTTCCTTTATTTTTAGGAATGATAGAGAGTCAAATCTTGACTGAATTCCTTTAAAGAGGATACCTCAAAAATTTAGCGCAGTATTAAACTACCAATGCTTAAAATTGCACTACGACTTTTATAGAAGGGAAAATTTCTGTCAATATGATTGAGAAATAATAACTGTGAATACACCAGGCAGAGAAAGATCCTGTGTTCATAGTAATACTAAACTAATGATGAGAGAGCAATATATAATCACAGTAAGAAATCCTGCTAGTGCCATAACCTAAAATACATATGAAGGCAAAGCATTTGGAAGCTTAGAGCATAAGAGCACTGCATGCATGGGAAAGGAAGTACCATAAAGAGATTCATAGATATATTAGCAATTTAAAGAGACCTATGAGACAACCTAACCTAGAGATGGTTTTGATTGTCATTAAGAGTTCATTTGAGGGTAAAGTAGAAAATAAAATTAGAGACATAGGTGGGAATGGAGAATATATGTCTTGAAAATAAGTCAGAGTTCAACTTTCTAAGAAACACAGAGAGGCTGGCACTTCTTTAATAGAAGTGGAGTGACATGATTTGTGAGGGACATTTGAAAGACAAATAGAGAAGTGGAACACAGAAGGATCAGAGAAGGGGATAACCTGAGGATAGGGAAAACAAACAGAAGGACATTCTAGTAATTTCAATAGGATGAACTTATGGAAGATAAAGTGAATAATTTTTCCAAGAGCGAGATTTCTTAAGTTAGTGAAGAGCTGTAGAATTTTTTTCCCCGAAGATATTAAAAAATAGAAAAGATTGATACCAGAATGAGATGGTCTAAACAAGCTTCTAGGCAAAATTCAGAGGAACAGAATAGATGACCATGCATTGTCCTCCACAGACTAAGAATTTAGTATAGAATATCACATACATATCTAGAAGAATGAACAGAATGAAAGGCATCAACTTGGATTGGGTGGACTTGGAAAAATAAAATTGCATAATATACTTTTTTTGTTTTCCGAGGAATACCTAAAGACCACTAACAGCATTACACATTACAATTGGAAAGCTTGAAATGAACACCATAAAATTGTTATAATTAACCAGAGGAAAAATTCCTTTCAAGCTCTTGGAATCAGTCCTACATAAAAAATGAACTGAAACACTATTTGGCAATGCTGGGTGAGTAGAGAAACATTTAAAATCCACAGTTCATTCCATAATTTAACAGACTTCCAGGAAATGCAAAATAAATCAAAGTTTACAGAGAGGACACTGGCTACATATTATCCTGATTAGGTTATTAAAAAAATACCTATGAAATTCACTTTCAGTACCCAAAGATGAAAACTTGGAAACTGGTTTTAAATCCATTTCTCCATAATTTTTGGTCACTAATTCAAGTATAATGTGTTTCTCTTGGACTAGAGTTTATGTAAAACAGAATTTAAGAAAAATATATGTTATCATTTATTAGCATAAAACAAATGGACAGAATACTTTGATATTGAACTAATACTAATAGATAATTGTTGTTGTCGAGTCTGCCTTTTTGTGACCTTATTTTGGGGTTTCCTTAGCAAATATACTAGAGTGGTTTGCCATTTCCTTCTCCAACTCACTTCACAGACGAGGAAACTGAGACAAGCAGTGTTAAGTGATTTGCCCAGGGTCATAGAACTTGTAAATGTCTGAAGGCAGATTTGAACAGATTTGAAGATGAGTCTTCCTGATTCCAAACCCAGTTCTCTATGCACTGTGCCACCCAGCTGCCCATGTCTAATTAAGAGAAGGTAAATATTCAATAGTGAAAGGAAAGGGTCTCAGATAAAATTTTCATATTCTTATTTTGGTTTCTGTTTATCATAATCTGAATACAATACTTTCTTTTGGTTTTTGCTAAAGGTGAAAGACTTGCTAGAAAAAATTAGTATTCCATTTGTTTTAGAAACATAGGCAATTTATCTCCTTAATTGTTGCTTATGTGTTGTAAGTAGTAATCCATTCTGTGGGGGCTACAGGCCTTTGAAGGGCTACAGAACAAGCAGAGGATTACTCAATAATAGAGTATATGGGAAAGACATCAGTGAGATACTAAATCTGTATTTATAGGTTAATACTGGAATATTACTAATATAAAGCAATGCTAGGGGACAGTGAAGCTAGAGGCCAAAGGGTCTGGTGTTAGAAGATTTATGTGAATTTTGTGATATTATTTGTCTAGTGTGGTTTTTATCAACCACTTTAGCCCCCATTGATAACAACCTTCAGGATAATCTTCAAATACCAAGGACAGCAACATATAACTGTGCTGAATTTCTCAGCATATTCTTCCATGGTCACTACTGAATACAAAAAGGGAAACATTCTTCAGTGATTTTGAAATTAAAGTCCATCTCTGTGTTTTCCTGCAGTAGCCAATGAAATACAGTGTTTCACACCATGACTAATAACCCTTGCCCCTTTCTATATTTTAATGTCACAGAATCAAAGTTTCAGAGTTGAAAGGCACCTCCAAGGTCATCTTATCCAAACCTGCACTTGAAGAACACTAGTAAGGGGGAAACCTACTACTGTTCAAAGAAGTTCTTTCCATTTTTGATTACCTATAAATAGAAGGGGACTTTCCCTTACATCAATGTAAAACTTACCTCTATGTAACTCCTACTTATTGTTCCTAATTCTGGCTTCTGTGGTCAAAGAGATCAAATTTATTTCCTCTTACATATGACCATCTATTATCTTTCTCCTCCCTCTCAACCAGTCCCTTCCTCCCTTGTTCCTTTGATTGTCCCCCATCTGGCATGATCTTAAGGTTACTTATTATTCTGACTACCCTTCTCTGGATACCTATTTAGTTTACCAATGCCATTCCTAAAATATATACCTATTTATTTACATGTTGTTTCCTTGATATAAACTACTTGATGGCAGAAATTGTTTTTGCCTTTCTTTTTTAATCCTCAGATCTCAGCACAGTCCATGGTACATTGCAAATACTTATGTGCTTATTGACTTGACTAGTTTTTCTCCCCAATGACACTGCAAGCTTTAAGTCTGATACCTCTTAGCACCAAATACAGTATTGTGCATGACATATATTCTACATCAATTACACCTTATTCTTTAATAAAAACTTTCATTTGGGAAATTTGGGAAGGGGGAGGGTGGCTTAATGTATTAAAAGGCAATATTGTTATAGCTTCGCAATATCTTGTCTCACTTCTAATCCATCAAACAATAAGACTTTACTGCCTGCAGAATTTATAGTCAGGAGAAGATACAACATGTACTTCCTTTATAAAAGTAGTTTATGTTTATGTAGCACTTTAAGGTTTACAAAATAATTTCCTCACAACACCTCTCTAAAATAAGTAGTGTAAATAGAAGAGTCCCTATTTTACATATGAGGAAACCGAGACTCAAGGAAGTCAAATAATTTTCCCTGGATCGCAAACCTAAGTGTAACAAATTTTACAACCGGTCCTTGAACCCAGGTCCAGTGCTCTTTCCATATGCTATGCTGCCTCTCTATCATGGACTTTGCAGCTAGTTAGGAGATAAATCACAAAGGTATGTGAATATGATACTCAATAATATATGATTAATGCATTACAAAGCTACAAAACAAAGTGTAAACTTGAGATCCTAAGGGGAATACAGGTCATTACTGAAAGTTACATACAGTAGGTAGAATTTTTCTGGAGGGGAGAAGGGAAGGCAATTGGGGTTAAGTGTCTTGCCCCAGGTCACACAGCTAGTAAGTGTGTGAAGTGTCTGAGGTTAAATTTGAACTCAGTTCCTCCTGACTCCAGGGCCAGTGCTCTATTCATTGCACTACCTAGCTGCCCCCAGTAGGTGGCATTTTAACTGGGTTTTAAAGGATGGGTAGGAATTTAAGAGGAAAAGAGACAGAGTTTAAAGAACGACGGCAAGGGAAAGAGGTTGGAAAGTACAAGGAATGTTTGAGGCACAGAGGACAGACCAGTTTGCCTGGAATATAGAGTGGATGAAAGTACAAATAAAACATAAGGTGGAAAAGGTGTGTTGGTACAAAGTCCAGTAAAGGACTTTAACCTTTAGTAGATGGGTAATAGAGAGACAATGAAGATTTTTTTTTTCAGCAGAGGAGTGAAATGACTACTTATACATGTAAGGAGATAGCTTGGATGGAGTATGAAAGATAAATGGAAGAGGGAATCATTTCAGCAGTACATTTTCCAACAAAGGTAATAGCTTATGATGGTCTGTCCTTCTTGTCATGAATTATTGTGAATAATAAAATAATGCAGCATGCCTCTGTCTTAATAGACAGATTCACTGGTAGAGATTGGCAAGATTTTAATTTTGTTTTGCCAGTGTGGATAACTGACAATCACCCAGAGATTAAATAACCAACATCTTTTATGTTACGCTTTTAGCAAAACTTTTTCTTCTTTCCTATTCAGCTCTTCTTATTTTCTGAAAGTTTAGTTCTGTTGTATAAGTGACCTATAGTTTAACTAGAGTGTCTAATGAGGTTCCTTTTCATGCAATATCAGCATTATCCTTGCTCTTTTTGGTCATCACCCTTCACTGTATACTCAACTCATCCTAAAAATTACCATAATAGTGTTGACTACAGAAGAGACAAAAGGAAAAAAAAAAGAATCCACTTTGTGCCCATAGCCACATATCTTTATTGCCAGAAGTATATTATCCTGGTTGAAAATAATAATAGACAGTCCATCAGAAGATTAGTGATGAGAAAATACATTCCTTGTATTTTGATTTCAGAAGGGACAGTATGTTTTTTTCTACAAAACCAATGATGGAAATATTGGTCAGAGCTGAAGAATAAAAAATGTGACTGATGAATTAGTGATGCCATGCTTTAATATCTGAACTTTGAAGTGACTCAGTAGGGTGAGCACATCAGCCATTTGTAGGAAACTAAGTCTGTGACTCATTGCATAATTTGAAGAAAAGTGATACTAAGCACTGATACCACTGATTGTGAATATGTTACATACATATTATTTATATACACATATGCAATGTAATGGAATAAGCATTTATTAAGCTTCCTTACAACTATGTGCTAGTTACTCTAAGCATTTAACAAATATCTTTTCATTTGATTCTCACAATAACCTTGTAAAGTAGATACTATTATCATCCCTATTTTACAGTTAAGGAAATTGAGGCAGACAGATGTTAGGTGACTTACCCAGGGTCACATAGCCAGTAAGCATCCAAGAAATCAAATTTGAATTCAGGTTTTCCTGACTCTAGGCCCAGCGATCTACCATCTGAGCACATGCACATGCACATACATATAAACATATACAACCACATAACCAGGTGCATATATGTAGGCATGTGCATATTTGGTGGGGTCCAAACCTATGACTGCACTGGTATGGGACACTTCTAGTGTGGAGATTTCTTCCACTGGTACAGAAGGATGATTCTTCTGAACTTAGAATCTCTCAGAGGGTTGCCTGGGGTGCTGTTAGGTTGACATGTCTGTACTATTTGTCAGAGACAGGAATTGAACACAGGTCTTTCTGACTCAAAAGGTAAACTTCTATCCAATCTGATTGTGTGAAAGAACAGCACACTTTTAAAAGCTGAAGAAAGTAGAAAAGAGAAAACCCCCTAAATTATGGTAAAATGAATATATTTCTGAAGTAGGGCTCTCAAGGAAGCACTTGGATGTTAGGTTGTCTGAAATACAATAATTAACATTTAGGGAAAATTGACTACAATTGTACTCCAAGTCATATGAAGAGAGTTATTCATCTAAGTAGAGGAAATCAAGCCTTATTTTCCCCCCAGAATCAGGTAACCCCAAATGGCCCGATTCAGCAGTATTTTTAATAATGTGATTTTTTAATGGTAGCTGGAAAATGATATAAAGCCAATGGGACCCTGGATCAAATGAAAACACTCACATTCCTGGCCTCTCTTCCACATTCCAATTGAAAACCATCATACAAAAATAGCAGAGTTGGAATATTCCTTTGGATCATCTTAATGGAAGTTTCATGTGAATGTTAAGAACACATTGTGGGCTCTGGTTTAGCTTTTCATGCAATACAGCAAAGCTGTTACTATATGAACAAGCAGGCAAAGGTGAGCAGAGAGCCCGGCACATACCGCAGTCCAAGCCTCCCTCGTGTGAATTAGGCTCAGATCAATTGTTTCTCTCTGTCTTCCTACCAAGTGGCATGACAAGGGAGCTCGCCAGTTTTTATATTCTGTACTTTGCTTTATGATGTCCTGTGAGCAGCCAGATTACCTGGAAATCATATTTCTAATATTTTCAAAATCAGGCCATGGGCTGCCTAGGCATTCATAAAGTAAATTCTCTTTATAGTCATTTAAAAAAAATCAAACATCATGTTTTTCCTTGCTTTAGTAAAAGACTCTGAGTCAGATGTGACTAACAACTCTTCAGCCAAAATAGAATTCTCCCCTCTGCAATCTTTGCATTGAATGAACTTCCTACTGCTAAGGTCTACTGCAAATCCAGACCAGGTAAAAGTTCCTAATAATACCTTGCAGTTCAAGAGCTTTCAGGAGGGTGAGGCCCATATAGGGTGGAATACACTTGTCCAAATGCAAAAGGAATAAAGAAAAAATGCTTAGAGGGAAGCATGCTGAATAATGATAAATAATGTCACCTTTTATTATCTCAGACCTATTGGAGGGGATGAAAGAAGCTAATTAATTCAGGACTGATGGCTGAGGAATATGGAAAGTCTTAGTGTTTTATGACTATAAATGCCACTCAATTGCAATCAAATCTATGTTATAGTTGCAAAGGGCCTTAGAGATCACTTCATCTAACCCCTTCACTTTATGAAGGAGGAAGCTAGCTGCCCAAAAGATTAAATGATTTACCTAAGGTCACACAGCTAATATGCTTTTCACATTGGCATGTCTGCTCTATTTTCAAAAATTTAATTTTGTGGGATTATATCTATTAAAAGAAGCCGTCAATTAGAGAATTTTATATATATATATTCTTATTTATTTCCAAAGTCACAAACAGCAGGAATCTGGTGCACTGGAGAATGGATTATGTTATGACTTGTTGATGGAGACATGCCTATTGACCCTTGAGCATAAGTACACACAAAGAGGTGGTTTAGACCTGCTCAAACATGGATGGAATCTCTCTGTTCATGAATGTACAGAAGACACTTGTGCCAATGGGCATGTTGCCTCCTTGTTGGAACTTTACTGTGTCTGAGTTAGGATGGAATGAATTTTAAAGAAGTTTTATTAAAAAGTAAAAAAAAATTTAAAAATTTGTAAAATGAACAAAATTATTTCAAAAGTTGATAAAAAGCTGGCATTTTAACGTATTGTGTTTGGTATTGCTTTCATTGGAAATTTCTCCACTTTCCATCAATGGCTCTGCTTGGTTTTGACTCCATGAAACATCGTGCCTCCCTGAAGATAAAAAGGTCACCTGAAATCTCATCATCAGGCAAATTGACTCAGCTTTTGATACTCCACAATTACTCAACTGCACCAGTTGCCTCTCCTCTCTGATTGAAGGACAGAGGGTGGACCGATACATTCCTTCTGAAGTCTTCCTTTATAGAGGGCTCAGAACTTTGCAGGTAACTCCATTTTCCAACAGTGGCTCAGAACATCATATACCTGTACTGGGTACCTTCTGGTGCATCCCTCCCTTTTAGTTTCTTTTTGTGTGTTCCATTAGATTGTGAGCTCCTTGAGGGCAGGGACTGTCTTTCTATTTCTTATTTGTATCCATAATGCTTAGCATAGTTTCTGGCACATGCTAGGCACTTAACAAATGTTTATGAATAAATCAATCAATATTTATTAAATTGAATCATTGCTAATGGGAAAAGCAAGATGGAACCTGATATGGTACTGGGTACTGCCTACTGGTGCAAACTTTTGGGGGGTGGATATGGGGATATTTGTCCTATAGGCTATTACTTTTGATCACATATTTTTCAAGGTTTTTTCTCTCCAAAGTTTGGAAGTACAGAGGTCATTGTAAAAAGGTAGGAAGATTGAGAGGTTGAATTTAGTCATGTGATTATACAGCTTATACCGTAAAAGGTCACAGAGACTATCTAATTGAGGTAATCAGAAATGAAAAGGAATGCAAAATACAAATTCAGATAAGGGAGGGTGAATCTGACAGCAACCTACAGTGGTTAAGCAGTTAGGTTGTGGCATTATGAGTGTATGGGGGATTGTGAAGAATGAGTGTCCCTAGGACCAAACTGCTCCATCTTTCACTCTCATTGACTATCATTTAAGATCTGTTCTCCCTTCTAGACTCTGCAGAACCACTGGCAGGGGCCTGGTAGTAGGAAGAACACAAACAAAAAGGACAAGGAAAGTCAAGGGACCAAAATGTATGAGAAGCACTAACCTAGAAAAGGGAATGCCCGCTCAGTGTGTATGAGAAGTCAACAGGAGCTGTGGTTAAAGGAGTGTAGAAAGGTGAGATTATACAACATTTAAAGGAAAAGTATACACTTTTGATTATCAAATGAAATATTTTGGCAAAAGCCAATGAAAGGAATCAAGATATTTGACTTGGGATAAAACAGTCGAGTTTTTAGCAAGCATGCCAATCATTTAGTCTGGGAAGATGGTTTCATTGGTGTAAGAAACTCTCAAAGAAGAAACTTTTTCTACCAATGCAGATTGGCAATTATTCAAATTGCAGTCTAGGTTTTCCTAGCTGCCATCTTCCCAGTCACCCTGGTTTGTGGCTTCAATGTCCTCTTCCATTCTTCTCTCTCACTCATGTTACACGAAGAATCAGTTGTCACATATTGTTGATGCTATCTTGATAACATGTCTTCCATATCTATCCTTGTCTCTGCTCACATAGCCACTGCTCAAGTACAATGCCTCATAACCTCTCACCTGGTCTACTCCAACAGTCTCTTAATTGATCACCCTACCTTCAATCTCTCCCCAGGAGCAATCAGGTCTGACTGAGTTCACCTCCCTACTCAATAAGGGATCAAAACTCATCATTTAGGACTCTTCTAGGATCATCTATAAATTCTTCTGTTAGTATTTCCCCAATCAGAAGTGATCCCCTTTGTCTCCATAATTAAAATAATAACAACAATGATGATGATGATGATAGCTAATATTTACTTAGAGGTTTAAAGTTTGAAGTGAATTTTGAATATTTGATTTGCTTCTACCACTAGCCTTTTAGGGAGGCACAATAATTATTCCATTTTACAGATAAGGAAACTGAGCTTGTGAGAGGTTAAGTGACCAGGCTATTAAATGTTTGAGGCAGGATTCAAACTCAGTTCTCTCTGACTACAAGCTCAGCACTCTACTCCTGTACCACATTGTACCATGAACTATAGTTGTTGAGTTGTTTCAATCATGACCAACTCTTTGTGGCTCTTTTTTTTGGAGGGGGAGTTTCTTAGCAGAGACACTGTAGTGGTTTGTCATTTCCTTCTCCAGCTCATTTTACAGATGAGGAACTGGAGCAAACAGGGTTAAATGACTTACCCAGGGTCACACAGCTAATAAGTGTCTGAGGCTAGATTTGAACTCATGAAGATAAGTCTTCCTGACTCCAAGCCCACTGCTCTATCCATGGAGCCACCTGGCTACAGTTAGGCCTGTGTATTTGTCTAATCTTCCCATCAGATTATAAACTCATTCAAGGTTGAAATCATGTTTATTCTTCTCTGTGTTCCCACTAGCTCTATAATATAATAGGCACTTTTAAAACTTGAATATAATAGTTTTAATAGCTTGAAAAATTACTGGAGGCCTTATCAAACCCTGCTAAACAGAGTATTTCATCCTTTATGGAAAGATCAATCTAAATTTATGTTAATATGAACAATCAGCTACAAAAACCACTGAGGTGCCTTGTCTTTCACAATAGGTACATTCCCAGAGAATTATATCAATCAGATTTTTATAAAAATAAATCTCTTCTTGTCTTATTAATTGGAATTTGAATTTCAGAAATGTACTCCCAAAGGAAAACTTTTGGCTTGAGATGCCATAAACATAACCCTGAAGAACTCAGCAAACTTTTGAAAAGTATTTCAAATAAAAGAAAAAATGAAAATCTTCTGATAACCTAATACAATTCTAATACCTTAATTAGATCTAGCTGCCACTGCCAACATTCAAACAGTGAGATGGAACAACTGGCAAAACTCTAGGGAACTCTGCACTTGGTTTGACTTTGATTGTTCTCAGATCTGGCGCTACATTTTAAAAGAGGGGAAATTGCAGAGCTATAACTCTACCCAAAACTTTAGTAAAATTATCTACTTTACCCTTTGGGTTCCCGTACAGAGCATGCACTGAAACTTACCCAGTATTCTTTTCAAAGCTTTACAGATCTAGACACTGGGCACATTTTTAATTTTTAAAATGACCAGATTAAGAGTGAGGAACTCTAGAGAGCCAAAGCCTTCATATTGCCTATGTTGTGTGACAATAATCCTTATTGACCCAAATCATAAAATAAAGAGGAGATCTGGAATTCAAACCTCAGGCTTCAGAGTACACATCCAGTATTTTTTCTAGTGGGTCATATTTCATCTAATAGCGTCTCTTCCCAGATTCTAAGTTCCTTGACAGCACAGACTATACTGTTTTAATTCTCTAGCACACCACCTAGAACATGGTAGAGTCCTATTAAATCAAATTGAATTATTACAGTTATTTGTTGGACCTGATGGTGAATAGGATTCTTTTCTTGTTGGTTTCCTGCTGCCTGCAGGGGTGAGTTACAGTCCTGCATAAAGGCTTATTTAGGGAAATGAGGCTATTTTGGATGATAGGTGAGTGAGTCAAGCACCATATGGCCCTGACAGTGTGAGAAGTGACTCTGCCTATATATCTCCCTCCTGTCACCAAACCTCAGAAATGCTTGGTGATCTTTTGCATTTGATCTTTAGTTGGCAATGGGCCCTAGCCACAGGTGTGCATAGACTGCTGAGGGGGAGGAAACACCAATAGAAATGTTCCTCCAGAGTGTGCCCTCTCACTCAACCCACTACTCTGTGAGTATGTTTGCTGTCAACATAAGGCACCCTCCATGAAAAAAGACCACAGAGAGGACACCTCAAATGACTCTTTCTGCACTTCTTAATACAGGTGTTTTCTAACAGGAATGCCATAGGAAATCACTAATGCTTCAAGGCTTTCTTCAGTAAGACTTTTTTTGAAGACACAGCCCCATTCTCTTGCCCCGTGATTCTAGCAAACAACTCAATTCCTTTCTTTAACTTTAGTGATCTGTAACTAAAGCATGCTTCATTCTCTTCAGGACCAGTTGATCTGAACAACAATCCTCTCTACCTGTGTTCTTTGTAACATTATCTACTGATGCCTCCCTTTTCTAGGAACTTGTCCCCCAAATGTTTTTACTCTCTTCAATACCTTCAATATCTGGTTCCTTTGCCTCTGCCTTCAAACAGTACAGATCTCCCCATTCTGAAAAAAAGCCTTCTTTTGACTGTTAGCCCTCAAGCTAATCATTTTGTTTTCCTTCTTTTCATCCTTAACTTGTCTACATTGATAAAGTTGCTACTTCTACACCCACTGTCTCCTTAACACTCTGCAGTCTGAGTCCCACCACCTACCACTCTACTGACACTGTATTCTTCAAGGGCATCAATGATTTTCTAATGACTAAATCCAAAAGGCATTTCTGGTCCTCATCTACTTTTCTCCACCCTGAAGTACATTACACTAATGAGGACAGCTCCTTTGGAACTCTCTTTTCCCTTGCCTACCTAATATTACACTATCCAGTTTCTTTTCCCACCTTTCTGATTTCTTCACTGGCCCATTTTCCCTTTCCAACTATGTATATATAGGAATTTCCTAAAGTTCTTTCTTAATCTCTTATTCTCTATACTACCTTCTTTGAAGACCTTGTCTTCAAATGTCCCATCTACCTACATGGCTTTCAAATCTATAACTTCAACTCCAAATTGAAGTTCTAAGTTTTGGATTTCTTGACTTTGGTTACAATCTTCTGTTTTCAAATGACTGATGGATATTTTCACCTGGAGATCTTACTATTATCTCAAACTCTACTTAGTGAAAGCTAAACTTATTATATTCCTCTTCGAATCAGGATTTTCTTGACTCTTTTATTTCTTTTAACAATACCACCACTTTCTCTGTTTGGGCTCAAAACTTTGGAGATTTCTCCAGCTCCCATTTTCCTCTCCTATTTCCAACATCCAATCACTCATTTAATCTTGGCAGTTCTTTCCTAGGCACGTGGAAATAATAGCAGTCCTCATTTATATAGTGCTTTAAAATTTTGCAAAGCCTGTCATGCACAAAACACTTTGAGGTTTGTATTTATAATAGTTGACATTTATGTAGTGCTTCCAGGTTGCAAAGCGCACATTACATGCATTATTTTATTTTATCCTCATAACAACACTGTGAGGTAGGTGCTATAGATGTTATTATCCCCATTTTACAGATGAGAAAATTGAGGCTCAGAAAGGTCACGTGACTTGCCTATGCTCATACAACTAGTATGCAACAGAGATAAGATTCCGTGAGCCGACGAGCTTTCCCCTGTAGCATATTGCTTTCCACTGCTTTCCCAGCTCAGGTCTATCATTGTTCAGTTGTGCAGTTGTATCTGACTCTTTGTAACCCCATGCATCATGCTGTCCCTGGGGTTTTCTTGGTAAGAATACTGGAGTGGTTTGACATTTTTCTTCTCTAGTAGATTAAGGCAAATAGAGGTTAAGTAACTTGCCCAGGGTCACACAGCTAGTAAGCATCTTAGGCTGGATTTGAATTCAGGTCTTCCTGGCTGCAGGCTCTATCTACTGAGCCACCTAGCTGAGAAGATGAATCTAAGTTTTCAGGCCTACCACACTTCACCACTATCTTACCACTAGCAATCTGAAAAATACTATTCCTTTCTTCAGACCTTCTCTTCTCTAATCTATCCTACATTAGTTCTATACTATTACCATATTAATCTTCCAAAAACCATAATGCAAATCATGCATGTTTAGCCTGGTGTTCAAGACCTTCTATAATCTACCTTCTATCTATATTTCCTCATTCCCTTATATACACCCTCCATTTCAACCAAACTGGTTTACTTGATGCTCACTAAGAGGCAGCTGTTACCTCAGTGGATAGAGCACAGAGTCAGGAAGATCTGAGTTCAAATCCAGACTCAGACACTTCCTAGCTTTGTGACCCTGGGTAAGCCACTCACCCTCTAGTTGTCTGACAAAATGGATCCATTGGTTTACTTTCTGTTCATCAACTACTCTTTTGAATTTCTACCTCTAAACCTCATATTATCCCTTCTCCTTAGAATGCCCTTTCTTACCCCTTTGCCTACTGAAATCTTTTCCATTATCCAATCTGTAGCTTCCATTATCCAATCTGTTGTACCTTCATCTGTGAAGTCTCCCCTAATCATCCCAGACAGAAGTGATCCCAGAGGGCAATCTCTGAATGCACAGCATCTGTTGACTCTTGTATTCAGAACTGCATAAGCTCATCTCACATACTCAATCTGTTATCAAGGCTTGTCATTTCTACGTTGGTAATATATTCCTCATCTATATACTCTTGTCTCTAGTGGCACTATCACCACCTGGGCACAGCACATAATTATCTAGTGCCTAGCCTATTGTAATAACCTTCATGCTGATCTCTTTGCCTCCTATTTCTCCCTACTCCAATGTATCCTCCACTTATTCGCCAAGTAATTTCACTAAAGCAAAAGTCTGAAGTCATCCACATACTCAGTAAACTCCAGGGGCTCCCTATTGCCTTCAGGATGAAGTGTAAAATACTCTTTTGGCTTTTAAAGCTCTTTGCAACTTAGCCTCTCACCACCTTTCCAGTCTTCTTACACCTTATCGTTCTCCACATACTCTATGACTCAGCTAGAGTGGCCTCTTTGTTGTTCCTCCCACATGACCACTCCATATATTTTCACTGCCTATGGCCTATACCTGGGATTTTCTCCCTCCTCATCTCTCCCTCCTGGCTTCCTTGGCCTCCTTCAAAATTCAGCTTGAATCTTACTTTCTGCCAAAGACCTTTCCAGGTCCTCCACGTGTACATACTTATTTCAATGTCTTCCATACTGGAATGTGAGTTCCTTGATGGCAGGGACAATGTTTCTGCTTTTCTTTGTATAATTTTTGTATAATTTACATAATCTTTGTATAATTAGCACTTAGTCCTTGGCAAATAATGAGAGCTTAAGAAAAGTTTACTGACTGACTATCCATATGGCAATTATAACGTGTGGCCTTTTATTGTTTTTATTTATATTGGTATCTTATGTTCTTTGTTAAGGCATAAGCTTTTGAAGGGCAGGGAGAAGATGTGACTTAATACATCTTTGTATCCCTCAGAGAGCTTGGCATCATGTCTAACTTTGTCATAAAGCACTTAATATGATACGATATAAAAGAAAGAGTTCCAGACTAGGATTTAGGGAACAATCGTTATAGCACTAATTCTGTTATTGACTGTCTGATGATTAGAAAGTCGTGTCATCTTTTGAACTCTCGTTTTTCTTATCCACAAAATAAAACGTTTGAACTAAATGATCTCTAAGGTGGATTAGAGCTCTAAAATTTATTTTTTTTCTGAGAAATATTTTCAAATGAATAAACATCACTGATTAAATGATATCCATTTATTGACAAGATGGAGAGATAAAGTCTGGGTTATAATGAAATGAGGTGTGTTTGGAACTGGTTGACTGAATATTGATGAATAAATCTATGTTAATCAGGAAGAAGGTCCTAGGTGGAATGGCTCCTGGGAATCCATCTATGCCCTGGTTCTACTCAATACTGATGTCAACGATTTGGATCAATTCAATCTAATTGAACAAACGATTATTAAATAGCTGCGAAGTGCAGAATGCTATGTTAGGAACTGGAAGTGATAAAAAATTTACATGAGAAAAGTTGTTGCCTAATGCCTCTATGGAACTTACAATTTATTGGAGGACTAACATATAAAAACTACAATAACATATATATGTATATACATGTATACATATATAAATATAAATAGATATACATATATGTACATATAAACATATATGCATATATACATATGCACATCCATATACATACACAGATAAATTATTATAACAATATATTATAGTATATTATATACACATACATAGGCTCATATAAAGATATATAAGATATATGAATATACAAAACACATGTTATGATTTTTTATATTTTATCTCTCTAATAAATTATAAGCTCAATAGAGGCATCAGGTGACAAAATTGTCTTGGATAAATATTATATCACTTTCATTATATATAATATATATCCATATATACATACACATATGTGCATAGCTATAGTCATACATATATGTTATTATACATTTAATATCTTATTTCATACACAAAATGACAATTAGAGAGTTGCAAAGCAAAGTAATACATAAGATTCTAAGGCAGAGTAGTTAACATTAGAACGTGTCAGTAAGCACATCATAGAAAGGGCGGCATTTGAACTGTGCCTTAAGTGTTGGCTAGAAATTCAACAGTCAATTGAGTGAGTAAAGATGTTCCAGGTATAAGGAACAGAATGAGCAAAAGTACAAGAATGAGGATGTGTAGGGTCTTGGGTTTGGGGCTAGAAAACCTTTGATTTCATTTTCTCTTCTATAAAACTATTAGTCTCTGAATGAATGAATGGATATTAGAAGCATATGGATTCACTTACTATTTTAGAAAGAAGAATCAGATATGCAATTAGTATCCATGATGTACTGTGACCCCTTCTGGACCTTCCTGGCCAATTAGTCTCCTAACACCACCCAAGTGCTACCTGAAATTATATCTTAGAGTTTCTTTTCCTGGTTCATAAAGGTTTTATAGTCTCCAAGCATCTATCAAAATATTTTGTGATCAGTTTCTATGGTCCTTCAGAAATGGGCAAAGCGCTAACACCGGGCATGGTAAGACTGGGCTTTGAAATATGCCTCTCAGACTTGCTAGCTGTATGATCGGGAGTAAAATCATTTTCTGACTCTTAATTTTCTCATGTGTCAATTGGGGAGATTTGTTGGTAAGCAAAATGGGCTCCTTAGCACTTAGTTCAACAGGTGCCCTTGAGGAGTTTGGCTTTTGTTTGCTTTGAGTGATTCAGCTATTTCATTGAATCTTGCTAAGTGCTAAGCCCCAGGCCCAAAGCCCTATTAGGTATAAAACCTGTGTGGGTGTGGATTGATGACTAAGGTGGGGCCCAAGGTGGGGCTGGCTAAGGGGAGGTGTTGACTCCAGAGCTGACCCGGAAGTAGAGCCTACCTGGAAGTAGAGTCTACCTGTGTGTGGACCTAGGAGTGCTGAGCAAGGACTTGAGGGCAGTGGGTAATCTTCTTATGGGAGAGGGGAA
>CM053627.1:169191840-169234431 GCA_028646595.1 Phalanger gymnotis
TTTTTTTTAATTAGTAATTTGTGTAGTCTTAAAGCAAGGACTACTTTTAGTCACATGTTTCAAGGCCACAGCAAGAATGCTAGGAAGTGGAGATAAAATATGTTTAAGTACATCTTATATAAACACCTTCATTAAATGAGAATCACATTAGATATTTTCCCCCAGCACTGTTTCTTCCATGTATTAACTTTTAACCTCTGAAATAAAAAGACTGATAAAGAGATGCTCTCACTATTTCTAATCTACAAAAAATGATGAGTGTTTCTAAATTTAGAATGGGATAATTATCTGGTTTTTCCTAAGGCATTAACAAGGCTAATCATATCAGGAGATCTAATAACTAATCTCAGGGGAAGATATGACTGGTGACTGAACTGTTTACTAATACTCTGTGGTTAAAGCAGACTCAACTGGTATCTTTACCTTGCAATCTTGTATTCCCACTTTTGAAATAATTTGTTCCCTTTTAAAAATTAGTGTTAAGTCATGTGTAAAGTGCAGTATTAAGAAGATAATATTGCCTCCATCCAGAAGAAAGCAATGGATAGAAACCTCTGGTGGTCGGTCTATGCGCAGAACATCTGTGCCCATACCACTGTGATTCTCTGGAAAAGAAGAGGTCAGAAAAGTTTCTAAACCAGCCCTACATCAGTCAATAACTCCACTGACCATGGAATTTATCTTGTTTTTGGCTAACTCCAACAATTCTGTCAAAATGACTTAATTAAAAAAGAGCTGTATGGGAGAAGCAAAAGCTAAAGTGTTTTTTTTTTTATTTTTAGGGTTAGCATTAGGAGCCAAAGATTAGTTCTATAAAGTCTCAGTTGGTGTTGGTGTTAGTACTAGAAACTAGAGTGTTCTGGCCTCATAATTAGTTTCCCTGCCTCTAGTCTCCCCCTATATACTTGCTGTCAAAGTAATTTGCAGATTTGACTATGTGACTCCATTACTCAATTAACTCCAGTGGCTTCCTATTGCCTCTAGGATAATATAGAAGCTCTTCTGTTTGGCTTTTAAAACCTTACATAATTTCAGCTCAGTCTATCTGTCCAGCCTCATTGGACATTACTCTCTTTCCTTTACTCTGCAGTCACGTCAAACTGGACACCCCTGTTCCTCACACATGGCACTGCATCTCCCATGCATTTGTTTGCATTATCAAGCTGTCCTACATGGCTGGACTGTGCTCCCTCCTTTTCTCTTTATAGAGCCCTTAGAAACACATTTCAAACACCCTAATGTAGTTCTTCTGAATGAAGCTTGCCCTTACAACTGTTGAGACCCTGTCTTCAAAACTTCCTTGTATTTAACTTTGTATATATTTACACTTATTAACTTTATATTTATGATCTCTATATTTTTCAATGTACTTATTGGCTTTCAAACTAGAATGTAAGTTCTTCAGGAGTAGGAATTATTTTATTGATGCGCAGTGGATAGAGTGCTAGGTCTAGAGTCAGAAAGACTCATCTGCCTGAGTTCAAATCTGGCCTCAGATGCTTACTAGCTGGGTGACCCTGGGCAAGTCACTTAACCCTGTTTGCCTCAGTTTCCTCATCTGTAAAAAGAGCTGGAGAAGGAAATGGCAAATCACTCCACTATCTTTGCCAAGAAAACCCCAAATGGGGTCATGAGGAGTTGGATGCAACTGAAAAAAAACAACATGTATTTCTATTCTTATTGCCTAGCAAAGTGCCTGACACATAATAGGGCCTTGATAAATACTTGTTGATAGATTTATAGAGGGACAGGGAGGTTAGAGGCTAGGGTAAAAGTACCAATACTCTAATTAATCAGGGTATAGGTACTATGTGCTAATTTGCTAGGAGTATTCTTTCTTTTTTAATTTTCAAAATTAGAGTTGGGAGTGAAGTTATTTTTAAAAGGCTTAATGAATTATGGATTTCATCTGCTGAAGCTTTTAAAAGGATACCAAAATGATAGATATAAGAGACCATTTAACATTCTCTTACATTAAATTATAACCCCAACTTTGCTTGATATGCAATTAAATGGAAAATAAGAATATCAAGTAAACCTATTCTTAATGGAAATGACTAGTTTTGTAGTTGATTGAGGTCAAAGGTTAATCATCTTTCATTAACAAGCATGGGAATAAAATTACCTCCTCTGGAAGCTGATTGTTTATCCAACCCAATGTATAGAATTGGATGACTTAGAACTTTAAAGAATTTTAGAAGTCATCTTGTACTATGCCATCATTTTATAGATAAAAAAAACCAAGGCACTGAGCAGCTAGATTACATGCATGATATCACAATAGTAATAAAGAGTAGAGCTAGAATTCAAACCAAGACCCTCTGATTTTCCCCGGGAATAGAGTTCTTAACATTTTTTTTTGTCTGTCATGGACTTCTTTGACCATCTTGTGACCATCTTCACTCTTCAGAATAATGCTTTTAAATGCATAGAATAAAAGACATAGAACTACAAAGGTAACCAATCACATTGAAATTCAATTATGAATTTATTTTAAAGTATATGGGAGGCCACTAGGTGGCGTAGCTGATAGAGTGCCATGGCTGGAGTCAGAAAGATGTGAGTTCAAATGCCTTATCAGACTGGATATGTGGCCCTGGGCAAGTCACTTAACCTTTTTTGCTTCGCTTTCCTCATCTGTAAAATGGACTGGAGAATGAAATGGCAAACCACTCCAGTATCTTTGCCAAGAAAACTCCAAAAGGGATAATGAAGAGTTGGACAAGATTGAAAAAAGACTAAAGAACAAAAAAGTGCACAGATCTGAGGTTATGAGCCCATGATCTAGAAGACTTTAAAAGATTTTTAAAGTTTCCAGACAAAACTCTTTGGACTTCTTCTTTCACCATATTATATTCTGTTTTTTAATCTCATATTTATCTGTATATATGTATCCAAGTTCCTAAAGGTCACTCACTCTGTTCTTTTTCATCCATGTATTTTTTGCTCCAATTGAAATGAATTGCTTGTTATCTTTCTTTCAGGATTAAGGATTTACATTTGTTTGTTTTCAGTTTTTGGGATAGCCCACTCCTTAAAGAGCCCCTTTCTTTTGAATATGTAAAAGAAATGAATGAGAGCAACAATACCTAACATCAGTGCAGAGATTTTCAAAGTCCCTGTGCAAACACATTATGTGATAATCTTTATTTTTCAGTCTTTTCCAGTCATGTTTGACTCTTTGTGACCCCTTTTGGAGTTTTCTTGGCAAAGATACTGTAATGGTTTACCATTTCCTTTTCCAGATCTTTTTACAGATGAGGAAACTAATACAAATATGGTTAAGTGACTTGCTCAGGGTCACTAGCTAGTAAATATCTGAGGCTGGATTTGAACTCAGGAAGATGTCTTCCTGACTCCAGGATGGGCACTCAATCTGGCTGCCCAGTAGGTGATATTACTACTACTTTACGTTTGGGAAATGATTTGCGTTTTATAAAACACTTTAATGTCATTACATCACCTGGTCAATAATCCATCAACAAGCATGTATTAAGGATTTACTAAGTGTCAGGCAATGTACTAGGTTGGGGTTACAATGAAAAAAAATTGAGAAATAATCTCTGCTTATGAGGTATCAGGTGAGATAACATATACATATATAAGTATATACAGAATAAATACAGAATTAATGCAAAACAAATATATTCATTTAAATAATAAAATAATTAAATTAATTTGCATTAAATTAAATATATTAATTAAAATAAATATATTTAAGTTAAAATAAATATATTTAAAAATAATTAAATTGGTTTATATTATACATATTACTTAAAATAAATACATTTAGTAAAAATAAAATAAATATAAAGTATCCAGGAAGGAATGATACTGGCATTTGGGGGGAGATCAAGAAAGGCTTCATGTAGAAGGTGTTGTCTGAGCTGCATGATAAAGGAAGAGAAGGATTCTCTGCCACAGAAATGAGGAGTGAATACCATCCAGCCATATGGAATGGCTAGTGTAAAAGAAAGGGTGCCTTGTGTGAAGAACAGAGAGGAAGCCATTTGCACCAGACAAGAAGTTCTTAAGATAACTGTGGAGATTTCAGGGGTCTATGAACTTGGATAGGAAAAAAAAATACATCTTTATTTCAATATAAATGAGAGGTTTCATGTGCTACCCCACATATTTTGTTTTAATCATTTAAAAACATTATTCTGAGAAAGGGTTGACACGGGACTGTCAAGGGCTCTGTGATGTAAAAAAAAGTTGAGATTCCCTGAACACAGGGTGAGAAGATAAGTAATGTGTAATTTGGCTGGAAAAATAAATTGAGGCCAGGGTATAAAGTGTCTTAAAAGTCGAACAGAGAAGCTCATATTTTATTCTATAGGCCATAGGGAGCCACTGGAGTTTATTGAGTTGGGAGCAGGCCCAGGGCAACACTTAAGGAATATCTCTCTTGCAGCTAAGTGGAGGTAAGCACAGACCTGAGGCAGGGAGACTGATTGGGAGGCTGCTGCCATAGTTTAGGCAAACTATGGCAGACTAAGGAGGTGGCTGTTTGAGTTGAGACCAAAGAGAAGATCTGAGAGCTGCTGTGGAAATTCTATTATGGTTATGAACCTGGGAACCTGGAATGAAGGTGTTATCCTTGATAGAGAGAAATTTCTTTAGATATTAAATATTTGAGGCAGTAGACTGGAAAAGGGCAGTAGACCTGGAATTAAATGATCTGGACTTTTCTGCTTTCCGGTTGTATGACTTTCCCATCATAGGCACTTAATGAATGCTTTTTGGTGCATGTATTGAATGTCTGATGTCATTCAACTTGACCTTCACTTTCCTTATCTCAAAAACAGATTATAGCGTCTGACCAAGTCATTATGCAGATTAAATATCTTATAAATGAAGCTCATTATAGTTGTAGAAGCACTATGTAAATGCATACCTCCTTCAAGGGGGCTTTTCTGATTCTCCCATTTTTAGTGCTTCCCCAAAATGCTATAGGTCTGCTTTGTACATATCCTGTATTTCTTGTTAAGAGGAAGCTGGATGCTGCAGTGGGTAGAGCACCAGGTCTGGAGTTAGGAAGACCTGAGTGAAAATGTGACTTCAGACACTAGCTGTGTGACCTCGGGCAAGTCACTTAACCCTGTTTGCCTCAATTTCCTCATCTATAAAATGAGCTAAAGAAGGAAATGACAAATCACTCCAGTATCCAGTATTGCCAAGAAAACCCCAAATATCCTATATTTACTTATACACAAATATGTTGTAAATCCCTAATTGAAAATATGTTCCTAATTGTCTTGTGTTTGCCTCTGTATGCCCATTGCCTGGCACATAGCTGGCATTTAATAAATGTTTGTGGATGGATTTATTGATGAGTTATGCCATCTGAATATGTAGCCTTTATCTCTTTCCTGAGTCCATATCACCACCTGCCCTCAACTCTTCCATTTTTTAGTCCTTGACTCATCTCCCAGCTCACCTGTTTACTCTCCATATTTTTCTACCAATTCTCAGCTACCTTTTCACCCTAGAAGATTGTTCCACCCTTGTGGCTTCTTCTTTTGATCCGTGAGCTCCTCCTGGAAAATCCATTTTGAGGAAGTGTCCAGACCAGCCATGCTCACTCCTTCACTCCTCTCTGGGTTACATTCCCGATTCTCTGAACTTCTCCATCATTCTCCATCCAACCTTCCTCCTTTTAGCACGTGTGTGTGTGTGTGTGTGTGTGTGTGTGTGTGTGTGTGTGTGTGTGTGTGTTGTCTTCCTTCATAATAATTTAAGCTCCTTGAGGGGAAGGATTTTTACTTGTATTTATATTCCCAAGCCCTAGCACAGTGCCTAGCACTGACTTGATGCGACTTGTCTGCTAGACATCTCCATTCTGATGTTGCATAGGTATTTCAAATTCATTATGCCTCAAATCGAATTCATCTTTTCCTCTAAACCCATGATACCTCCAAATTCCCCACCTTCCTTCTAATCATCCGGTTTTATAACCTTTGGGGTCATCCTCAGCTCTTCCCTCACTCTCACTCCTCATATCCAATCTGTTGCCAAGGCTCATCAATTCAACCTCCACCAGGTTGCTCATATCTGTCCTCTTCTTTCCACTAGTTCTTACCTGATCATTCCCTTGTGCAAGATTTTTGAGTGGTCCCTCCTACTGTCAGTCAATCAATAAACATTTATTAATGTCTACTACGTACCAGACACTGTGCTAACCACTGGAGATACAAAAAAGGCAAAAAACCCATCTCCCTACTCTCAAGGAGCTCACAGTCTAACGGAAGAGATAGTATGAAAATAACCATGTACGAAGGAGCTTTATACAGGAGAAATTGAAATAGTCAGCAGAGGGAAGGCACTAGAATTAAGGGGTCTTGGAAGTTATTTCCTATAGAAGGTGGAACTTGGAGTAAGGTAGGGAAGCCAAGAAAACCAAAAGGTAGAGATGAAGAGGAACAGCGTTCCAACCAGGGGACAATGCCAGCATGAAATCAGGAGAGAGTTTCTTATTTGAGGAAGAACAAGGAGGCCAGAGTCACTGAATTGCCAAGGGTGGAGGAGGGTGGTTTAAAGTATAAGAAGATTGGGGGCAGCTAGGTGGCACAGTGGATATAGCACTGGCCTTGAAGCCAGGAAGATCCGAGTTCAAATGTGGCCTCAGATACTTGACACTAGCTGTGTGACCTTGGGCAAGTCACTTAACCCTGATTGCCTCATCGAAAAAAGTTTAAGAAGATTAGAAAGGTGGAGGTAAAGTGAGTAGAATTTGAAAATCCTATGCCAGACAGAAAATTTTAGATTGGATTCTGGAAGTGATAGAGAGATGCTGGAGTTTATAGAGTAGGGGAGTGACATGGTCAGATCTGTGACACTTTAGGGAGATCCCTATTTCCTCTAGTGTGAAATATTAGCTACTAAGCTTGGCATTTAAAAACCTACACAGTGTTGCTTTAGCCCAGTTTTTCAGAGTTATTTCATCTTACTTCTTGTCACACACAATGAGTTCCAACAAAACTGGAGTCCCTGCTATTCTCTGAAGTTGGCATTAAATCCCCCGTCTCTTTGCTTTCACATTGCTGGCGCTACATGTCTGTAATGTCTTCCCTCCCCAACCCCTACCTCCGACTCTTCTGCTTTCTTAAAGGCCCAGTTCAGGTACTACCACTTATGGGAGGACTTTTCTGATTTTTTTTAAAACACTACTTATTAATAATTACTAGTAATCCTCTAATTATCTTGCACATGTCTGTGCAAATATCGCGTATCTATCTAGTTAAATATAATCTTCTAGAAGGCAGGGACTGGTTTTCTCTTCCTTTCTCCTCCCTCCCTCCCTCCCTTCTTCCCTCCCTCCCTTCCTTCCTTCCTTCCTTCCTTCCTTCCTTCCTTCCTTCCTTCCTTCCTTCCTTCCTTCCTTCTTTCCTTCCTTCCTCTCTCCCTTCATTCCTTCCTTCTTTCCTTCCTTCCTTCCTTCCTCCCCTCCCCCCTCTCTCCTTCCTTCCTTTGTTCTTTCTTTACTTCTTTATTACTTTTTCTTTAAATCCCTGGTGGCTAGTACAATGCCTCCTCATGCATAGTAGATGCTATGATTGTATCATCTCCTGTTCAATAAACTCCAATTGGTTTTCTATGAAGTTCAGTATTTAACTTAAAGTTCTCTGTTTGGCATTTAGGGACTGCTAGGGGCACAGTGGATCTCATCTTCCTGAGTTTAAATCTGACCTCGGACACTAGCTGGCTGTGACCCTGGGCAAGTCACTTACGCCTGTTTGCTTCAATTTCCTCATCCGTAAAATGAGCTGGAAAAGGAAATGGCAAACCACTCCAAGATCTTTGCCAAGAAAATACCAAATGGGTTCACAAAGAGTCAGACATGACTAAAATGACTGGGCAACAAAAGTTTGGCACTTAAGACTCTTCACAACTGGGCCCCTTCCAACCTTTCCAGTCTTTTCACATTTTACTCCCTTCCACATACTTCCATGGTCCAGTGATACTGGTCTAGTTGCCATTCCATATAACACCTCTCTCATATTGGTGCCTTTGCATCACTATCCCTCAGGCCTGGGAGATTCTTTCTCCTCACTTCTTCCACTTAACATCCTTAACTTCTTTCAAAACAGCACAAATACCATCTTCTGAAGGAGGCCTTCATGGTTCCTTTTATTTCCCCCCTATCCCCTCCAATCACACAAGCTTTGCTGCCCCTACTCTATATGTATCTCTGAGCTCTTAACTTAGGTGCTGCCTTTTCCTGTTGTATGTCATAAGCTCACTGAGGGCAGGGACGATTTCTGTGTTTTTGTCTTTCTGCCAACCATAGCTTATCGATAGATTACTGCTAATTTGCAAGAACTGAATTATAACTTGAGTACTTTAAGCTACTGACTCGGGCTATTCAGGTCTTTTGGTGGTGCTCCCGCTTCCCAAGCAATGCTGCTTCCCAGCTTGGGCCTGCTCAGTAGGTGATCCTTGGCACAATATCACCAGACTGCAGAGAGAGACTCTCATTGCTGTTTTAACAGCACTGATGATTTGACATTGACAAGTAAATGAATAAATTAAAAGGCAGGTTGATTTTTACATCCATTTCATTTGCTTAGTAGAGAGAGAAAACCATCAATATCTGCTAAATGGAAAAGAATAAAAAAGCATGAAAAATGTTTACTTTGCAAAGTATGAAAAGTTATAATTACTGGATGTAAAATCTCAAGAAAGATTGGTGACATTCCTAATTCAGCTGTCTCAATTTTCTTGCAAGAAAAATTAATTTTTTTTTTGTTTTCAATGAGATATTTTAAGGAATCATCTCAATTCTCCAGAGACAGGCATTTGCTAAACCGCAAATATCACATCTTGCTCAATCCATTTCCCAAACAGTAGTCAGGATGATAAGGTTTGTCATATACCAGCAGGAGAATGTTTTAACTGAATTAATTTTCAGAAATAATATGGGAATTGAATCTCTGAAGCCTAATTTACTTCTCCCTGGGATATAGTGACACTCAACAGACAAGAACTATGGGGGAAATATCAGAAATTGTATTTATTAATAGAAATATTTTGGAAAAAATTAAATGAATCCAATGAAAACATATTTAAATGTTTCACATGTTGGGGATTCTGAGGAAAGAGCATTCTTAGACAAAAAGAAGAACACAGATAATGAAGATAAAGTGATTTGGTTTTTATATATTCAGAACTCACTAGGTCACATTTCTTTTAAACATGGCTACAGGACTGATCCATGCTTATTAGACTCATTAACTATTTAGAACATTCACTCTTTCCACCATTATTTTCTTCTCTTCTCTAGCTGTCCAGCCAGCTTACGAGGTTTGCGTTACAAAGTGCAGCATTCCCTGCTGGAAGTAGCAAAAGGCAGACACTATGCAGCATCTCATCGACTCAGAAAGGGCTTGAGGTCAGGAACTTGGAGTGAGTCACAACTCTTGCCAGTGACTTGTGTGATCCTTATTCTGCAGCTGTTACTGACACACAAATTACTACTGGGAAATAGTTTGTGCCCAGATTCAAAGGAAAAAAAATAAGCCCAACCCAACCCAAATTAAACCAGCTAGGCAGTGAGGAAGGGTCTACAGGAAGGTTACTTTAGAACAGGCATTCTTAGCACGTGTGTGTGTGTGTGTGTGTGTGTGTGTGTGTGTGTGTGTGTGTGTGTGTGATGGAGCCCTTTGGAAGTTTGGATCCCTGTTGAGAATAATGTTTTTAAATATATAAAATTTTTAAAAAACAGATTACGAAGGAAACTATTTTGAAATACAGTTAGCAAAACATTTGCATTTTTAAAGCAGCATCATGGACTCTAGACTAAGAACTGCTTTAAAACTTTAACAAATTCTCGCTCACAAATTTTAAGGTCCGATTCAGGGACTGTGGCAAACTAGAAATTTTATGCTTCTTGGGCACTGGCTCTTGTAATCAAGATGAAGGTTTTGTTAAACTTTTACCGTAGTGTCTTTAAGAGCGCATGCTGAAATTCTTGTCATAACAGCATAAACACACAGCACAGCCCTCTGTTGGTCATTAACTATCATCTTCCTGACATTCTTCAGTAATAGTTTTGGTTTCTTCACCTGAATATTAAAGTTTTAATTCCCAATTCAACATAGGAAAACTTTCACGCATAATTCCAAATTCACAAAAAAGGAAGAGGTTATGAATTAATTACACATATTCCCAATAAATTCTTCAATGTTCAGTTAAAAAGAAACAATAAAAAATGCTCCCAAGGATCTCATCTACATAGAATACACCATTTAAGTTATGAAAGAATTTCTGCTAGAAAATTCTACCACTCATGCTTTATGCCTTTAAATAGTTTCAGTGCTTACTGGGATTGAAATCATTATAAAGCATCTGCGTAGGGTGTTGACCATATAATTTATGATTAGGAGGAAATTGTTTTCTTCGAATGAATCTGTCATTCAATTAACCAACAAGCAATTATTTAGGAATAGCAACAACAACAAGCATTTAAGTGCCTACTGTATATATAACCCTATACTAGGTCCTGGGGATAGTACACAAAAATTTATGCAAGACATGGTTCCTGCCCTCATAGAATATATAGTCTAGAAGGAGGAGGAGACATCCAAGCAGACAGCTATAATACAAAAGGTATGATATACCTGCAGGAAACTAAATGGCTCAGTGGATAGCGTGCTGGGCCTGGAGTGAAGAAGATCTGAGTTCAAATCTGGCCTTAGACACTCACAAGCTGTGTAACCCTGGTCAAGTCATTTAGTCCTGTTTGCCTTAATCCTTTGGAGGAAGAAATGGCAAGCCACTCCAGTATCTTTGCCAAGAAAATCCCATATGGGGTCACAAAGAGCTAGACATGACTGAATGACTGAAAACAACAAGATAATATAATAATATAATAAAGCAACAAAATATAATAATAATATAATAAGACTATGTAAGAGGCAATTAGGTGGTGCAGTGGATAGAGCACTGGACTTGGAATCAGAAAGACTCATCTTCGTGAGTTCAAATCTGACATTGGACACTTACTAGCTCTATGGTAATCCCCTGCGAGTGGAGGAAGGGGGTCACCTTGCTGCCTAAAGAGGGGAAAGATAGTTTAGATTGGAAACAGATCTGGTAAAAACTCCCGTGCTTATCAGTAGCGAGTTGGAACCCATGAATGTCCACTATATTTCCATCCTGGGTGAGATAGGGAGACCCTAGTCTATGCCAGGCATTCTGTTAAAGGCCTTATAAATATAATCTCTTTTGATCCACACAACAACCCTGGGAGGGAGGTGCTATTATGATCTCCACTTTACAGCGGAGGAAGCTGAAGCAGAGAGAGGTTAAGGGATATGCCCAGGGTCATATAACACAAGTGTCTGAGGCCAGATTTGAACTCTTGACTTCGGGCCAAGTGTTCTATCCATTGTGACACCTATTGACTTTAAAAGGAATAGCTACATTGAGATGCTTCAAAGAGACTTAAAGAAAAAGAAAAGCTTTGGAAGTGAGCAGAGAGTCATGAAGGCAGCTAGGTTGCACAGTGGATAGAGCACCAGGCCTGGGGTCAGTCCAGCCTCAGACACTTACTAGCTGTGTGACCCTAGGCAAGTAACTTAACTGCCTCAGTTTCCTCATCTGTAAGATGAGCTGGAGAAGGAAATGGCAAACTGCTCCAGTATCTTTGCCAAGAAAGCCCCAAACGAAGAGCTGGACAGGACTGGAAAGGACCAAACAATGACAACAACAAAGGTCAATTCAAGACTTCTTTCTCTCTCATCTTGGCATTCGAACCCATAAGTGAGCATGTCATGGCTGGGTGTGTTAATGTAAAGGAAGGTGGGTAGCAGGATCCGTTTAACAAAGTTACTTCTAGAAAGCTAGGATTGGAGTGTGGGCAATATAAGAAGAGTCATTCTCCTGTCAGGAACTATCCTGAGCTAGAAGTACTGAAGTGATATCTGAGAATGCTATCGTTCATAAAATATAGTTGTAAAATGGAGAGACTCTAAATGGATAAATCAAAGATGAATATTTTACATGGTCACTAAGTGAATATCTTCGATTGTCCAGATTTCTTTTTCTTTTAAGAGGAGAAGGCAGGACAGTTGGGGTTGAGTGACTTGCCCAAGGTCACACAGCTAGTAAGTGTGTCAAGGGTCTGAGGTTGGATTTGAACTCAGGTCCTCTTGACTTCAGGGTTGGTGCTCTACTCACTGTGCCACCTAGCTGCCCAATTGCCCAAATTCTAACATGCATTTGGATGGATATTCTGTAGGGTTTGTCCAGCAATGTGTTTAGGTGGCACAGACAGTACAGATGACCAATGAGTAGAATTCAAGAGGATGAGGACTAGGAAACTGCCCATGTTCTTTTCACTGACCTCAAGATTTCCATGAATGCAATGGTTCATCTCTTCAATTTAAATAGTTTACTGGCCTTGCTATATGGCAGCAAGATGGGGAATACCATTACCTCCAAAGAACTAAAGATGAACCTGACACAGACGTTAAAAGCCAAGCTTATGGTGGGTATGAGCAGACTATAGCATCTAGACAACAAGGGACTCAAAGGAGAAGGGGGGTAAAGAACATCATGGAAGTTGAGTTAAAATGTTGTTGTTTCCATTTCACTTTGAACTCCTTGATAGTAGGGTCTGTCTTTTTCTTTTCTTTGTGTCATCAGCACTTATCATAGTGCCTGGTACACAGTAGATATTTAAATGTTTATTAATTGGCTGACCAGAAGGTGGCAAACCCAAAGAATGACAGATGTATACGAAGAGGGCTGCATGAGTATTCCCATGATATCCCTTAGGAAATAGCAAGAAAGGCCTCCTTCATTCTGGGTAGACCCCACTATGGTTCTTTTGGGTGTGTGTGATATAAACAAGAGTCACACATATTGGATAGGCATGAATAGGTTATGATCTGCATTACCAGAGGGAACTCCTGAATCAATGATATCACATTGTGCATTGTTTTGTGTGGTTTGTCCTTCATTCTCGCAGAGGACCATGACATCAGGAAGATGATGCCATGACTTGCAATTGAATTGGATTTAAGTGAGGGAAGGTTGTGCAAAGTTACCAGCCTCATTTTCTCCTCCAGAGCCATCTGGGTCCAGTGGCCAGATATGGATCAGGACAGCTGGAGATGGTCCAGGCTGCAGTGGAAGACTTGAGTATTAATTGAATTCAAGTTCCTTTGATCTGTCCCACTTGGGATTTGATTAAACAGAGGAATATTGGGGGAAGGGGAGAGAAGGCCATGGAATGTAACATCCATTAGTAAGCCAATTGCATCTATTTTGTATAAAAACATTATTTACAGGAAACAGGCAAGTCAGCCCTGGTTTTCTGAAGCTAAAACAAGCTACTGAAACAGAGTGATTTTTATGCAAAAGAGCAGACATTATTAGTTTATTCTCTGATTTTGAATTGTATACTTTATTTGGTTCCTTAATTTACAAATTCCTCTGCTGTTCAGACTAGCTCTTCTCACATTGTTAGGCCTAGTCTAGGAAGAAAAATAAACACATAGCATGTTAACTAAAAAAATATTGTTCTTCCCTAAGTAATTTTATTACAATCTCCATGTTGTACTTCCCATGAATATCTCTTATTGTTCAAACTTGCCTCTCAGAAAATATCACAATAGCAACAGAACCTTTAAAACTGGCTGATGTGCGGGCAACAGAATTTTGGAACAATGGCCTGGCTCACATTAAAGATGGCTTCTATCAGTCAAATTGGAAGTTAAGAGGCTTCAGTTTATCTTAGATAAGATAGCTTTATCTTATCTTAGATGCTTCATTTCATGGATACCTTCCTGAAATAATCCTCCACCACCCTGATACTTTTAAACTTTACAGATTCTTTGGTGCATTAAAGTTCCTATTCATAAAAGGTACTCACTGATTCCACAGATTAACTTTTGTGACCTCAGCTTTAAGGAAAGAGTTGAGACAAAATGATCATGGGAATAAAAGGGCTTCTTCATACTTTCTTTATACATTTGATGATTTAAAGACAAAGCAATAGCAGATTACTAAAGCAGAAAAACACACTGAGCACGGAATCAGGAGAAGTAGTTTCTACTTTTGGCTTTAACATTCTCTAGATGTGGGCACTGGACTTAGCTTCATCATATTTAAAACGAAGGTAGCGTACTGAATAATCTCTAAAGCTCTTTCCACATCTATAATGCTGCTTCCTTTTAAGCAATCCAAGGACCAAACTAACTTATGATGCTTAGAACTTAGAGTTATTATCTAGTCTATAATCCCTATTTTTTGGAAGAAGAAACTAAAGCCTGGAGAGGTTAAGGGATTTATTAAAGATCTTTTAAAAATCGATTTGTTGTTCAGTTGTGTCTGACTTTTAGTGATCCCATTTTGGGGTTTTCTTGGTAAAGATGCCGGAAGTGGATAGAGCACTGGGCTTGGAATCAGGAAGACTCACCTTCCTGAGTTCAAATCTGGCTTCAAATACTTACTAGCTGTGTGACCTGGGCAAGTCACTTAACCCTGCTTGCCTCCATTTCCTCATTTGTAAAATAAGCTGGAGAAGGAAATGGCAAACCACTCCAGTATCTTTGCCAAGACAACCTCAAATAGGGGTCATGAAGACTCAGACATGACTGAAAAATGACTGAACTGTAAGTATTGAACTGGAAGAGCCCCTATTCAAAGTCCAATATTTTCAGTCCACATGCTGTGCTCTTTCTACTACATTCTGTCTCTCAAAAGAAGTTCCCAACTCTAAGATGTCTTCTCCACAAAATATTTTTTAGTAAATCCTGAAAAACTTATTGTTAACTACATGCAAACTAAAAAATTACACATTTTCGTACACCCAACCCCTCCCTGAACTCAACCAACTTCTTACTAGATGATTCATTATAATAGTTTGCTAACTTAGAACCTGGAGGACTATATAGAAATGAGAGATTCTTAAGCAAAAAGGGCAGTTGCCACTAAAAAAAGAAAGATGAGTTTGCCAAAATCCTTTGCCTTAAACAACCCTAAATTAGCATGAAACACAAAGTTTGGCATCAGTGTGAAGAGTTTCTTTTTATAGAACAAACTGTGGACTTTAAAATCTACTATAGCTGTTTAACTTGGGGAGTTTCACTGCCATTTAAAAATTTAACCCTCCCAAAGATATCTACATGCTAATTAAGCAATTTGGGGATTTGGGTAAATAACTAGAAGTTTTTTGTTTTTATTGTATCATCTTCCTTTAGTTTTCATTGTGAAAATATTTTCTATGAAAATTGGCACTAATTGGGCACAAATTTGGCACAAAATTGGAAAAACTGCCTACATCTTGCATCTCTCTCTCACTCCATTCCCCATGTCCTATCACTCCTCAGGAATGAACGAACACATACAAATAAAAGAGACATACAAAAAAATTAAGGTTTGGGATTACTGATTATTCTGCAATCACACCTATGAATATGGCATGGAAGGTAGATACACGTGTGAGAATATGAGGGAAGGCAGTTAGAGAGGCGCAGAGTGGTCTTTAGTTTTCAAGTAGAAAAGACCTTTAAATTAACATCCTTATGAGAAGAAGAAAACTAGCATAGTGTGCTTTGTGGGGGGAAAGAGAAAAGGGGAAAGAACAAACGATGTGAAATCCTTTTTTTTTCTGATGTATATTTCCCATGTGACCCTAGGCAAATCAGCTATTTAGTCAGTAGGTCAGGCGATAAGCATTTATTAAGCACCTACTATATGTCAAGAACAGCTACTTACCTTCTCTGCACCTCATTTTCCTCACCTGTAAAATGGGTGGATTGAACTGGACGTCTTTCGAGGTCCCTTCTATCTATAATTTTACCTATTCAAGCCATGCACAAAGCATTTATGCAGAGTTCTTGTTTCCTGTAAGAGGACATTATAGTTATGAATTAATTTATTAATGGATGGTTTTTGAGGAATGCTGTGGCTTTTCTAGTATGGAAACTATGTTCTAGCAGAAGGATGCTAGGTTTTGCTTTAGGAATTCTGAATTGAATTCTGACTGGTAATTGCTATTTTTGAGGTCATGGGAAATCTTTTAGTATTTTAAGCCTCAGTTTCCTCATCTGTAAAATGGAGATAACCCCTATACCAATGTTCTAGGTGGGTGTGAAGAAAATGGATTATAAATTTTGGTGTACTATATAGATTTATGGTCCTATTTATTACTTGAATATGACCTTTGACAAGTCATTTAACATATCAGATTTCCATTTTCTCATTTGTAAAATGAGGGGATGATTAATGTGAGGGTGGACTAGATGATCTTTAAGGTCTCTTTCAGCTCTAACTCATCCATGCTTAAGGCCATATGGTGCATTAGAGTGCTACCTTTCCTAAAGCAAGGTGAAGTGTCAAGTGGGAGGTATAATAGAGTGATTATGACAGAGAAAGAGGGAACTCCAAAGGAGAAAAAAAATGAGAGAAGACAGTCATAGTTTCTTTTGCTTTCTTGGCCTTATTAGTGATACTGGAGCATAGACACATACCTAAGCATGATTGCAGACAGCAATAAAATTCTATTATCTGCCTCTCTAAGAGGACATTCAACTTTCTTAGACCTCAGAATCATTGACTTAAAATTCAGTGATCCAGAAAAAATGCTATTACATATTCACTATTATAAATATGGTAATTTAGAGGATCATTGTAAGAGTGATGTTTTTCCAAATGGAGCCCCATATAGTTAATCTTGTGATCACTGGAATGTTTTATGAGGACATTTATAAATGTTAAAAAGGCACGTTAAGTACGTTAGCCACTCTGGAAAAGAAATTCTCTTCTTGATCATTCCGCCCAGATATTCCTTATTTTGGAAATGAATTCTAGAGTAGCAGAGTCATAATTCTAAAATTAAAAAAAAATTAGCCCCAGCTATGAAGAAGTGCAAAGGTGGAAGATGACACAATGGTATTTAGTTCTAATATTAATCGCATTAAGATTTTTAAAATACCTCAAATAAAAACATCAGGTCCAACTCTTTCCTTGTCTTTCTTTCTCTTCCTCCTCCTCCTCCTCCTCCTCCTCCTCCTCCTCCTCCTTCTTTTCTTCTTCTTCTTCTTTTTCTCTTCTTCCTCCTCTTTCTGTTTTTACTTTTACTTCTCTTTCTGTTTTTCCTTCTTTTCCCATTTCTCCTCCTCTTCCTTCTGTTTTTCTTCCTCCTTCTCTTCCTTCTATTATTCTTCCTCTTCCTTCTGTTTTCCTTCTTCTTCTTCTTCTTCTTCTTCTTCTTCTTCTTCTTCTTCTTCTTCTTCTTCTTCTTCTTCCTTTTCCTCCTCCTTTTTTCTTTCACTGTTTGATGGCTAGTAATTCCTCAAGTCACTCAAACTTTAAACTGTATCCCAAATGGCACCAGCTGGTTTTTGAGGTAGACACCCTGATTTTGAGCCCTCCACTACTTTCTAACTTTGTAAACTTGACTTTGCAGGTCACTACTTTCCTCATTTGTAAAAAGGTAGGGATTAGATTAGATGATCTCTAAAATACCCTTTGAATATAAATTCCATGATTCTATGAAATTCACCCTCAAAATGGACTTTGTTTTAAGCATGTATGCCACCCTTGACAAAGCGTATGAATAACTTTATCTTAAATATGTATATGAAACATAACAGTATAGGAGTGAGTCAACTGCATTATTAAAAACTTCTAGATAATTTCTTAAATAAATTGTTAACACATAGAGGTCATGTCTCATATGGCTTGGTAAAAACATGTATGTGTCTATAAAATGCCAGTCACTTAAAAAAAATTTCCTTTAGCAGCAGTGCAAATATTTTAGTTAAATATTAATTGTCATACAGAGTTGAATTTCATGTGTGGTTAGCTTAGCCTTCATAAAATCAATAATTAAAATAACTACACACACATACACCATGGGAATAATATTTAATACACAAAATGACTCATCTTAGCTGTTCTATTGCTACCATTTGCTTACTTTCTGAAATAATATGAATTCTTTACACTGTGAGTTTCTTAATGGTACTCCTCACCACAATGTCATTTATATTAATAAATGTCCATATGAAAATACTGGCTATAGTAATGTTATGGTTTTAATCAACAGAGGGAAACAAGTTAATACTTTAAGTTATGCTGACATGAATAGATAGCATCTTAAAGGATTTTTTCCTTTATTTTAATCAGTATTTGCTCACACTAAATTAATCCAAATGTAAATGATAATTGTGTCTATCTGAATATTGATCCACATACTTACCTGCTAACGACTTTTTATAAGATATAATGGATCATTGTACTTTATACCACTTAGGGTTCATTCAATTTGAGTTTTAATATTCAATTAAATAAGCTGAGGGAAATCAATACACAAAGCTATCTACAATTTTATTTTGCCAGCTGATTTACTGAGTTAGGACCCACTGTGAAATAAGTTATAAGTAGTCAAGTAATAGCGTCTTCGGACAAGTTCCTTCAGCAGTCTGGGCCTTAGCTTCCTCAGCAATAAGGGATAGAAGAGAGCAATCATTTATTAAATGCCTACTGTGTGCCAGGCACTGTGCTAAGAACTTTACGAACATTATCTCATTTGATCCTCACAACAACCTTGGGAGGTAGGTGCTACTATTATCCCCATTTTACAGTTTCAGAAACCGAGGTAGACAGAGGTTAGGTGACAGAGCTAGTAAGTATTTAAGTTTTTAACTCAGGTCTTCATGACTCTATCCACTATGCCAGTTGGCTGCCTCAGATTAGTAATAATAGCTAACATTTTCAAAGCATGTTAAGGTTTACAAAACAATTTTACAAATGGTATGTCATATGACCCACCTAACAACCCTGTGACAGAGGTGGTATTATTATTATCCCCATTTTACATGTGAGGAAACTGAGGCCTAGTGAGGTTAGGTGACTTTCCTAGGGTCGCACAGCTGAGGAATGTCTGAAGTAGGATTCTAAACCAGGTTGTCCAGGCTCCAGTACCAGTATCTGATCCACTGTACCATCTTGCTGCATCATCTGGAGAACAAGGGAGATGGTCCTGATTTTTTTTTCCTATCCAGCATACTGTCCAGTGAAGCTATTTTCTTAATTTTGCTCATAATTTTGAGTATCTTTGACCTAACATTATTGTAAAACAATCTGTCATTTTCCTTTTTATTTGTATCATAGCAACATTTCTGAATTTTTTCAAAAAATCTAGTTTCAATATCCTGTACCTTTGAGAAAATCAAATCTTAAATACTTTCTTCCACTAACATTTTATTGTGAGACCATATAGTGGTATGGAGGTAACCCTGGGATCTCAAAAGCAGAGCCAATAGGAAGCAGATTCTGGAAGGTCATACTCAGCTGGAAAAGACTGTTAAATCTTTTACCTGAGGCCCAACCAAGCTTAGCTCATAAAGGTTTGTCTCCATATTGACTGCAACATGATAACATTTCTGCAGCCCAGTATCCCACAATGACTTTCTAATAACATGGAGGGAGGATCTACAGCAGTGAAATTTGGGAATTTGATGTAGTAGGTAAACTGAGACATTAAAAAATTAAGATCATAGATTTATAACAGGAAGGAATCTTTGTAGGTCATTTATTCCAATTCCTTCTTCGTACAGATGAAGAAACTAAAGACCAAGGGACTTGAAATCAAGTCATCTGACCCTAAATCCAGTGTTTTTCCCACTGCACAAATCTTATAATGTTATATGTTTTAATATAAACTGGTTTTGATTATGCTAGTAAAAAAGCTTTACTCTCCCTTTCCTTGATGAGATACCTAATAACAAAAGATTAAAAGAAAATCTTTTAAACCCCTTCCTCAATCAAGACAGTCTAATTGGTGAGATGGAAATAGTGGACATATTTTCAAGCTTGATTCTCTCCCATTCTTGTTTCCACCTATGAAAGGGGAAAAATCTATTCCCACTCCTTGTCTCTTAAGATTTATTTACTTCTGGAGCAAATTTTGACTTTGCTAAATTGATGTACTAGTCTCCAATGGCTCACCTAGGTTGTTTGCTTCTGAAAAATGGTGCTAGACCCACTTAGCCATGACCCCTAAGTCTAACACAGATGCAGAGAGATCCATTTCCTTTACTCCCATGATCACCCGCTACAGATGCAGAGAGATCCGTTTCCCTTACTGCCATGATCACCCACCACAGATGCAGAGAGATCTCTTTCCCTTACTCCCACGATCACCCCATTCTATTAGTTTACAAGAGTCAAGTTCTTTGATACACCTTGAAGATCATCCATTCAAAGAAGGATGTTACTTTGTAATCATAATAATTTATAATCCTCGTTTTACAAATTAAGGTACGTTGGGTACAGAGACAGCGTATGATATAATCACAGTCACAGAGACTACAATCAGTTCCTTATGATTTAAAAAATGCAAATTTGTTCTATTGTAATTGATGTATTAGAGGACAATTTGAGCGTAATCAAAATTTTGTGTTTGTTTATGTACAATTTCATGTAGCAAAACATGTAGAGAACACAGAAAACTATACCTCTTTGTAAGAACTCATAAGTAGCAACCCTCCCAACATCCACTTCCTCGAGCAAACTTTAGGTCTCTGTATAATTATAATATTTTTTACATAAAATTTTCCTATTAAAAGTATCTTTTTTGGATTTAAGTCTTTAAATAGTATTCCTGAATAAGAGATCATGCACAGTTTAGTTACTTTTTGGGCATACCTCCAAATTTCTTTCCAGAATAACTGTACCATTTCACAGCTCCACCAATTTTTTTTACTCATGCATGTTAACTATTAGAGCTATCAAAATCCCTTCAGTAGACAAATCAGATATTAGTCATTTCTTGTAGATTGGCTGGATCAATGACTGATTTGGACTAAAATCCAGGATTTGAGGTTGTGTTCTTTTCAAAGAATTCTATTGTCTCTAAATTCCACTTCTTCACTAAACTCAATTGACAATTTTCTTAGTGATAATTCATACAGCAATTATGGGAATCTAAAAGGAGTAAAATCCTAAAGGACTCTGAGGGAATAATACCATGATGTTATCTTACAGGCAAGTTCACTTTGATGTCCTTCAAATGATGTCCTTCAGTGCTTGACCCATTCAAAATCTTTCAAATCTTATCTTTAAAAAAAGCATATCTAATATCCAGGTATGAGATTCTTGAGTAGTTTCTAAACCAATAATTTCATTCCTTTATCTGAACCATATTTTCCAGAAAAGATTTCACCAAACTCCCCTTTCCACATTTCTGCACTGAAATCAATGAGAATCAAAGTATACGATTTGAAAGATATCTAAAGCTATACGTATACACACATACTATTTTAGTATATCTCCGATTAAAGATGATTTTAAAAGAATTAAAAGATCATAAATGATAATTGTGCCACCTCCCTACCTTGCCCTCACGAAAAGTATTGTCAAGGGCAATAGCAACTGGGTTTATTGCTCATTGATTTAAATGAAGGATTTTGCTCGTCAGAATAATATGTAACCTTAAAAGCTCTCCTAGGACAAGTTGTCTTTTGTATATGCATCAATTATATTCTAAAGCCCTGTAACACACGACTATGTATAGATAAATGAATATAGACATTAGGCAAGGTGTTAAATGTAGAGATATATGCTCACTAAGTTCTCACAAGTGTCATGAAAGATGTTCTGAATAAGATATAAAGAAAATAAATTATTTGCTAATAATCAAGTTTTTCAAATGCTTCATTTTATGTCATTTAGTTGTTTTAGTCATGTCCAACTTTTCATGATTACTTTTTGGGCTTTTCTTGGCAGAGATAGTGGAATGGTTTGCCATTTCCTTCTCTAGCTCATTTTACAGATGAAGAAACTGAGGCAAACAGCGTTAATTGACTTGTCCAGGATCACACAGTTATTAAGTGACTGAAGCAGGATTGGAACTCAGATCTTCCTGACTCCAGGTCTTGCTCTTTATCCAGTGAGCCATGTAGCTACTTCTTCCAAACAAATACTCATAAACTAGTAAAAATATTGCCATTGCCAGACTTCTGTCACCTAGCTGCCCCCTTCTATTTATAGAAGACACCATATTAATTGCATTGAGCCAAGGAATTCTGAATTATTGGTGAATTTTAAAAATAATGAAGAAGAGATTGATGGATTAAAGTGGATGAAAAAATACATTTCCTAATTTTTGCATGCAATGTAATGGGCAGCCCACTGAAACAGTTTACTGATATTTCTACCTTGGGTAGCTAGGTGGTGCGGTGGATAGAGCTCTGGTTATGTAGTCAGGAGGACCTGAGTTCAAATATACCCTCAGACACTTACTAGCTGTGTGACTGTGGGTAAGTTACTTTAACCCTCTTTGCCTCAGTTTGGTCATTTGGAAAATGAGTTGGAGAAGGAAATAGGGTCACAAAAGTCAGACATGACAGTACTGCAAATGTGCAACCCACTGAAATGAGAATTGGATGGGAGAAGATTGTGTTGGATTTCTTTTGGGAGCATAACTTGGCTTTCCACGATTCCCCCAATTGCCAGCTACCACAGAACCCATTGAAAGAACACAAATATTCTCACAGAGGTGCCATGTGACCACAAAACATACAGCAGCACGCTTTCAGAAGAATTAAAATGGCAGTTGTAATAGGGCAATGTTGACCACAAACAGGCTAAAGAACATTACTAATGATCACTTGTATGATAGGATCCAAATTAAATACATTGTAGAGAACATGTACTCAAATATGCAAGTGTATCCATGATCTTATTGCTTTGGGTGTTCCTTCCAATAAATTGCAGCCTATTCATGTCTTCCTTCCAATGAATTGCAGCCTATTCACGTCTGCCTATCTCATGTGCCTCTCATCCATGTCTTCAAGTTTATCATAGAAGGTCCACTCAACCTGCTGGTGGGCTTCCTCCTTTCCTGTTTCATTACAAGTGGACCACTCTGGCCAACCACCTATCATTCACTTCCCACATGACCAGCCTGTCTTTTCTTTCTCCCATATAAGTCCTTGAGGAAATGTATGATTGAAAAAAAGAGGTGAATTAGACATTTAATAAGAATAAGGTAAAATAAATGGACAGCCTGAGCAAAACATAATATCTGCTCTACCATCTCTCCCCTTCAAAAAAAAAAATAAGGAAAGTATCTACCATGTTGGGCCAATCTGAAAATCTGATGTCTTTCCTTCTTATAACTCTAAGTATATTATGGGAGATTATCATCTTCTGGATCAAAAAAAAATTCTTCACTTGGCATTCAAAGTCCTTGAGAACCTTCAACCCTCCTGCTTTTCTAGTCTTCTTACACCTTTACCCATCCCTTTGTACTATGCAATCTAGTGACAATGACCTCCTTGCTTTCTTCAAACAAGACACTTCATCTCCTAACTGCGCTTTCATTGAGGCTGGCCGCTATGCCTGAAGTTTTCTCTCCTTATCTCTGACTCCTGGCTTTCCTGGCTTCCTTCAAGTCCCAACCAAAACCCTACCTTTTTAAAGAAACCTTTTCCAATCCTCCTTAATACATCCTTATATTTTTTATTCTGGTTTATCTTGTGTAGATCTTATTTGTACATAGTTATTTTTATGTTGTCTCCCCCATGTAGACTGTGAATGACCTGAGAGGAGGAACTATCTTGTCTTTTTTTGTCATTGTTGTTAATATCTCCCAGCACTTAGCACAGCGCTGGGCACATAGTATGTACTCAATGAATGATTGTTTATTTGACTTGACTACATGCACAAACAAAAAAATTGCCATCCTTGTTTCTATTTTAGAATAGACTATCCTCCAGGAAATCTGAGGTAAGATGACCTAACAAGAAAACAAAAGGTAGAAAACAAACACTTGTGTTTTGTGACCCATACACATAAAGGTGGGTGGAATACACATTTAGGTTGAGCCAGAGATGTAGTTGAAAAAAAAAAACAAACAAAAGGAAAAGAAGATATGAGAAAACAAGATATAATCAGAAAAAAAGATTTATTTCAGTTGACAGAGGAAGGGGCCACCAAAGGGCCAGTTAGTGGTATGCATTAAGCAGTTTTAAGAGATCCAGTGAAACCTCACATGCATTGCTGCTTGAGAATAATGCACATTGAAATGCATGGCAACCTTCCACTTCTCAGGCTTTTCTTTGATGTGGGTGAAAAGTGTGAGATTAAGAGCACTTTTCAACAACATCTTTAATGAGAATGGCTACCACAGCATGAGGCATTTCTGTCAATGAATACCACATGGAAGAACAAAGAGTGTTTAACATTTTTATCCTGATTCTGCAAAGAACTTATCTTTCCACCATTTTTTTTATCTGTGAGAATTAAAGGGACATTATTTTTCTACTAGTCCACTTTCTTAAATGGAAATAATTCACAAATTGTCACCAATTAATGAAAAGAAAAGCTACCCCAGCAAACACTAGGTGTTGTAACAGGACCATAGCTTATGAACATATTAAATGAGATGCTTACAGTGCCCAGGGTCCTCTAGAACATGTCATTACTGGGACAGGTTAGATAGACAATTGCCTGGGAGGTAGGGTGGAGCAGAAGAGCTAGTACAGAAGTCTAGAACCATCAATTATTCTTAGATTTACTCCAATGGAACCACAGTTTAATGGCTGTGCTATATTTTCTTGGAACATTCTTCATTGACTTTTTATCAAGTCTTCATTGGTCAAATATATTATCTTGCTTCCTTTCTCTTTCTCCTGTCTCTCTACTTCCTGGTTTTTTCTTATTTTCCTATTTCTCTTCTTTTTCTATTTCTCTTCTTTTCCTTTTCCTTCCTTGAGCCCTGGAATATAGCAAAGCTTTTTTAGTAAAATCTACAACAATGGAAAAGAGATTGGTCTGACCATCCAGGTTTTGGCTTGGCCTTTCATAGAGGTGGGAAGAAAGTCAAAGTAATCTTCTCTCTCTCTCTCTGTGTTTCTCTCTCTCTCTGTTTCTCTCTCTCTCTGTCTGTCTCTGTCTCGGTCTCTCTCTCTCTCTCTCTCTCACACACACACACACACACACACACACACACACACACACACACAATACACAGTAGGCTTGGATGACGGTCATTGTGACAACTAGTACTAGAGTCCATCAGATTATCTTTGTGCCTACTCACAAATAACGAAAGCCATCTTCCCTTAAATTCCCCCCCTCCCAATCCAATAAGTGAGGATGAAATTGGGGCATTGTATGAGAATCGGTGAGCTATGAATAATTTAGAGGAAAGAATATAAGTTGGGAACAGGATACTATTCAGGCACCCTAATTATCTTTCCTTCCCACACATTAGATAGCTTATAAACTACTAAGTATAGCATCCTTATTTTGTAGTAAGAGAAAAAATTCTAGAATACTACAAGAATAATTGTTTCTTACTGTACTTAGAATACTTCATAGTGTAGAATCTTCATAATGAAAGAAATTTGCTGAAACTTCAATACTACAAAAGTCTATAATTTCAGTAGAATAGGTATTTTCTTCACTGGTGAAGATGGTCTTAGAATCATAGAATCACCAAAACTCAGAGTGAGAGGGTACCCAGGATGGCATCTGGTTCAACCAGTCCTTTAGTTGGAATCACTTCTGCAATATTCCTTTACGGTAGATGAGGACATAAGTTTCATGCAGCCAACTTGGTGATGAACCAGGGTTGAACTTTCTCACTGGTAGAATCCTCCTCATAAAGTCTTTAAAACAAAACTACTGAAATGTTTACTTGGTGTGTGTGTGTGTGTGTGTGTGTGTGTGTGTGTGTGTGTGTGTGTGTGTGTATGTGTGCATGCCAATAAAAACATTCATTTTAGCCACAGGCCCCTGACAAAAGACAACATGCAACAAGGTGTAGTCATCAAATTATGTGGTTTTCCAACAAGAGAATAAACAACACCTCTAGAAAGGTAAAGACGACTGCCTGAAAAGTAATGTCTCTCTAAACTGTGCCCAGAAAGCAAACTTGGCTTTCTTCCAAGATTCTACATGCTATATTGTAACACTACCCTATAAATATATTCTCAAGCAATGTTAATTGGACATTCCATTGGAAAATCTACATTGTAACATGCTTAAATAATAATCCATCATTTATTTCTCCTTCAAAATTGTATTTCCTAATAATTCAAATGACTAACTGCAGCAGATCATTAGAGGTGTGGAGGAGTATATCTGGCTTGTGATGGATTTTATTTATTTAGTCTCACTAACTCCTATAATCTCTGAAACATTTTCCTGCATCTGCTGTTGGTGCTCATTTGCCAGGAACTGTGGCCTCTTGGTGCATCTCGGCTTTGAAACTAACCCAATCAGTCTCGTTATTCCCATGCACAGCAAATAAAACTATCATCCTTCATTACTGGTGGAGTGATGTTTCTCATTCAGAGTGGCTCTTCAACTCTATCTCATTTTATGCCACCATTTTTTACTGCCAACGTTCAAAGTTACATTGTGTACACAGTCTTGGCAAGTGGCCACAACTCTTACTCTGACACGCAAACAAGGATTTTTGTTTGTTTATTTGGTTCGTATTTGCAGAAATACTGGTCCTGAGACATTCCTTCTCCATACTATCAAGAATGGCTGTTCTGTACTCAATTTTAACTGAATTAGTTGAATGGCATGTAATGTCCTCAGCACGAAAATGATTTCATATATTCCCTATAGCAATATTCAGTTGTTTTCAGTTGAGTCTGACTTTTTGTGACCACATTTGGGGTTTTCTTGACAAAGATACTTGAGTGGTTTGCCATTTCATTCTTCAGCTCATTTTACAGATGAGGAAACTGAGGTTAACAGTATTAAATGACTTGTCCAGGTTCACACATCTAGTAAGCATCTGAGGTCAGATTTGAACTCAGGAAGATAAGTCTTTCTAACTCCAGGTCTAACTAACTAACCACTATACTATCCATTATCCAACCTGCTACTATAGTAATAGCAGCATATAGATGTTCTATAAAAATATGCCCATTACAGGCTGCGCTTTTCACCTAAAAATGAGATATTGCTAACAAAATCCATAAGGTCATGTCATCATAGGATTTGGAGCTGGAAAAGGATCTTAGATATCAACTTTAACAGCCCCCTCATTCCAAAGGAGGAGATTTAGTTGAAATGAGTGTGCGTGTCTAGAAGACTGGCTATCTATCTACCTATGTATCTGTGTATCTATCTGTCTATCATTTATCTATCTATCTATCTATCTATCTATCTATCTATCTATCTATCTATCTATCTGTCTGTCTGTCTATTCATCCATCCATCCATCTATCATCTATCTGTCTGTCTGTCTGTCTGTCTATCTATCTGTCTATCTACCTATCTATCTATCCAATCTATCCTTCTATGTAATTTGGTCCAGACATGCTATTTCATTAGTGCAGAGATCTCACATCATGAAAACTTACTCTGTGTGGGTCAGCAACTCATCTTTAACTTAATCTTACAGCGTTGCCTGGGGACACTTAAAGGTTAAATTATTTGCTCAGGATTGTACAATTAGTGTAGATCAAATGCAAAACTTGAATGCATGTTTTCCAGACTCTAAGGCTAGCCCTGTAAATACTGTACCACATTGCTTAATAAATGTTTATTGATTAATTGATTGCCCTTCATAGCTTTAATATAGCATTTTTATGTTAACTGAGCTTTAGAAAACTTAAGAAAGCCAAAATAAAGGTCCTTCTTAGGAAGAGAGAAAATTAGCATAGATCTAGAGATGAAGGAAATTCAAAGGTGACCCAGTTCAATTCCTTTTTACAGATGTGGAATCTGAGGCTGAGTGTGATTCCATGAAGTGCCTAAGGCCACACGGTTAGTTTCAGAGTCAGGATTTGACTGTGCTCTTTGCACTGTACCAGCCTCACCCTTTCTTCCAACAACGATTTTATTTCTCTAGACTGGAAAGTTAGCAGTTTTCCAAGGTCACTTTAAAAACATCACAGGAAACTCTTGTAGAGTCTCTATGTCATCTCTAGCCCATTTATTTGTGTGCTTTTGGCTCTGGCCATCTCTCACATCCTTGCTACCTGGCTGAGTCTATATTTGAGTTATGCTGTATCATATTAGGACCATATTCATTACTGGAAAGAGTTTATCATTTTGTATATGGGTACAAGGAAATGGTCTCCACAGGGTTTATGAGAGCTCAGTTTCTTCTGAGAGGGAAAAGTTAGGCACGAGATCTTGTTAGCACTTTAAAAATTGTCCAGTGTAAAAATGTTAATAGTGGGCTTGGGATCAAGAATAAACTAGAGGATGATATCTTTCATAGCTGTAAAAACCAATATGTCAAAATGGGAAATACAATAATTCCGAAAGTATTTAATCCTTACTTTTTTTTAACCCAAGGTAATGAATGCGTAGACATGACTGATATAGTATTTTAGTTCTAAATCTTCCCTTAGGTACTACCAAAATAGCAACTAAATGACTGTCCCACTTCTTCAGGTATGCAATAACCATCATTTGAGCATTTTGTATTTTAGCAGTTTGAAGTGTTCTCAACAACTATACAGTCTTTTATTCATTTCCAGAGAATACTGAAGTGGCAGTATGCTGAAAATTCTGTTCCATTTTTACTCTGAGAAACTACAAGATTTTCCAGCTCTCAAATTTCCAAAGGAAAGCTACACACAAGGCTATAGTTAGCAAACATTTGGAGACTTTATGGTCATATGCAGAATACATAATATATATTATATTAGCCTAGTTCTAGTGTTTTTATACATGTTATAAGTGTACTGCGTTGTTCAGTTGTATCCGACTTTTTGTGACCCTGTGGACCACAGCATGCCAATATTGTTCACGGGGTTTCTTGGCAACAATACTGGAATGGTTTGCCATTTCCTTCTCCAGTAGGAGAATTTTCCCAGTGAACTCCTTGCCCAGGGTCGCACAGCCAGTAAGTATCTGAGACTGAATTTGAACTCAGGTCTTGACTCCAAGCTGCCTCTATGTGTACTGTACCTACCATTTAATCTTTGATTTAACATATCACTTACTATGTCTAGAAGAGGCTTCATGTTGTAATGAAAGGGTGCTGATAATGGAGCTGGAGCATTTTGTTCAAATCTAGTCTTTGATACTTAACTACCTGTGTGACTTTGGGCATGTCATTCACCCCTCCTGGGCTTTAATTTCCTTCTCTGTACAATGAAAGGATGAGACTAGATTTACTCTTGTCTAAGGTCCCTTCTCGTTCTTGATCTGTGAGGCTATGAACATGATACTTAAGGTCCATTTCAGCTCATCATTTATCACCTATGATTAGTTGAGGGTTATATCAATACTGATGAGTTGTAAACTTTTGCAAGCAAGCTAACCAAAAAATTCAGAGGCAGTTGGAATAAAGAGAAAAAGAAAGAGCACTGAGTCTGAAGCAGAGGTTAAAGTCTTGGCTCTGCCCCAGACCAATTCTGTAATCTAGGTCAAAACACTTAATTTCTCAAGGTCTCAGTTTCCCCATATGTAAAATGCAGGGTCAGACTAGATAATTTTTAGGGTTCCTTCCAGCTATAATATTCGCTGTTTTAGAACTATGTTGTTTCTTTAAAAAAAAACAAACCAGACAGATAACGCCATTCCTACCCTCACCCCCCAAGTGTCTATTCACATCAGCTTCTTCTTTAGCACAGGAAATACAGAATGAGGAATCAGTGCCATTCCAGTCTTTTATGGAAATCAACCTGTGTGAGTTGCCAGTATGTGTTAAGTCACTTAACTAGAATGTATTATAATGATATATGTGCTTTAGATAAGTGGCAAACACATTATTACCCATAGCCTCTAATGAAGCAGCACTATATTGCCTTTTCTTGGTAAGTTTCTTAAGTCATTCGGAGATCATTAACATTCACGACAGAGCCAAACAGAAACTGTGACAAGCGCCTCTAAAAATACTGCTTATTGGCAGCTGCTTTATGGAAGAGGTATTTTGTGTTCATTGGAAACATTAGTGTGTGAGTGAAATTTTCCAGCTGTCTACAAAAATACAGACCTGGATCACATAAAGGGCACATTTATGAACTTTTAGAAAAGAAAATAAACATAACAGGAAGTATTACGAAGGAGCACGACTGTGTGCTCTCTAGGTTGGTTTAGTCTACTGACCCTGAACCAGTTTTGTCTTGATAGATTGGTTTATTGGGATGTAGCTGTTATTCTAATTTCTGGTGGTTGTTGTCAACAGTATTCTGCAATTTTTGGTCAGTCATTTTCAGTCATGTCCGACTTTTCATGACCTCATTTGGGATTTTCTTGGCAAAGATACCAGAGTGGGCTGCCACTTCCTTCTTCAGCTTATTTTATGGATAGAGAAATTGAGGCAAACAGGGTTAAGTGACTTGCTTAGGGTCACAGCTAGGAAGTGTCTGAGGTTGTGTATGAACTCAGGAAGCTGAGTCTTGTTGACTCCAGTACTGGCACTATATCCACTGAGACACCTAGTTGCTTCATGTCTGTTGAACTGAATGGATTATTATTTGTATGTTTATAGGACCTTTTTCTTCAGTCCTTGTGTTTCATACCTTTGCTCAGATGGATGATAATTGAAAGTATGGAACAGCAGAAGAACAAAATCTGGCCCCATGTCATTCAATTAATCAACAAGCACCAACAATCTGTCTATTATGTACTGTGCTGAAATGAGGGAGCTAGGATTTGGCGTGCTAGACAGTAAAAGCTGGGGCTTCATACTCCTGATGTCTTCATGTGCCTGGTTCTGCCACCACGTAGCCAAAGTTTGCTTTGGTGGCAATGCTTTCAAAAGTGATCTCTTGCTTCTCAAAATGCACAGAAAAAACCCAGACAAGTATTTCCCTTTCAGCTTCAGTGTATGGACTTTTCTTGCTTTTCCGGGCCATTGCATTCATGGTCTCCAGTTACTGAGACATTGGGCTGGGCATCCAACTAGAGCCAGTCCTGATTAACTTCCAAGTTTTCTGGAGCCTACCTTTACAACCTCTCTTGAATTTGTCCTTTTCACTCCATTCATACAGCCTTTATCTTAGTCATCTCATTCAGACTATTGCAGATTAATTTATTCCCTTGACTCCAGTCTCTCTGGAATAGTCTAGTCTATCCTGGATGTCATATTTGTCCTATCAATACGAAATTGGTATTCCCCAAAGAAAAGATCTGACTGTGTCATCTGTAATGGTGCCATAGTCGCTTTCTTTATATAGGGTTAAGTGACTTGTCCAGGGTTACACAGCTAGTAAGTGTCTGAGATCGGATTTGACTCAGGTCCTTCTGACATCAGGCCAGTGCTCCATTCACTGTGACATCTAGCCACCCTGGCATTTTAGTTTCTTGAAAATAAAAGATGAGCTCCTTGGCTTGGAATTTAAAGTCTTTCATAATCTGACACCTTTCTAAGTTTCTTAAAAACAGAGTTTAGGTACCACATCCTAATCAAGGTCTGTCATACTCAACCCTAAACTCTACCATCCCCCATCCCCCAATTATTAGTAGTTCTCTTGAAATAACTTATGATTTGGCAGAGTTAAAAATAACATCGGTCTTTGAGGTTGTGTCTATACCCCACATATAATAAAGCCAAAGCTTTAATACAATCTAAAAGCTCATTCAGCAACATATTCAAGAAGGTTCAAACTCAAATGTGGAAGGTACAGATTTCCATTCTGATGTATTTAATTCATGAAATTTGATTACCTGCACCTAATTTGCATTTAGTCTCTGATGTATGTAGAAACGCAGGGTAAAGCGGAAATATGCTATTAGTCGCTTAATTTGATCAATGTAGATGGCAGAGTAGATGATTTGTCCCAAGTAATTCAGTTTGCTCAGTTGAAATTAACCTCAGAGACGTGCCCATTCTAGGCCTGCAATATATTTCAATTTAAACTTCCTGTTTTTTTCTAAATCAAGCTGTAATAAGCCTCTTATCCTTGTAGTTGCTACTACAGGGCCCAGCCTTTGTGATAGGAAATTACTTGGAAAATTCCTGGCTTCTTTCAAGTAAAAATCTCATTATCTACAGTAAACCTTTTCCAATCCCCCTTTATGCTAGTGCCTTTCTTCTGTAAGTCATTTCCAGTTTATCCTTTATATGTCTTCTTTGTATGTAGCTGTTTACATATTGTTTCCCTCTTGTGAGTTCCCAGAGAGGAGGGACTATTTTTTGCCTTTATTTGTATCTCCAGTGTTTAGCCCAGTGTAGGCATTTAGTAGGCACTTAATACATGTTTGTTTACTGTCCAACTAAAATCTTAGAATCTTATAGCTGAAAAAGACTTTATGGATCAATTAGGCAATATCACTTATTTTACAAAAAAGAAAACCTGTGACTTAGTATACAAACAGTTTTGCCCCACAATATCTCTGAAGTTTAGAGCTGGAAGGGCCTTCAAAGATGAAGAGATCGAGGGCCAGAGAGTTAGAGCACCTCACGTAAAGTGATAGAGCTGCACAGCGGAACAATGGGGACCAGAAACCAGTTCTTTTGATCATTGCTTGTTTTATTCTGCAAGTTAGTCACAGAGGCGAGGCTAGAGCCCATTGGATGCTCAGTAGATCCTGAGACAACCTCTTAGAAAGTAGGTAGATGGGGGCAGCTAGGTGGCACTGTGGATAGAGCACTGGCTGTGGAGTCAGGAGGACCTGAGTTCAAATTCAACCTCCGGCATGGATTAGCCGTGTGACCTTGAGGAAATCACTTAACCTTGATTGCCTCTGGGGGAAAAAAGAAAGCAGATAAGTGGCTTATTCTGCTGATCTAGGAAATGTGGCAGGTACTCTTAGTAGGACTCTACTCTCCTTCCCTCCTCCTACTTCTTTTCTTCTGATAATCACTTTTGCTGTTGAAGTAGTAAGAGGCCATTTTATATTTTTATTTGTAGTGTCCCCTGTGGGTCCTTCTCTTTCTCCTAACCTAGACTAGCAGATTAGGACCCCAGAGCAAGGTAAACTACTTCCAAATTCAAGGTACTTCATCAGGCAATAAATACAATGGAAACTATGACTCGCAAGCTTCCTTAAAGGTGAAGGTTTACCATTAAGCTATGATAATTCAAACAGCTCGTATTTTTCCTATACTTTCTTTTTTCTTTCTCTCATTTTCTTTTTCCTCAATTACATGTAATTTTTTTAACAGTCTTTTTAAAATTCCAAGTCCCAAAATCTCTCACTCCTTCCAGCCCCTCCCCCACCCATTGAGAAGGCAAACAATACAATACCCATCATATTATATGAAGTCGTGTAAAATGTATTTCCATGTGAGCTATGTTGCAAAAAAAACCCCCACAGGACCCTTCCCCCCAAAACAAACAACCAACCAACCAACCAAGAAAGATAAAGTAAAAAAAAAGTATCTATTGATGTACATCGGTTCTTTCTCTAAATATCTTCCTATGTTTTCAACTACTGCTCTGTACTCTGGTCCAGAGCTGACTTTGTGATAATTCAGTTTGTATATCTGTGTCATAATTTCAGGACTACACAATACCCTCCTGGTTCTGGTCCAGCTTCTTCTCATTGCCTTAACAAATGGGTCAGGAATCCAGGAAATCAGAAGGAGATAGTTATGGAGGGGAGGAGAGAAAAGAAAAGGAGAAAGAGGAAGGAGGAGGAGGAGAAAGAGGTGAGTTTGGCTCACAGCTAATATACAATGGAAAGAGCATTGGTTCTGGATTTAGAGCACTGGCTCCAGACCTGAGTTCAAATCCTCCATTTCTTACTACCTATGTGACCCTGGGCAAGTCACTTAACCTCTCTGCACCTCAGCTTCCTTATCTTTAGAATGAAGGTGAGATGAGTTGGCCTGTAAGGTTTCTTCCAGCCTTAAAACTTATATTCTGATGATTTCTCATTTCTCCTCCAAAAATCCAGGTATACTGCTGTTAAATAAAATAGCTCTTGTCTTATAATAACCCATATTTCGGGAGGGGGATGGGTCTTTTGAGCCAAAGCACTTAAAACAAGCTTCTCTTCCATTGTTTAATATGCAACTTAAACTTCAGGGGAGATGGGTTGATCCTTAGATCATGGCTGCTGTTATTCCAAAGGATACTTTGTTATACCTTGGGTTAGCACTTGACCTATCTGTAAATGGCAGACAAATTTTTAGCAGTTACCCAAGAGTCCCCAGCAGAACTATCCATAGTATTACCTGATGGTAGTTGATATTGGGAAGAGGGAGATTTGGAAACTACTCCCTGACAGTTAATATAGGATTGTCAGATGTGGAATAAAAGAGATTTATCTCAAAATTAGCCAAGATATATATATATATATATATATATATATATATATGTATATATATATATATATACACACACACATATATACATGTATATATACACATATATGCATATATGTGTATATAGATACACACACATACATACACATATACATGTATATATACAAACACAAATCATATATATTACACATGCATATAATATACACACTCATGTACATACATATACATATATATATACAAACACATACACATATATTATACATGCATATAATATACACACACAAGAATAATTTTAAAGTTCTGTGAAACTATTTATTAATAAGATACCTAAAAACTTAATTGTTTATTGACAAATAGTAATGGGACAAGCAGGTCACAAACTCCTTGGCAAGGGCTACATCTGATAGGATTTTTCTCTTTTTGTATCTTTCAGAAGCATCATGCATGGCACTGCATAAAAATAGATAGTTGATGGGCATGTGTTAATTTATTTAAATAATAAAAACAAAACTATACCATTCTCTGAAGGGAAAAAAGAGAATGGTTCTCAAACTGAATTTTATAAAACATTTGTCATCAAAATAAAAATGAATAGTTGCAATAAAACTCACAGACCATATATATTAAGAGAGCAAGAAATGATAATGAAACCTGATAACAGATATTGGTGCCCTCATCATGAATTGGAAAGGAAGTGAAGGTTGTTTACTACAGAAAGTCCATAATTAGATTTGGTTCATATAATAAGAGGAAAACAGAAAACAAATTATACTAAACTCCAACAGAAAGCAGACAATGATCATGATCTCAAGCAGGGAAACAAAGATAAGTCAATGACAGAACTAGAGAATAAAACTGAAGAAAAAGAATTGAGCACCAGGGAAAGCGAAAAAAAGTACAATAATAGGAGTGAAAGATGCCTCAAGAGGTTATCCTGGAATTAGCAATGTGTGAGAAATAAAACTTTGGCTGAAAATCCAGGCTCCAAATAGCTTATTGAATGCCATCGGGGGAAAATAGAATGTTGGTACAATATTCTCCATGAATTCTTTTTGACTCAATAATTTTGCATTGTGCTTGCTATGACTTCTCTTTTCTAACCATCTCTAATTTTCCTTTCTTTTTCTTCTCTTTATTCTCCACATTACTAGATTATGAGCAAAATATCCCAAAGTGAGTAATCAATAGTAAGGATTCATTGGACCATGGCTATATGTTAAAAAAAAGGACTAACCTATTAATTTTGAGGTAGGAAGGCAAGAGAAAGGTAAAGAAGACATAGATCCTATACTCAAGGATTTTTTAGTGGAATATCCAAAGCAGCTGAGGTTTCATCAGTTTTGGAACTCCTGATATCGGAATTCATACCACTGAAACAGATTACATCTTTCTACAGCATAGTACACAATTCCTAAGGAACTTCCTGAATCACACAAAGGTTAAATGCCTTGCCCATAAATATACAACTGGTAAATGTAAGAGATTCGATTTGAAACCAGGTGTTACTGGTTCTCAGACCCATATTCTATCTACGAATCCATGTCATCTACTTTAGAGTATACATAAAATTGCAAAATGACATGGAGGTCCCATTTTAGAAATGACAAAAATGGAAGACGAAGGTTAGACAAGAAGTTATAAATTTTGTCCACTGCTTAATTTTCACTAGCCTGCCAGTTGCCATTAGGCCTTGAACATACGGGCCAGTTATAAACTTCAATGCCTGATTACAATTATTTGCACCTGATCACTATTTACTTTCCAACATTAGCTCTGCAGTTGGTAGCAGTTTAGTACTCAGAAGATGACCTAGATAATTTCTCTCCTTGAACTTAAGCTTGACAATGACTTTGGTGATCTAAGAGAAAAATATTACCCGTATTACATCTCTCCCAGGTGAAAACACAATTTTCTGGGATAAAGGAACATTTATTTTTCTGGACATTTGAAGAGCAACTTCAGGCAAAGAAATTTGAAGTGAATGTGCATGGGAATTAACATTTAGCACAGATCAACAATTTTGCTGAGAAGTCTGAAATCACACTTGGATCTCAAGTTCCCTGGAGTCTGAGAAAGGGCTGGGGTTATCTTGTTTATTCTAGCAAGTATAGAAAATATTTCAGGTACTCAGAAAAAAATTGCACATTTCCAGTGTTTCTGAGGGAAGTCCAGCAGGTGACTAATGTACAGGACTTATTCATCCTGCCTTTGGGGGATATTTGAGTCCAGACACATTAGACAGACCAAGCTGGTTTAGCAAGTTATGCTTTTGCAACCAAAAATTGTCCAGCATAGGTATACTTTTAAGCAACAAAAAGCCTATTTTCAAAAAATAAAAGGTTAGGCCTATGATATATAACAAACATATGCCCATGGTAATTATTTTCTGAACCAAAAATCTGTAAAAATGATTTGACAAAGAATTTTTGTCAGATTTCTGAATGGTTTTTATGTTAAAAATTCTTTCAAAGGTATAAAATTAAATCAAATTTAGCAAATTTATTTTTCTGAAATGAATACAATTTCAGAAAATAAATAGAAAATTATTAAAAAAAAACACTGACGATTTATTATTTTGTCATCATTTTTTTCCACTTCTAGAATTGATGTCATACTGTTGTTCCATTTTTAATCGTCTAAAGAACTCAACTTGCTCATGAGAATTTTTCTGTCAAGCATCTCTTGGCAAGCTTCTGGACATTTCATTTTCATTATCAAGAGAGATTTTACAGTCATAGTGGCCAATGATAACTTTTCTTATACTCCGAAAAGTTGTTAATAAACAAAAGTGATCTCAGTATAATGTTCATTTCCAACAGTGAGAAGACAAATTTGCTATCCTTTTAAAAATAGCCATGTGGTACATTGGAAAGGGTACTGACTTTGCTTTCAGAACAACTGGATTTAAATTGAGCCTTTTCTACTTACTGCCTTGGACATGTCTCATAACCTTGATTTCACTTTTTTTCTTCTGTAAAATGGAGGTATTAGTGAAGATGCATACTAGAGTCACTTCCATTTCTAACTCCTATGGTTCTATAATAATCTCAAAAAATGTTTAAGTATGTTCAAGTACTGATGATTTTTGGAGAGTTTATCCTTGTCTCATCAGTTAGCAAGTGTGCAGTATGCTCAGTAAGATATGATTTAAGAACATAAGGATATTTAAAAGCTTGACAAAATACAAATGATTTCTATTCTAATGATCTCGTTGAGATCAGTTCATTCTGGACTTTTCATTTTCAATTGAATCCATGATAATTGATAGAAGTTATAAAAATTTGCTTTTAAAAGGCACAAATATCTCATGTTCAAATCAAATCTTTAGCATTTTTTTCCTGCATTACTCTTAGAGTGGGAAAAGTTTAGAATTCTTACTTTGTTTTAAGTTCCTATTCAATCCTAAGTATTCAAAAAGGACATCTGATAATAACAGCTAACATTTATATAGCTCTTTAAGGTTCGAAAAGCCCTTTTATGGGCCAGTTGGTGGAACAGTGGATAGAGCACTGGACTTGAAGTCAGGAAGACTCCTCTTTCTGAGGTTAATTCTGGCCTCAGACACTTAATAGATGTATGAATCTGGGTGAGTCACTTAACCTTGTTTGCCTCAGTTTCCTCATCTGTAAAATGAGCTAGAGAAGGAAATAGCAAACTGCTTCAGTATCTTTGCCAAGAAAACTCCAAATGGGGTAACAAAGAATCAGACACAGTTGAAAAAAACTGATTGAACCATAAAAACACTTTATATGTGTTACATTCAATCTTCACCACAACCCTATGAAATAGGTGCTATCATTGTCCCATTTCTTGGGTTAGGAAACACTCAGAAAAGTTAAGTGATTTGCCCAAGGCAACGCATCTAGTATCTAAGGCAGAATTTGAAATCAGATCTTCCAGTCTCTGAATCCAACGCTGTACTCACCTTGTTACTGAACTTCCTAGCTCTAGCACTTATGTACTTATATATAAGAGCTACCAAGTTCTGACCCTGGACCTTCTAAAATTTCTTAGGAATGATGAGACTTGTCAACTGATTAAAAAAAACCATAGTGACTGAAACATTTTTAATTCATATTCTTTTAATAGACGTCAGTCTCAGAATTCTTATGCAAAGATGTGAGAGAATTTATTTATACTGAATCTCAACAAAATCACGAAGTTGTATTAGCATCACCACTTACACCACAGAAACAGAAAATTTAGAATATTTTTACAATCATAACTTATAATAACATTGTCATAAATTATATAATTGTAACAGTTGTATTCAGTGCAACAGATTTTCAACAATATTCTGTTGCAATTACCTGACATTTTCTGGAAATTATTTTATAATTTATATTTTTAGAAATATAATGTTTGCATTAGTATCACAAAATCATTGACTGAGGTATAGTTGAAAGAGTACTTATTGGACCTGAGGTTAGAGCTGAGTTCAAATACTCACTCTAATATTTTCTAGCTATGTGACCACTGAAACTCAAGTTTCTTCATCTGTAAAGGGGGGAAAAGTATTGATATGATTGGATTTATAGATCTGTTGTGGACAAAGAGGGCTTTGTAAGCCTTAAAGTTTGGTATAAATACGGTCCATTCTTAAAGATCTTTTAATGGATAGAGAGATGGCCTTAATGAAGAGGTCCCAGGTTCAAGCCCTACCTGAAATGTGTACTGGCTATATGACCCCAGACAATTCGCTTAACCTCTCAGTACAGCCATGCAAATCTCTGAGATTATAAATTGCAGAGAAAGTACTCATTTGCAATAGTAGACATAGCTCCATCTAATGATGAAATCACAAGTTGCTAGGTGACACAGTAGATAACATGCAGGGCTTGGAGTCAGGAAGACATAAGTTCAAATCTTGCCTCAGTCAATTACAAGTTGTATGACCCTCACTTAATATCTCAGAATTAATTTTCTCATCTATAAACTGAGGGAGGGGGTAGGGATTGGATTTATGACCTCTTAGGTTTTTTCTAGCTTGAAGTGTATGATTCTGGGTCTGGGACATCTCTCCCCCCCAACTCTCTACCTCCAATTTAAAAAAAGTATCTATCTATCTATCTATCTACCTATCTATCTATCTATCTATCTACCTATCTATCTCTCTGTCTTTATCCATTCATATCTATCTATCCATTCATATCTATCTCTCTATCCATTCATCTATCTATCCATCCATATCTATCTATCTATTCATATCTATCTATCCATTTATATCTATCCATTTATCCATCCATATCTATCCATTCATATCTATCTATCTATCTATCTATCTATCTATCTATCTATCTATCTATCTATCTATCTATCTCTATTATCTATCTATCTATCTATCTATCTATCTATCTATCTATCTATCTATCTATCTATCTATCTATCTATCTATCTATCTATCTATCCATCTATCTATGCCACAAGCTTATTGCAGCCTAGAACAGAGGAAACATAAGTATTTAATTGCTCAACTCCCTTACCTGACAGGACCTCAAGTCCAAGAACTTTCACGTTAACTTCTGTCCTTTCATGAAAATATCCTGCTGTGAGAGGAACAACTTCTCGAACTTTGTGGTTAGCTATATCTATCCTAATGGCAAGACAAAGTGCTGCTTAATTTCTGTCACAAATCTTTTGTACTTCAGAAGCAAAATTTTTCTCATAATTGCTTCTATTTTTGTTCATGCTAATGAAAAATTTGGTTCAAACAAAGCAGCCTAAATTAGCTTAGAGGTGCAATGTAGAGATCTGAAACCGTACTTGGGTATTAGGGTGTGAATGAGATTGGTAATGACTACTTCTTTCACCACTTGTTCTATTGTATTTATCTATTATTTATTTGTACATAGTTCTTGCCCAGAATGGACATGCAGGGGCAACTTACAGGTCTGATCCCACTCTGATCATCATAGGAGCTTTGAACTACTTCGTTCCCAATCTTGGCTGGTTAGCCCCTCCTTGAACAACCCATGGCCTCCCCACCCTCCACTCCTGTTGGCTCACCATTATTTTTTTTGTTGTTGTTTGACTCTTTTTGACCCCATTTAGGATTTTCTTGACAAAGATACTTGGAGTGGTTTGCCATTTCATTCTCCAGCTCATTTTACAGATGAGGAAACTGAGGCAAACAGGGTTAATACCCAGGGTCAAACAGCTAGTAAGTGTCTGAGGCCAGATTTGAACTCACTAAGATGACTCTTCCTGACTCCAGGCCTGGTGATCTATCCACTGCTCCACCTAGGACTCACCATATTAACATAAAAATAGTGCAGTCACTGGATCTCCATAGCACCCTGCATCTCAGACCTTAGATGCTCAAGTGATCTAAAGGTCTCAGCCACTCTGGTAGTGAGATGATAGGCATCATGGACCACCATACCCAGATTGACACCAGCTCCATTTTAAAAGAATAGTCTCTGGTAAGAATGTCTTTTTTCCCCCATGGAGATACTGGAAGCCACAGAATCAACAACTAAGTGATATTTGTTTGACTAAACATCTGCAAGGATGTCAGGTCTCCTGCTGCACAGAACATTTCTCAGGTGCAGACCTGAAAGAGGAGCCTAGGTCCTCTGATACCCAATTCAGGGCTCTTTAGCTACATAAACCACGCTATTTTTTTCATTTAGTTATTTTCAAATGATTCTGGATGTCATTTAGCATTGTCAATAGAGAGTACAAGAAAAGAAAAATATCAGGCAGGGCTCTTCTGGTAACATTTATATTACAATTAACACACTGAGTACTATGTATGTTTTACCTATAGAATTATCATCTCTCCATAGTCAATGTTTCATATTTAATAAAACTATAATTTTCCACCAAGGAACTGCTGTATTATTAGGTATGTTGTTGAGTTGTGTCTGACTCTTCATGACTCCATTTGGAATTTTATTGGCAAAGATACTGAAATGGTTTGCCATTTCCTTCTCCAGCTCCAGGCAAGGAAACTGAGGCAAGCAGGATTAAGTGACTTGCTCAGGGTCACATAGCCAGCAAGTGTCTGAGGCTGGATTTGAACTCAGGTCTTCCTGACTCCAGGCCCTAGAGTTTAGTGAACTATACACTCAGTAGGGTAGCATGGCAACCAAATAAGCTAATGCAATGTTAGGCCACAATAGGAGAGACATGGTGTCCAGAGCACAGGAGATATGAATCTCGCCCTATAGATATGGAAAATTGTGTTTGATTCTGGGTGCCATATATTAGGAAGGGCTTTGCTAGGCTGGAGAACAGCCAAAGAAAGCTAACCAAGATGGTGGGGCACCCATAACAGGGCCATAGAAGAAATGGTTGAAGGAATAGCCTGAAAAGGAGTAGACTTAGGGTTCATGATAGCTCTTTTCAAGTGTTTGAAAGGCTGTCATGGAGAAAAGTAACTTGACTCCCACAGGACAGAAACTTAAGGAAAACGTAGAAGTTTCAGAGAAACAAATTTAGGTTTTAAGTAAACACCACCAACAACAATGATGACTACAACAACAACCACCTTCCTAATATCCAGAGCTATAGAAAAGAGTGATGTAATGCCTCTGGTAGAACTAGGTTTCCCCTTCATTAGATGTCTTAACAAAGGCTGAATGACCTTTTGTTGGGGATGTTGTAGAAAGAATTCTTATAAAGGTATTTCAACACATCACATTTTTTTTTTTCTAAATGCTTCTGCTGGGGATACAATGAAAACCAAAGATTCCTATTCTAACAAAGCTTACATACCTATTAGGAGGAAACTACATATACATGCACAACTCTGCTGCCCCAGAAGCCAACACAAGGAGTCTCAGTGGTAAAGACATGGGAGACACTGACACAGTACTGCCCAGCATGGCACGCCTTCATCAAAGAAGGTGCTGTGTTCTATGAGCAAAACAGAATTGAAGTAGTTCAAAAGAGACATGAGATGTGTAAATTTAGAGAATTCACCCCAAATGTTCACATGGACTATTTATACCCAACCTGTGGAAAAGCAACTCAAGCTCCTATTGGTCTGATCAGGCAGTCAGACACACTATAACTTGACTCTAACATAGTTATGTCCTTTTGGTCCTCTTCAAGAATGAAGGAAAACAACCAACCAAACAACTAACCACCCAATCAAAATAATTCTAGAAATACAGAATATATCTTATATGAATAACAGAATGCATTTCCAGAGTTATGGATTGGACTAGATAACCCCTGAGCTCCTTTCCAATTATGAGATCTATGATTCTGGGAAATAAATGCACAGACATAGATATATCTATTGATTTAGACATCAATACATAGATACAGATATTCATAGACTTTTTTTTATCTAAATTAAGACATGGTTAGGATGTATACCAACAGACTATATTATGGCTGATATGCAATAGTTGAAGTAAATTGTTCTGTAAGTCACTTAAATTTTCTTGGTCTCCTCCACTGAAACATCAGGGAGTTGCCCT
>CM053627.1:169234531-169244849 GCA_028646595.1 Phalanger gymnotis
CACTTAAATTTTCTTGGTCTCCTCCACTGAAACATCAGGGAGTTGCCCTAGATGACCTCATATGCTCCTTCCAAAGCTAGCATTCTGGGCCTCAATTATTTTATATCTTTTTAATTATCTGCAATGTATACCTTTTACCTCCTGACAGAGTGACTGTGTACATACACAGAAACTTGAAGGCAGAGACTTTTATTTTTGTGTTTGTATCCCCACTTCCTAGAAAAAGGTGGCTAATAGGCACTTTAAAAACTTGCTAAATGAAAGAATGAAAGCATATTATGAAATTTAAAGTATTATATAAACATGAGTTTTTTCCTAATTCAATGAATTACTAATCCTAGAGACAATAGCCAGTATCCATTCTACATTTTATATGTGTGCTAATTTATTTATTAAAAAAATATGTGTTCCAGCTAATTGTAAGCTGCTATTCTGAAAATAATCATATTGATGATTCCAATAATCTATTTTGCTACTTTGGAAACATTTTTTTATGTAAGCAAATCAAATATAGCCTCATACAAGAGTTGATTAATTCTCCCCTGATGGTAACTGTTGGAGTTCTGACAGTTTTAAAGTCATTGGAGTTCCAGTGCAACCATAACAAAGACTACCTATGCTTTAAGATATCAATGAAGCAAAGGCTGACAGAGATGACATTCATTGTGAAAAAGTACTCAATTCTGTTTACATGGTATTCTGGCAATCTGGAATATTTAGGTTGATGAAAAGCTTTATATATTTAAGATCAGAAAGAAATAGAAACCTTTCCACAAAATTTTGCCTAACAGTATGTGACAATCAGCTTTTCCACTTTTTAGGGAGTAACTGAAATGAGCCAGTAAATAGAAAGAATTTAATACTAGATATCTACTTGGTATAATCCAGTTTCTTGAAGCTAAAATCTCAACTGCCTGAAAACTCTTTCATTAGATCCCAAACAGAATCACCATTAGCTCTTCTTACACTTTAATTCTATTATAACAACACTTATGCTTCCACTTTTTAAACCTCTGAACTATTTATCTGTATTTTAGTAATTTCATTTTATAATATTAAGTACATTCCTTCAATAACTTGTTCTTCCTTTGGGGGTTTATAAAGGTGTGGAGCTGACTTCGGGTTCTTGCAGAATGGGAGTAATATACAAGCTCTGGCAGGTCCTACCAAGCTTTGAAGGCTCTAAGTAAATACCCAAGGATCAATGATAGGTTCTTGTTTGTGTTTTTTTTTTTTTTTTTATCAAGGACTAGGCTAATTGAGTTTGTAAAGGTTCAGTTCCAGAGAGATGGCTCCCTTGCAATGAAATTTTTAGCCAAAGTAACTCATTAAGTGAGTCTATGTAAGTGAGCAAAAGCTACCATTTGCCTCAATGTAGGAAACATCTATACTCCTGAAATTATAGATCCTTTTAAGTACTGAGGTTAGATTAATGTACTGTTTGCTGTTAATGGGGCAGGTAGGTAGTGCAGTGGACAGAGCACCAGGCTTGGAATTGGGAAGACATCTTCATGAATTCAAAACTGGCCTCAGACACTTCGTAGCTGTGTGACTCTCTGCAAGCTACTAAACCCTGTTTGCTTCAGTTTCCTCATTTGTAAAATGAGCTAGAGAAGGAAATGGCAAACCATGACAATTCTTTGCCAAGAAAATCTTCAAATGAGCTCACAAAAAGTCAGATGCAACTGAAAGAACTGAATAACTGTTGTTTATAAATCAATTTGCTTGGCATGGTAAAATGGGGATTCCCCTTGCATAGGGGTTAGACTAGATGGTCCCTGAGGTTCCTTCTTATTCTCAGAATTTGTGATTCCTCACTCGACTCCTTGAATTTCTTCTCCTCAAAAGCCATCATGCTTTCCTTATGTGTACTCTTCTGCTTCCCAGATCTTCTTTTGTTTTGCTTTCCATTATTAGAATATAAGCTCTTTGAGGGTAGATGCTAGTTTGCTTTCTATCACCAGTGTTTAGTCCAGTGAGTGACTCATAACAAACAATAAACGATATTTGTACCTATATTTATCCATGAAAAACATAGTGTGTTTCCCTGAAGCTCATAGATTGGACCACAATAGGTCCCTGCCCAAGCTCCACTTAATGGCTTTATTTTGGGCCCACCTCCCTTAGAGTGAATGTCAATGGTAACTGTTTCTCTTTGCAACAGCAACCCTGAGGGTCCTCCCCTCCCAGCTTGATTTTTCTTTTCCTTTTTTCTAATTAAAGGGCCATCCCTTGACTCACTTCTTAAAGAGACCTATTCACTGAATGGGCATTATCTCACTATAAGGGAGTACATGAAAAGACCTTAGCCTAAAAGGGCCAGGGTCTCCCATTGCATCCTGGGTCATCTCCAGTCATCCTCATCTGGTCACTGGATCCAGATGGCTCTGGAGGAGAAAGTGAGGCTGGTGACCTTGCACAGCCCTCCCTTACTCAAATCAGAATCAACTGCAAGTCATATCATCATTTCCCTGATGTCACGCTCCTCTTTGAAAATGAAGGACAAACACAACTCCAAGAACAGCAAGGCATGTGCTTTCAATGGCTGTCATTTTTTTAAGGGAAAGGTAGTAATGACATGGGCACAATGTTCTATCCACATTTTCCAGATTAGTCAGTAGCAATTGTTTCTGAGAAATCAGGCTAGGGTCTGGTTAGAAGCATAGGCTCACATGCGCCTACAGTACCATGACCACAGGACTTTATTAACTCCAAACGCTTACTAATTGAACCAATTAGCTACAAACAAGTTATTCCAAATTCCTAGGATGCTGTGAGATCACAAGAACCTCTTCTAACTTTGCATCTCTACAACACTTGGTTCACATAATCATTAGATGGGAGGTAATCATGTTACAATTCTCAATCTTGGTCATCGTTGATTGATAATAAAAGCTGATGTAGCAAGTGATTCTTAATTGCTATTAAGTAACTATTAAATAATTGTTTCTCTCTGTCCCCACCCAAAGACAGTCAACAAACATTATAGTTTTATAATATATTTATATATATATTTGTTGTCAAACGAGATGAAATGAAACGAGATGAAATTTTAAAGTGCTTATTAGCACATTTCCTAGAACATAGAAGTCACTTAAATACTTTTTTCCTTATCTTCCTCTCCCCCCGCCCCCATGTGTATACTTAGAAAAACCTGAATACCTTTGGAATGCCTTAAAACAGCCTACTCATAATAAATAAATATCAATATTTATGTAGATGGTGAAGACCAGAAGCACAAAACATTCTGTCTTTAATTATATCTATTTCTGAGAATTTGAAAGCTTTAAGTTACGTTAGGAAAAGCTGCCTGCCCATTCAGGATTCATTTGAATTCTGTTTGAAGGTGTTCGTTTTCTGAAGTAAGCACAAATATATTTGTAGTACGACTATTTTCTGCCGGCAAAGAATCCATTTAAATGGTGCTTATCCACCATAATTAGGGGGCATCTAGATCAGTGGAACCCAAGGTATAAAGAAAAAAAAGAAATCAGAACTACTTTTAAATAAGCATCTTGAGCTAAGAAGTAAGCTACTATAGTAATGGGTTGCTTGGAAAGGCTAACATAACTGGGAAAACAAGAAAAATAGGACCTTTGTCATTTTGTGAGAATTTTTTGCATTAGCTCTTGGGATCCAAGTTTAGGAGTAAGGTATGAAAGAAATTGAGGTACAATGCTTGACATTTAATAAATTCTTGTTGATTGAGTGACTGACGTATGAATGAATGAATTTCAAATTTTGATTGGCATCATGCTTTTTTGTTCATATTTCATGATCTCAGTAGTTTTTGCATCTGAGACCATATATAAAGATGTGAAGATTATAGTCACAACTTCTCTGGGCCTCTGATCTATAAAATGAGAGTGTTGAATTATATGTTACCTAAGATGCTTTCCAACTCTATCATCTTCTGACTATTTTTCCTCAGTTTTGTCATGATAGATGTAAACCAGTTTTCAGTTTAGAGGTTGTTTCCATCCCCTGGTGGGTCATGAGACAACTGAGGGGTGTGATTGGGGGTTGTCACACAGAGATCTAGCCTGGAACTCTCCAGGTCCCTTTTGTTCATGCTGTCTCATTCCTGTGCTGCAAAGGCTATATTCATCTACTCCTCATTAGCCACCCTAAACTCTCTCCCTCTCTTAAACTCAGCATCTCCGGCTTGGCTTTATTCCCTCAGAGAGCAGCACCCTGGCTAGCCTCCATGGGTTTGCTTTTTGCTAAAGTGATGACTTTAGTATAATACTATAGATACACTGAGGTAATAAAAAGAATTCTTTACATTACAAACACTTCTGTTATTACCTAGAAAATAAAAAAAAAATGAATGCAAACACCTTACCTTTGATGGTTCTACTGTCACCCATCAAAGAGCTGTTTTAAACTGACACTTCATTCCAAAATGCCACATAATCTAATAGATTGCAAATATCATGGCGGGGAGGAAAGTCATAGATGTGTGTTATTATCCCATAGTAGCCAGCACATTGTTTACACTTAGTAGTCACTTAAAATTTTTTTTGAATTGAAATAACATTTATTTCATCAATAAAGTATTTAAAAAGGCTAAACCACTGTTAATATCGAGAAAGTTTTCCCATTGTTAAATTTAAAGCTACAATTTCTTGACTAGTTCAATAAAGCACATGGAATTAAATCACATTTCTTTCTTGCTCATAATTCTATAATTCTTTAGAGAGAATATGGTCATCATTTTCTGTCAGTCTTTATCATTTGACAGACTCATTATGTCATGGAGGTCACTGTGGGTTCTTACAGTCCATGCCAAAAGAACACAAGCTCTGGAAAAGTGGGAAGTATGGTGCCAGCAACAATGTCTACTTTCTGAGGGACAGCCTTAATGCACATGGACAGACTCATCAGCAGTAAGTTGGCCATTTGGTGATGAAATCTTCGGCCATAGAAATCAATGAAACAAAGTAAAATACATAATAACCCTTGGTCATGTGTGATCCCCTTCCACTTCTGCAGTGACAGTGGTAGAATGGCAGAAAGGGAGAAGGAAGTTTCTAAGAATCCTAAGTTTTTAATAATACCTATAAATATTAACTTGGATCTTAGTATTCTAGATGTAACTCAGGATCCTTTTCTGAAAAATGAGGGGGTTGGACTATATGACCTTCGAAGTTCCTTCGGACCCTAATTCTATGTTCCTATGACCCTATGCTACTTGTGCTAGAGCATAAAATCAACTTTGACCTTTTCTTTATAAATGAAACAAAATGACTGATGCAAATTTATGATATGCTGGATAAATCACTTTCTCTTTGGAGTACCAAATGAAGAAGTTGCTACAATTGGCTAGATCCCAATTGGTGTGAACAACAGTCTCTCTGAAGAGATCACATTATTTGAATTTGCATGGCATATTATCATTGGGCTGGAACCATTGACTGTCATTCTCAAAATTAAAATTTCAAATAGTGCCAATTTGAAGACATGCAATCACTTCTGTATTTGCACTCATTGGGACCTAGCTATATCATGGCTCCAAAGGCAATAAAAATAGTACTTATTGGGACATTTAGTCATTTGATGTGGTGGTGTTTTTGATGAACATTTTTTTTTTTGTGTGTGAGATAATCAGGGTTAAGTGATTTGACCAGGGTCACACAGATACTAAGTGTCAAGTGTTAGGTGTCAAGTGTCTGAGGCTGGATTTGAACTCAGGTTCTCCTGACTCCAGGGCCTGAGCTCTATCTACTGTATCACCTACCTGCCCCCTTGATGAACATTTTCAAAAAGTCAAGCATCACAAGTATAGCTTATGTGCCAAAATATATTGTAAGAGGTAAAGAGTTGGAGAAATTAAAGGGAGAATTGCTAGTGTTTACAATAATGAGTCATCATATATTTCACTATTCAATGTCTTCAAAGCATAGTTGGAGATTCCCAGAAACCTTATGCCAATTACTTCCTGAATACCTTCTTTGAGAAAAGAATAGGAAGGCATTGGACTCAGGAAGCACCAAATAAATTCAACATTGACAACAAAAAATGAAATCAATGATTAACAAGACATGAGTTTAGATGTTCTTGTAGACCCTTACTACTTATGTGACCCTGGGTGTGTCTCAGGTTATTCATCTGTAAAGATAAAGAGATGTTGAATTTGAGGCTAACGTCTTTTCTCTAAATGTATGATCTTATGAATTCATTACTGATGTGAGAGTCATTCCTGAATCAATGGATAAACAACCTCAGTTGTTAAAGCACAGAGCAAAATTAACTTTTAAAAAAAAACAACTGATGTGAAATAGAAAAGAAATATGGCATGCAATGAAAATGACTTCCAGTCTAACCTATTTAAAAAGTAAGATAGAGTGGATAGAGAGCTGGCATCTGCATTAGCAAGGCAATAATCACAATGTAGTTGATAATTGTCAAAATGCCTATGTGGTTCTGTATCACAAAATATAAGAGACTCTCCACATAGAAGGTAGAAGAAGTAAACCATCTATTCAGACACCAGAGAACCAGATCCCATATGCCATCCGCCCATTCCATCACAGCAAAAAAGAATTCAATGTACAATATCACAGCATGGAGCCTCGCCATCCCAAAACCCAGCCTCTTGCTGGGACCTTCCCCAAAACAAGAAAAACTTAGAGCACAGCTGTCACAGGTCAGCTCTCTTTCCCTCAGCTCTAAGTGTCATAACTGCTCTCTCAGCATTTCCTGTGATACAGCTTCTTTTTCCTCTCAGCAAGCTCCTCCCACCACATGTGACTTAAGCTTCCTGTGATGTAAGCAGGTCACATGGCCTATTAATGGGAGGGGGGGAAAGATCTTCAAACCTAAATTGCAATTATAATTTGTGATAAGGAACCACATAGGCATTTTGACAATTATCATCCGTATTGTGATTATTGCCTCGCTGATACATTTGGCATGACGAATAGGATTGCAAGGTATAAGATCTCTATTTGGAAGTACAAGGGCTTTAGAAGAAGAAATGGTTTTCTCAGGATAAGAGGAAGTATGTTATTCTTCCCTAGCAAGGGAATGCGCTGTATGTCAGGACTGTGTGGGGACTGGAAACAGAAGCTACAGAGAGGAGAACCTAGAGATTTGGAAAAAAATGTTTGCAAGAAATTACAGTTAAGCCAGGGAGAAAACTGCCAACAGAAATCTCTAGAAGAGGTTGGAGTTTACTCACAGCATATCATATTACATATGAAAGCAGGGACAGACTGTTGTGAGAATGAAATCAGACTCAGTTACTGAAACATCTAACTCATATGACAATATTTCTTCTATAACACAGCAAGACTGGGAATCTCAGGTCGCAGAACAACAGATTATTGTTTAGGAATCTACTGATTTTGCTGTTAGTTTGGCTAGAAGGCAGAGGGAGCCAAGGAGGTCAAGAGTGCACCTCAGTTCAGCCCAGGTCAAGTCTGGCAGCCGGTCTGGTCACCATGGTGACAGAGGGAGAGAGTCTAGAGAGAATGGTACAATATCAGAAGCTGAGGCACGAAATGCTACTTTGTGGTATGATGCTCCTTTGCCAGAGAATGATACAGTATCAGACTAGGTTCCTCAAACAGCACTGTGCCCCATACAGTGAAAGAGGCAAGAAACCCAAGATAATAATACAGTGTTCAGAGAGATGCTGGAGGATTTTACACAGCAGGAAAACACAGATGTCTTGAGCAGGCTTACCCAGAGAATGGGAGAAATGTTAATATCTTGGATGGTGAGAATCAGTGATGAAGAGGCCACAGGAGTATCTGAAGATACTGTGGATTGTATGAGATTCCTAAGTATTAGAATCCTTTTGTACAGCAAATTTTTAGGGATTATAATTTGCAAGGAGGTAACCAAACAAACAATCTGTTAGCTTTAGCTTCAAGCAGTTGTAATAGAGAATATCCTGCTGATTCTATGTGGCCTACTGCAGATAGACCTGGTTTTCACTTAGGGACTATATGAGAAATTTAAAGGAGGAGGTAATAAAGACTACTGTTGTGTTGGGGAATGCTGAAGTTTATTAGGATACACCCTTGGGAGTCTCTCATAGGAATATGATTGTTAAACCGGCTCCCCCCACTTATAAACACCTAATTCTGATTCTGCTAATTGCAGAAGTAGGGAACCCTCTTTCAGAGGTGCTGGATAAGATTTCACAGTTAAGTGACTTAGGAGACTGGGGAAAAGATAAATTTCCTCAAGAGAGAAGAGTGAATAGCCAGTGGATTCAACATCAGAATAGAGTGATAAGAAAAGAAATGTTTACTACTCTATTGAGAGCAGAAGTAGATTTTAGAAGAATAGATGGTATTCCAACTAATGAGCTATACAAAATGTACTGGGATAAGAGACTTAATAGCAGATAAAATAGAGAAATAAGAACTGTCCCTACAAATCCTACAGATCTTGAACCCTTATATACAAGTGAGTCACACCTTCAGCAAAACTAGGTAATAGGCTGAGTCCCAGCTCAGATTAAAGAAACACACAGATGGGATTAAAGACCCCATATTAATCTGTCTATATATTGGAAAAATGGATCAAATACTATAACTAGGGCATTGATCAACACTGGGGCAGAGGCCACCTTGATTTATGGAAATTCTGACAAATTTAAGCATGGAGCTCCTATTACCATCACAGGACTAGGAGGGACTGAAGTATCAGCCAGACAAGTCAAACTGATGATGAAAATTGACAATTGCCTAAGAAAGAATATAGCATGGTCATCGTACCTACTCCTGAATACATTATTGGAATAGATATATTGAAAGATATAACTCTATTTTACCTGAGGGGAGATATCAATTTGCAGTAGGAAAGATAGGAATTAATATGGTTTTAGTGGGAAAAATAAAAATGGACCCAATCACTTTACCTGAACCTTCTAAAGTAACTACTTTGAAGCAGTATTGTGTGCCAATTGGGCAAGATGAAATTGCCAGTACTATAAAGGAATATGTTGAAGCAGGAGTGTTAGTCCCTACAACCACTCGATGGAATAATCCTGTATGGCCAGTATGAAAGTCAGATGGAACATGGAGAATGACAGTGGATTATAGACAATTGAATAAAGTGACTCCTCCCCGGTATTCTGCTGTTCCAGATACTGTTACCTTCATAGAAAGGATCTAGAAATATGATGGGACTTGGTACACAGTTAATGATTTGGTCAATGCTTTCTTTAAGATCCCAATAGACTCCAAACAATGGGACTAGTGTGCTTTCACATGGCAGGGCCAACAATATACTTTTACCTGATTGCCACAAAGATATCTGCATAGCCCAACTTTTTGTCATAGGATTGCGGCTGAACGTTTGGATGACTTAAAGTTACCTGGTATACAGCTTATCCATTACATAGATGATATTATGATACAGGGAGAAAATGTAAAAGAAGTAAAGCACTTGATACTTTTAATTGAGCATATGAAAAGCAAAGGATGGGAAATTAACCCTGCAAAGATTCAAGGACCAGTTCAAACAGAAAAATTGTGGGGTATACATTGGACTCAAGGACTGCGAGAAATTCTCCCACAAGCTCGACAAAAGATTCAAGATTTTCCTATCTCCACCAATAAGAAGGAGGTCCAAAAGTTCATAGGACTATCTGGATATTGGAAACACCACATTCCACATTTAGGACAGATTTTGAAATCCTTATATAAAGTTACCAGGGAAAAATATGATTTTGATTGGGGACTTGAATAGAATAAAGCTTTGAAGAAGCTAAAGCTGCTGTACAATTGGCTCTAGATTTATGGCTTGTGCAAAGTGGCCCAGTGACAGTACAGGATGAATATGTCAATTGCAGTTTATGGCAGAAACCACAAAGCCGAAATGCACCATTAAGATTTTGGTCAAGGAAACTGCCTTCATCTGGAATACAACATACATTTTTTGCAAAGCAGTTTGGGCTTTGGTAGAGACTGAACAACTGACTCTGGGCCATGAAATGATATTAAAGCCTGGAATTTCAATTATGACTTGGGTAATGAATACCCCAGCACCTCATAGAATTGGACATGCGCAAGAGGCTACTATAATTAAATGGACATGGTATATTCAGAATAGCTCAAAAACAGGGAAAAGTGGAGTTTCTGCTCTACGTGAATCTATAGCGAATATAGACACTGATAGAAATGACAAACCCCCTTGAACCAAGGCAACAGTTGCTACAATCCTTGGTAAAATGGAATGATGAACTGAAGAACAGAAGAAACATGCATGGTTTATTGATGGGACAGCAAAATATTTGGGCTATAAAAGACACTGGAATGCAGTACCCTGTAACCCATGTACTAAGTGGACTTTGAAAAGT
>CM053627.1:169245349-169286818 GCA_028646595.1 Phalanger gymnotis
CCTACTCTGTTGTCCTTGGTGTTTGTGGGTTGAGAAGTCTGGTAACTGCTGCAGCTCACTGATTCAGGGCACTAGGGCACGCTCTGCCTGGCTCCTAGTCTGGTTGGGCCCTGCCCACACTAGGCTCAGCTCCACTCCCCTCTGCTCCCAGCTCCATGTGGGATAGACCTTACCCAGAGACCATCCAGGTTGTCCTGGGCTAGAGTCCTGCTTCCCTATGCTATTTTGTGGATTCTACAGTTCTAGAATTGGTTCAGAGCCATTTTTTATAGGTTTTTGGAGGGACTTGGCGGGGAGCTAACGCTAGTCCCTGCTTTCCAGCTGCCATCTTGGCTCCGCCCTCTGAATAACTACGTTAATAGTATTTCATTAATTTCCTCTTTCCCTTGTCTCATTGTGCACCATACACCAGACACGGAATGCATCTTTCACTTACAAAAAGCTAACCAAGAAAGTGATGTGCATCACAGTACCGACTGTATTTTCTTATGTCATTCCACTTTGGACCTCTCACAGAATAGGATGCTATTTCTTTTATTAGTATTGAAAGATATGTGTATGCATGTGTATGCCTCCTTCCCAAGACTGCAACAGCATTTTTTGGTACTTAAAACCGAATCTTTAGCCACAACAATTCACCCATATCTTATGTAGAATTATTCTTTAACCTTCTGAAAATACTTCTGGCTTTACTGTCCACTATCACACATTCCCTAAGTATGTATAGATAATCTTTTAGTTTTGAATTTGCTGAAACGGCCTTGAAATAGAGACATTAATTACATGCTTAGTCAGACACAATGTAATGAGGCTGCTCTGCCAGAGTAATTGGAACCCTGCAGTTATGCTCTCCCGCTTATTATAGGGCAGCAACAAGTTTCAAAGAACATAGAACAATCTGGGCAGGTTGAATTATAACAGCACCCTCAAAGTCAATTGGGAGAGTGGTTCATCTGTCCTTAAATAAAGATGAAAAGTCTACACGAAGTATTGAACTCTTCTAGTTCTCAACAGCATGATTACCGACAACAAAGCATAACCATTTTAGAGTCATGTTTATTTTAAGATCCATTTCATTCAAAAGTTGATTTCATTGTAGGAAACCCAGGAGACACATGGCTGGTTCCAGAATCCTGTATGTGGCAGGATAACTTCAGTATTTTTTTTTTTTACTGTTTTAAGAAGAGCAAAGGAATTATGTGACAAATTGCCCCTGAAAACAAGTAAAAGATAATGCACTTCTAAGAAAAATAAGAGTTTGAAAAAAATCCTGTGGACCATTTTCAAGAAATAGAGAGAACTTAAGAAAAAAAAGTAGGACGAGGAAAAGAGTCTAAAAGACAAAAGAATTCCAGAAATGGAACCCACAGCTTACAGTGTAATTATAGAATCTCATATGTATTAAATTAAAAAATTTTGAATTATAAATTTTTAGAGTTGTGAAGTTTCATTCTCGAAGGTTTCAATTTGTATAGCTCATTATATCCATTCTCCTCCCATGTGAAGACATCATTCTGCTCTTCTCTAAATGACTGCTTTTCCAGAAACACTATCCATTAAAAAACCTAGCCAAGAGTCGTTTGATAAGACACCAGAAGCTAGAGAACGATGACCTTGGAGGACAACTGTAAATTTTCCCAGGCGCCAGTACTTTTCACACTTTCCTAGTTTGTGTTTGGGAGAGTTGTGTGTTCAGAGGGTTGGAGGAGATAGGAAATAGGAAGGGAGGATTTCCCGTTGAAGGGAGAAAGGGGAAAAAGAGAACAATATGGGTTTGTAATCCCTAGAAACTCAGCCTAGTCCCTAAACCTTATGGGGAACTTTACCTCATTGCCTTTGCAGACATGATCCTTTCCTGATGTCCATCCTTCCTGAGGCATGAGCCTTGTCTTAGAACCTTCTTTATACATAACAAGTACATCTGACTTCATATTTGTCTTGTTGTTTAAGGTTTACAAGGCTCATTGCTCATAGCAACATAGAGAAGTAGGTCTGTTTACGCTAATTTTTATAGAGAAAATTTCTTTTAGGCTGACAACTTTATCACCTACCTGTATGAGAATTATTTTCTTTAGGTCAATGTTGGCTACAATGTTGGTACATGGAAAACAACTGACTTTTTGTTAGCCTCCCATATTTTAAGAATTCTTTCAGTCAACATACATACATACAGACAGACATATATATGTATATATATATATATATATATATTACTCAAAAGAAGACATTCAAACAAGTTCTTTTTTATATTTAACCAATTATTTAGAACTATTCCAAAATTGTTCTATTAAATTAATTCTTGAACTTGTCAGTACCATATGTAAGCTATCTAAAACATAATCAACACAGATAATAACAATAAAAATAAAAATCTCCTAGCCACTGGAGAAATGATATGATGATGATGATGATGATGATGATGATGATGATGATGATAATGATGATGATAATGAGATATAGATCTAAGCTTCACTGGGGAAATGATAGTATTATTATCATCATGAGATATAGATCTAAGCTTCAAAGAACAGTAGGATAAACCAGATTGCTCACATCAGTTCTGATTAGATGACCCCACATTTGAAGCTTGCTTTTTCTTTGGCTTGGTTTTTGTCCTACATGTGCTGTTTCTTCTTCTGCCTTCCCCTTAATTAATTAATTATTTTTGCATTTATTTATCATTTTATTTTGACAAGCTTTTAATCCCCTCTCTTTTACTGTCCCTTCCCTAGTTGATTAACAATAATTTAAAAAAAGAAAGAAAAATAAAACACTTGGAACATATACATAGTCCAGAAAAAGAACTTCCCATATAAGCCATATTCAAAAATGTAAGCCTCTTTCAGCATTTTAAGTCAATCACCTCTTGGACATCTGTTTTTAACTCTATGGGGAACTCTTGCTGTCAAAACTTCCTATACCGATATAGATAAGCAACTGGGTTTTTTTTTAGGAAACAAGAATTTGCTTACATTTAAACCAACTTTCTGACAAATTTCAGAAAGATTTGGAAATAATCAACAAAGAATGAATCCTGACAAGTTCATTCTAGTTTTGCATTTTATTAGAACACTGTAGGGATCCCCTCATCCCAATGCTATTCATCTCTTCTTGTGTGCTGGGTCCTATCCAAGTTCATTATAAAATGTCCCTTTGTGAAACACAAGTACGCTCTGTTCAGTGCTTCACTCCCTCCCCCTCCCCCCACCAACATGTTCTCTCTATCCAGCCTTCAAAAAACAAAACCCTACATTTATCATGGAGAAAATGCTTACAAAATCTTACTAGGTTCCCTCAGACATATTTAAGTACTCAATATCTTGCAATTTTTACAGGTTTGTCCTTTGATGTACCCCCTGCCCCACTACTTCCCAGAGAAAGTAAATTGTGTTATTAAACTAATTGAAAATATATGACCTAATTCTCTTGCTATTCATTTTCTTACTATATTAATCATTCTCATTGACATTAAGCTGATTTCTCATTTTAAGATGCTTTGCCATCATACTGGAGATCTAACAATCTACAGTTTCAGTTCAATTAAATAAACTTTTATTAGGCAACTACTACATGTGTGGAAAAGAATTAAGAACTAGGGGATAGGGGCAGCTAGGTGGTGGAGTGAGTAGAGCACCAGTCCTGAAGTCAGGAGGACCTGAGTTCAAATCCAGCCTTAAACGCTTGACACATGTACTAGCTGTGTGACCTTGGGCAAGTCACTTAACCCCAACTGCCCTGCCAAAAACAAACAAAAAAAAAGAACTAGGGGATATAAAGATGAATAAGGCATGAACCGTCCCATGAGGAACATCAAAATCTGGGGAAGTTAAAACAGAAATAACATAATAAATATAAATAATAACAAAAAAGAAAAATCCACAAATAAGTACAATAAAAATTAAATATGATAAACAATGAAGGGAGGTACAAATAAGAATACTATTATAGTTTTGACAAAGAGAGAGAAAACTTCTTTCTGAGGGCATCAAGAAAGTCTAGACAACCTCTGATGTCACTCCAAGTTTTAAATAGATGATTCTTCTTTTCTCCCCAGTCGTATTTGTTTTCACTCTAAAGTTTCTTCTAAATCCTGCCTATGAGAAGAGTGTTTAAGTGGGGGGGGGGGGGAAGGAGGAGTAAGCATTTTTTCATGGATTTTGTGTTGATTTAGAGCATCTTCGCTTTTTAATAAGTGCTTCTTTCAAGGCTTAAAAATTTAAGGTTAAATTTTACAAATTAATTTTAAAGCTTTTCTCATTTAAAAAAGTAAGAAGAAAACAAAATCTTTTGGTGTTTATAGGTAGGATTCCCACAAGAATGGGGAGAAAGACCCACATAGACTGTTGAGGGACCAGAAATTTTCCTTGCCTATATCTGAGCCAATCAGATCTACTTTCATTAGGTTAGTCTTTTCTTTAGGTAGGGGCTGGCAGTACTTGGAATCACAACCATTTTCAATGTTAGTACTAGACAGTCGGATTTAAAAATGAAAATTGATATCCATAGCAATGCAATAGTGAAATCGTCTCTCTGGAGAAGTTCCAGAATTTTTGCCTCTTTTTCTTCACATTGACCCCTCAAAAAAAAAAGAAAACAAGACCAAGTTGAGAATGGTACGCACAGAAAGATGAACTTGAAGGTCAAATGAATGATCTCATTTAAGCTCTGCAGGGATCATTGATGGGTTTGTGGGTTTAAATCATGGCTCTGTGACTTAGTAACTGTATGTCCTGGATCACATCACTCAAGCTTGCTAGGCCTTCGTTTCCTCATTTGTAAGGGAAAGAAGAAGGGAATAAATATTTATTAAGCACCTACTATGTGCCAGGTATGGTGCTAAGTATTTTTAAAATGTCATCTCATTTTATCTGTAAAGAAAAAGCATTAGACTAGACAATCTCTAAGATCCTTTTTAGCTCTAAATCTACAAATTCATGAAGGAGGTGGCACTTGTGGTTGGCCTTGATGTATAGGCAAGAATTGAACAGGTAGAGTTTGAGAAGAGAGTGCATGCTCAGAAGGGTTGTGGAATATAGGTAACAATATAAGCAAAGATATGGAGTTTGGAAGAGTAAAAATGTTTGAGAGAAGCTGAATAACCCTGTTTCATTGAAGTATTAGAATCTTAACATGAAAGGGAATGGTTAGAGATAAAACTGGAGAAGTCAGTTTAAGTCTGATTGTGCCAAGCTAAGGAGTAGACCTTATTAGGTAGGCACTGGGAAGTAATTGAAGGTTTCTGAGAAGAGGAGTGACAAAATCAGAACTGTGTATTAGAAAGATTATTACTCTGTAGGATGTCTTGAAGTGGGAGAGATTGCAACAAAGGGGACTCATTAGGTGGCTATAGCAATATTCTAGGGGAGAAGTAACAAGGGCCTGAACCGTACATTATTAGCAGTGGGAATAGAAAGAATGGAAAACACACGAGGAATATTGTGGAGTTAGAACTGACAGTCTTTCACACCTAATTGGCTATAGGGCCTGAGGGAGAAAGAGAGGAGGCAAGCGTGAGTGCAGTTTTTAAGCTTGGTTGACTGGAAGAATCATGATGATATTGACAGAATTTAGGAGATTCATGGCAGGCTTTGGGGAAATGGTGAAGAGTTTGGCTTTGGACGTACTGGGCTTATGGTGCTAGAAGAACATCTATGTGGAAAAGTTTGTCAGAAATTTGAGTCTGTATTGTGGTTAAAAGCACAGATTTCAGAGTCAAAGAGTTAACATAATACAGTGGAGAGAGATGGCAAAAATGGAGAGAGTTCTGGACAGCCAATAGATGTCGATTCTAGTCATGGCTTGGCCTCTAACTGCATGTACACAAACAAATACTTTAGGCCTCAGTTTCCTCATCTGCAAAATAAGAGTATTAGACTACGTGACTTCTAAGGCCCCATTCAGCTCTAAAATGCTATTTCTGCTTAGGAAACAAACAATAACAAAGGAATGCATTTTTTTAATGCATAGGGCATTACTTCCCCAAGTATTTCAAATGTAGGAAATGAGTCCAAATGATAGAAACTCAGAGCTGAAAAAAAATCCTTTATGGAAAATATATTTTGATAGCAGAAGAAAAGCACAATTTCTTTAAAATGACTAAATTCATTTCATATATCTATTAAGGCAGTAATCTAGTATTGCAGCTCTAGTATTATATTTGAAAGTTTATAGGATTATTTTACATCTTGTATTTTAAAATTTAAGTAAGAGCTTTGAAAAAGAAAAGACTTTAGGAACTTGCCATTAATAATGATAACTATCACCTGCAATAGCTTTTTAATTACATCCATTAAATTGTTTTATAAGTTCAAATAGTCTGTGACATATATGTGCAGCTTAACGACAAATGGGCCCAAAGGATTCTGAAGCCACTGAGGATTCATTCTTCTACCCTTTTAATTTTCCTCTAATGCAGTCCTTACCAAAACCTATGGACCCTCCCCTAAGTCTGCCATTGGTCTGTTGCTGGCTGGCCAGGGTCTAGAGTTATGGGATGTACTGGTAAGAGGGAAGAAAAAGAAAGAAGCAATGAAAAAGCTTAGGTCAGCCATATTTCCTCTATGTCTCCCAACTCTAAAATTCTATACAGTAACAGTTGTGAATAATCCCCATCAATTATTTGAATATGAAAAAGAGAAATATGGATTTGAACTTGGAAAACTTGTTTTTGGGGAAAACAAGTACATGTCATATAGATTCATTAGGATATTTTATTTACAAATAGCATGGATTATTTGGTTGTCCAGTCCTGCTCTTTTTCAGATGATATCCTTTTCAATGATTATAAGCAAAGGTATGCTGGTAAATGTTTAACTACAGTCTCTCTAGGGAGTGATAAATATATACATAACACACTTTTAAATGCATTCTGCATCACTAACATTTTCTTAAATCTAGACAATAAAACAATACATCAAGCCCTAATTTGAAGCTCTTGCTGATTTTAGATGTGTAAATGTTTACTCTGAAAATTTAATAATCGGCTCATGACCCAGTTCAAGTTTGCTGAAGCATACACCTGATATCTAATTTCATTAGTGTGTGGGTATTCAGATTGTGGAAACTATCTCCACTAATTCAGGTCAGCAACCTATAAGTAATGTGCAGTTTAATAGAACTGCCTGGTGCATTGAGAGATTGTGGTTTGCCCATGGTTATACAGCTAGCCTGTGCCATAGGCAGCATTTGAACTCAGGCCCTCATGATCTAGCCTCTCAGTTACAAGCATCTCAATTACAAGCATTATGTAATAAAAATTATACTATTAACCTACCATCAGCAGATTAGTACTGGTTGTATCTATGCTACAGGCATATTAGATTTTATATTATACTCATAGAAAAAGCTGTTTAAAATGAATTTTGTAAATTGAATAATTTTAAATGCATTAGGGGACTCATTGCATACAATAGAAGTGCAATAAATACTTGTTTATTGCTATATAAAGGAATGATCCTTTTTTAAGGCAAAGTATTTTTTCTGCTTTGTAAATTAGATTAAATTGGATTCAATAAATATTAAATGTTGACCATGTATAAGCAATGAAGTTTGATCTTTTAAATATATTTTTTATTCTGAATTTTAAAATCTTGAAAAATAAAATGGGTATTTTGATACACATAGTAGAATAGAAAAAGAAGATTGTGGATGAAACATAACTTATGCACTATTTGCTTTGCTTTTAAAAATACATGAATATTTACACACATATATAACACATGTATACATATATATATACACACACACATATATAATGTATAGACAGATAGATAGCATGAAGCTTTCAAAGCTGTCTTTCTCCTCTGTGATTTTTTTTCTGGACTTCTATTATTTTCTGTGAATTAAAGAAAGCTTCAATGACCTTTTTTTCCTTTTTTAAAAATTTCCTCCTTAAAAAAAAAACAACACTACAACACCCTTATTCCCTTTCTCCCTTTCATCCTCTCAGCTCTCCCCCTGTTTAAAAACAGGAATATTCTCCTAGTGATGCTATGTGTATGGAAATATTGCAAAAATAGTCTCAGAAGAATAGAAATTTTGGTTAATGCAGAGAGAAATGGAAATACACGTGATGGGTATAAATTGGCTTTGGTGTATTTCCAAACATGACCTATATGCAAGAATGGGATTTCATTGAGCAAATATATGTAGGAAATAGGAAGTAGATTGCTAATGAGTTGATGGCAAGGAATACCAGATGAACATCTAGGGCACCAGTACCCACAGAAATGGGAAAAAAGAAAACCTCAGAGGAAAACTTCCAATGCACTGGATGGATCTTCTGCTTAGACTCTAGAAAAAAGACAAGAGTTATGCAGGCTGAGCTGATATGGATTGGTTGTAATCTGAACCAATTGAAGGAATAAACATGAGACCACATCCTGTGGCTCTGTGCTGGATACTGAGGATATAACTACAGAAAGCAAGATTTTTAATTTTAAGTGGACTTCTTCAATATATACCAACTCAAAGCCTAGAGGCGTTGTTGCTGGCCACACTTGCAAATGAAAGACAGGGATGTGAAACAATAGATTGTTCAGGATATTTGCGGTGTGAGAGCCTCATAATGACACTTAGATTTCTTGTTCATACCTTTTTTGCCCATTCATTTGCAGAGAAGGACCCAGCAGATTTAAGGGCTGAGGAAAATGAAAGTACTTCAGATCTTTCATGTTAGTGGGTTGGGGAGAAAGTCCTCTGAAATTATTTGGAAGTAGGGGCTGTAGGCTGACAGCAATCAGAAGGGTTGAAGGAGAGCTTTACATAGAGGCTTAAGATAAGGTCATGGACTCTACCAGGAAGAGGAAGCAAGCTCAAAAAATGGACTTAATCTGTGGTCAGTTTGCTCAGGTGTTGTTCGTTTGTCCTTTCCTGCATATTGTGGCTTGAAGCTTTATCTTTGACTAAAGACATGCCAACATGCTTTTATCTGGGAGGGAATTTTTAGTCACTGTGTTATGGCAAATGGAAGTCAAGATGGCTAGCTGTACCCCTGAAGAGAAAAAAGCCCAGAAATTGATAGGAGAGAGAAGTTCAGTAACCATGAACCCAATAGAGATGCACTATACCCATCAGGAAGCCACTGAGATGTTATTAAGCACAGTGAGGAAGTGAGGAGGAGTGGAGATGGCAAATTTATTGGTGAACAATGCTTGATGCAGTCTTCAGCAGGCAGCAGACTCAGAAAGCATAGCATGATTATTGATCAAAAGACACTGGGAATCTTTCAGCATCTAAAATGTGCATAATCATTACAGATAGTTTGGTCATGTTTTAAGTATATGTACCCTTCTTAAATGTGCCTTGGACAACTGAGTTTTCGTATGTATTGGGACCACATCTTTCCCTTTGTGTATGATTGTCTACCTTTCCCATTGGGAGTAAAAGAGGAAAACAAGTCCTGGGTTTTGGGGAATAGTGTTCTATTGTTCTTTTTCTTTCTATGCCATTTCATTAAATACCTTTGCTTTGCATTAATGGCATCTTCTGACTAGTAAACATGTAGGTGAAGTCTCATAAATTATGTTTTTTAGTTTATGCAGACTCACAGAATCAACCTGGGGAAAGTTTTCCTTGGTGCTTACAGGTATAGAAAGATAATCTGTTTTCTTTATGTGAAACTTGTTTGTATTGGTCATGGCCATACATTCGTTTTCCACTTTGAAATCTAGGGTTAGCATAGAGTGCACGATAATTAAATGAAGTGAAAATAATTGGTCTTTATGAAGATCAAGTAAGTATTCTTGCTTTATGCAATGTTGTCCTGTAATTAACAGGGCCAACTCTATAATTGCCAGCATATAAGGATGGAGTGGATCAATCAATATTTATTAAGTGCCTGCAATGTGAGAAACACACAGACTCTTGTAGTAACAAAAATCTAAAATTGAGATTGAGATTTTTTTTCAGAGCTAATAGACTTTACTATCTTCAGAGTCTTCTATCTAAAATCCACTTGGTCTTTTCATTGCAAATATTTTTTTTCCCAGGACTCTGGGGACTCTTCAGTGCACTCACATAGGTCTTTCTATCTCATTGCTGTCAGTGGGCTCGTCACAGTCAAATTCCTCTTCTTTCCTTATAGCTAAGAAAAATGAATAGCCAGTCCAGGAAAACCAAAGTCAACAAAGAAGAAATTGAAAATAAGGCCAGACATCAGAACTCAGGAAAGGAAAATGTCCTTTTACCTCAAGCTGTTTATTCAGATCTTACAGCAAGCTACTGTAGTACTTGACAAGGCTGATATAGTGACACTTTTCATTAAATCGTATGATATTCTCTGCTCTCCCCTTCCCCCAATTTCTTTATCTGGAAGTACATACCTAGGATACTTGTCTGTACTACATAAAGCTTTCTGTTGTCAGAGGTGGGGGGAAGGAAGCTGTGGGCTACATCCTTCAAGCTAACAATATACTGTTCTGTGATACTTTATTTCAATGTATTTTGGGTATTTCACTTTGCTGTTTATTACCCTACATACCACCGATTTAAAAGAGATCTCTTTAGTACCTACAATGGGGCATACTATAGTATTGTTCATGCTATCCATGTGTCAAAGACAGTGAGGTAAGGGCTAGAAGAAGGTACAATTAGATAAGAAATGGGTTGAGTGGGTAGACTCCAAGCCTAATGGTTCAATGGTAACTTTCAAGAAGGTCTTTGAGGGAGTCCCTCAAGGATTCGTGCTGGGCTCTACACTATTTAACATTTTTATCAATGACTTTGGACGAAGGCATAGACTATACATTTGTTAAAGGGATAGCAAAAAAATGGGCAACAGATTCCAAAAGAACATGGTGAATCAGAATGTAGGGCTTAAATCTAATAAAAAAGTCTTCAGATAGGAAATCTGCTTTATTTGCACAGAAGGTAGGAGGCATGATTATGCAAGTTCCAAGTCTGTTAAGGGAAAACTGAAGGTAAAACTGTTCGGAAAGAGGTTAAAATGGTAAAATTGAATGTTAGAAATATCCTTAATAGCTAGGAACCAATCATATTCTTTCAGTAGCTTTTGAGGTTTGTAAAGCACTTTACAAATATTTTCTCATTTGATCCTCACAACAATCTTGGGAAGTAGGTACTATTATTATCCTCGTGTTCTGGATGACAAAATTGAAGCAGACAAAGGTTAAGTGACTTCCCCAAGGTCACACAACTAGTGTCTGAGGTCAGATTTGAACTTGGGTCTTTCTGATCTAGGTTCAGAGCTCTATCCACTGAACTACTCAGCTGACTATGTTAATGTTGATAGAGCACTGGACTTGAGTCAAATATCATCTCAGATATTTTTTAGCGATATGACATTGGACAAGTCATTTAATTTTGCTGCGATTGATGAGTAAAGTGGGGATAATATTAGCACCTCTCTTGTAAAATTGTTTCGAGAAACAAATAATTAGGCAAAGTGATTTATAAATGTGTAGTGTTGGAACTGGATTCAAGAAGACCAGAGTTCATATCTAGCCTTGGAAGTTTACTAGATGTGTGACCTTGAGCAAGTCACTTAACCTTGCCTGCCTCAGTTTCTTCAGCTGTAAAATAGGGATAATAATAGGACCTACCTCACTGGGTTATAGTGAGGAACAAATGATATGAATGTGTAAAATGTTAAAATGCACATAGTAGGCACTAAACAAATGCTTATTTCCTTCCCTTCTCCCCAATTCCCACTTCACCCTAATAAAATAAAGATGCTGTATTTAATATAAGACTTGATTCTTTATGTTATTGTAGTTCAAATTTGTATTTTCCTTAGGTTAGGGAGATCCTATGGGGAACTCCCTCCACTAGCACATATTGACACATTCATAGTTTTCATTTCATAGTCCTAGAGAGTTGCCAGGGGCTCTGAGAGTTTAAATGGGCTTCCCATGCTCACACAGCCAGTGTGTGTGTGTGTAAGAAGTAAGGTTTAAAATCTTATAACAGCAATATTGTTTTAAGGATGACTTTAAGCGACTAAGTCTTTTTGACTATTATAAATATACACATTAAAAATAAAGGACATCTACCTCCAGAGAAAGAACTGATAAATGGGAATATATATAGAATAACTTTACATATATTTCTATTTGTGTTTAATGGTAGTCCTTTCTAGGGTAGGAGAGGAAGGGGAAAACAAAAGAAATTTACATGATACTTTTGTTGTATATTTTGCGGGAAAACAGCAAGTTGTTATATTCTCAGTTTCATGTCAATAATGTTTTTTATTGTACCATATTATGGAAATATTTGTTTTGTTCCATGAATTGAATATTTTAAAAAATGCAAAAGAACAAACAAAAAAACCATGTACTCGCAACTCTAAGGACAATTCACTATGCATCACTACACCATGCTTTTTTGGTGGAGGGATAGTTATCTAAGGCATTAATCTATTCAGAGAGAAACACATTGAGACTACATTTGTGACTATATGAATTTTGACAAAAATACAATAACAGAATTTCCTGTTTGGGCCAAGTAGCTTTACTGATTCTGAGGACACATGTAGCATCTAACCTTTGATGGCTATAGCCACCTTACCAATGTCTGCTGGCAAGATCAAAAGGCCTATCCTAATGCTTTATTTTTATAAACAAATGTACATGCACACATATACACAATATATGAGAATATATGGGGACTCTGCAGGCTGGATGTACAGGGGCTATTGGATGTACAGGGGCTAATCATGGGTCCAATCCCACTTCTGATTGGCATAGGACATTTGACCTGCTTCCTATATAGCCTGGGTCAGTTCACTCCTCCTTAAGCAACCCGGTGGTCCTCTGCTCCCAGTGGTTCAATATATTGACATTTAACTTAGTAAGGGCACTCAATTGGTACAACACACCAAAGCTCAGAACTCCTGAGATTCTCCAACCTCAGCTCCCCACAGGCAAGTGCTTCCTAGCTGCAATGTTCTGTACAAGAAACTAGGGATATGAAGACAAAACCAAAATCAACTATATCCTCACTTAGAACTTACATTCTACCAGATTTCTCAAATTAATCAACATGTGTTTATTGAAAAGTATAATGGAATCAATACTTGTTAAACCCCAGAATTAATTAAACACTTCCTAGATATGTGATTTCAAGGGTGCAGGGGGCATCCTGTACCAATGCTGATTGCAATCTCTCTTTAACTTAAGAGTCAACGTGACTTGATGTGAGCAAAATAAAAAGTAATCACTAGTGGGCTATTTTCTTTTTTTTAACATAGAAAATTACTATCAAGCTTTATCTGGACTATGGATCACAAGTTAATTATCTTTACAGTTTTAACACTGATACATCGATTTTCTAGACATAAGGAATCCTACATGTACATATGTAAATACGAATTTTTACAGATTTTATAGAGAATTTCTTTGAGGACTATGCAGATAATTTTTAGCTCCCTACGGATTTCTTAAAAAAAATTTAATTTATGGGATAAAACAAGTATTTCCATAACAAAGTATAATAAAAAGAGATCGCACATGAAACTGTAAATCTATCATGTACAACTTGCTATTCTTTTTAAAGTAAGTTTTCTAACAAAAAGTCTATCTAAATGTAGCCAGACTGGTCCTCAGGTGACAGTCTGCTGCCAGGTCTATATTCAAACATTTTTCAGCCTTGGTAGGAACACTAGGTAAGGCCTATTGGATGTTACCAGTTGTCACTTGGTCTTAAGAAAGTCAGGGCCACCTCTATGCCAGAAAAAGGTAAAAAAGCCTATTTTTTAGGGATTGCAAGGAAATGACTTATTAAAAATAATATTTTTTCTTTTGTTGCATGGCTATTCTGCATTACATTTCTATTGAAGGTATTTGACTCAAATTGTCTTTGAGAAACTCATGCTGAACACAACTTCTGTTATTATATGCTGAAATCAACAGAAGTAGAAATTACACTGACTAGCTCAGCCCCTGGAAAAACACCGAAGCTAAAAGAGAAGACAAAAAGAGTTGATGAATGAGACATTCATTTTTACACATTTTTAGACATGGCTAATGTATTGATTTGTTTTGCTTGGGAGAGGGACTGGGATAGCAACTAGACCTGTGATTTCATTAGTAAAGGAACTCTTCGTTGTTGTTTGGTCATTTTTCAGTTGTTTGACTGTTCATGACTCCATTTGGGGTTTTCTTGGCAAAGACATTGGAGTGGTTTCCCACTTCCTTCTCCAACTCATTTTACAGATGAGGAAACTGAGGCAAAGAGGATTAAGTGACTTGCCCAGGGTCACACAGCTTAGTGTCTGAGACCAGATTTAAATTCAGGAATATGAGTCTTCCTGACTCCAAGGCTGACTCTATCCATTGCTTCTCCTAGCTGCCCCCAAGGGAACACTTAGTTGAAATATTCTCCACCGAAGTATCTTGACACCTTCTGTCTAACATTTCATTACAGAGCTGCTTGGAGCACTGTGAAAAGAGGGGCTCACACAGCCAGTGTGGGCAGGTAGGTGGTGCAGTGGATAGAGTGTCGGGCCTGCAGTCAGGAAGATTCATCTTCCTGAGTTCAAATCTGGCCTCAGACACTTACCAGTTGCATGACTCTATCACTTAACCCTGCTTGCCTCAGTTTCTTCATCTCTAAAATGAGCCGGGGAAGGACATGGCAAACCATTTCAGTATCTTTGCCAAGAAAATCCCAAATGGAGTCATGAAGAGTTGGTCAAGACTGAATAGTGACTGAACAACAACAAACAAAAGGCCAGTATGTTTCAGAAGTAGGACTTGAACCCAGATTTGGTGGCTCTGAGATCAGCTTTTTCTCTACTATACCACACTGCCTCTGTTATGGGGGAGTGAGGAAGTCTATTTGTGGAGGAGGTTTTAGTGAGTCATGATAGAGATGTAAAAAAATGAAAAACCAGGAAAGGAAAGAATGATCAGGAAAACATGAAAAAGCACACAATAAAATAAAGAAGTTGAGAAGGAGAAACAGGGCAATTTTATTACTACCATGTAAAATATGACACACTTAAAAAACCAAACTGTACATGACATAACTTCTTAATTTTATACACAATTTTCTTTTGCCAATTATTTTTTAAATATGGAGATATTCATATGTACCAATGCTTCTTATCTTCACAATAAAAATGAAATGGTTAAAAGAGAAGTCAAAAAATGTGTTCTGTTCTATTTGGTTTTCAGATAGAGAGAATAGTAATTCTTTGGAAAGGGAATTGAATTGGGAATCAGAAGAACCATATTCGAATCCCAGCTCTTACATTTATTATTATGACTGGTCATGTCACCTCACCTTGCTGGGGCTCAGTTTCTTCATCTGTAAAATAGGGGGGTTGACTAAGATGTCCTTTAATGTTCCTTCTGTAACTTAATCTATGATACTATTTATTTTTCATTGCTAATAACAGAGAAGGCAGCGTGGCACAGTGGAAAGGGTCTGATGTCAGAAGACCTGAGTTGGAATCCAGGGTCTCTCACTTAATTTCTGTGTGACTCTCAACAATTCCCTTAACCTTTCTATTCTTCAATTTCTTCATCTGAAAATGAAAAGGTTGGACTATAGTGGATGACCTCAATAGAGCAACTAGGTGGTGTAGTAGATAGAGCTGGGCTTGGAATCAGGAAGATTCATCTTCCTGAGATCAAATACAGTGTCAGTTACTTACCAGCTGTGTGACCCTGGACAAGTGACTTAAATCTGTTTGCCTCAGTTTCCTCATCTGTAAAGTGAGCTGGAGAAGGAAATGGCAAGCTGGTATCTTTGCCAAGAAAATTCCAAAATGGGGTCACAAAGAGTTGGACATGACTGAAACAACCCAGCAACACAAAGATGACCTCAAAGATCTCTTCAAAATCTCAGGCAGTGATTCACTTGTACTCTATGCAATTAACTCCACATTGCTGTCAATTTTAGCACATTCACTTTCCATGCATTCAATCAAGTGCGTTGCATTGGTGATTTTAATTGAGTACACCGTCTCCTTTAGCATATCCCAGAAAAAGAAGTCGCTGAACAACAGAGTCTTTGGTGAAATGGTTAATGAGATTTCCTATGTGTCCAGACTTTAGGGACACCCTGTATATTTATATTATGGGATTTTTCAAGTTCACTATTGATGGTTGAGAAAACAGATTAATATATGATATTGAAATAAATTGTGTCCCCAGAAGATTTGTTGTATTTAAATAAAATATTTTAAGTGTCAAGTCCAATTTATTATCTATAGAGCAATCATAATGAATTAGGTACTATATAAAATATTAACATTGTATGGTGGCCACTTTATTTTTATTTTTTTTGGCCTGAGTCCATCATTTCATAGAAACCTCCTTCACTCATAGCCAGCACACCCCTGCAATTTATGATCTTAGAGAGTTTCCAGAGGCACCGAGAGGTTGAGGAAATTTTCAGCAGGAGACCTTGAACTTAGGTCCACTAGACTTCAAAGACTTCTCTTTACCTATTATATAAGGTTGCCTCTTATTATGGTGGTCATTTGGATTTCATTTGACCATTTTAGATAAAATTCCTATTGATTTTTCCTCCTTTTCTTCACTTTCACTTTCTCTTCATCCCTTTATCCAATAAATTGCCAAGTCTTATCAATTCTACCTTCACCACGCTTTCCCCATTCATCCCGTGCTTTTTGTTCACACAGTCAACACCCTAATTCAAGTTCTTACCACCTCTTTCCTGGACTATTACATCTCCTCCTAACTGGAATCCCTGATTCCATCCTTTCCCCTGTCCAATCCATTTCCACATGGCTACCAAAATACTCTTCCTAAAGAATAGGTCTGGGTCATGCAAGTCTTCTAGTCGAGAAGAGTCAGTGACTCCATATTGTTTCTAGGATGAAATATAAACTTATCATTTTGTTATTTAAAGCCCTAGAAAAACTCCACATTACTAGAGTCACAAATAGCCACTTAGGATATTTGCATAAATTATAATGGGTCATCTTTTATATATCTGGAGAAAGCAAATCATCAAGCTGTCTTATTATTTGTAATTTGTAAATTTTTTTGAATTTATGAACACAAAAATTATGTAAACAACTCGATTGGCTTAATTGTTATTCTCCCAATTTGGTATTCCATCTCTTGTCTTCTACGGCTCTGTATAGAAATGCCTAGCCTGCCTTCTCAGCCTCTGCCTGTTAGATTCTTTAGCTCCCTTTGAGACTTATGTCAGGTACTATGTCCTACAGGAAGTCTTTCTTTATCTGTCCCCCCAACCCCTGCCAATTTTTAGTGTTCTTTCCTTCCTCAAACACATACACACACATCTATTTTTAGTGTTTTTTTCCCTCCTCAAATTATATCTTTCACACACACACACACACACACACACACACACACACACACACACACACACAAATTCTATCCATCCAGAAGAATGTAACCAGGCATTGTTTTACCTTTATAATCTCAGTGCCTCACACAATGTCTTGCATGTAGTAGGCATTTAATACATGTTTGTTGGATTGAAATGACTTTCTCATTTATTCACTAATTTAACAGCTCTTCATTAATAAAAAAGCTTTTTTGAATAATAAGGAGATACTATGAGGAGATCCAGCTTTTCCCTGAACATCACTTAGATCAGTATACAGATTTATAAAATATGAAACTTATAAATTATACTTTTAATTATCAATGGATAAATTATTCATTTTGTGAATTATATTGGTCCATTGTTTCTCAGTGCTTTGCTTGCCTTTCAATTTCTTTTGCTTGGCACTGCCACCAAAGGATAGACAGTAGACCCTGAAGAGATTAAAATGAAATTCACCCATATTAGGCTTCACACAATCTAATCATTCTTATGAAAAGTCAAGACTATTTAGAGCTATGCGAACAATTTTCCATTGGTCACATGCTACTTTTCTGCATTTGACTGAATGATTTCTATTGCTATACTGGCTTTAAAAGATAATACTATCTTTATGTCATACACAACAGCATCGTTAATCTGTTAAACACAGCATAGACTGTGTGGGATTATTTAATATTCATCTTATTTGATCAAATTAGAAGTTTAATCATACTGACTAAATGTTATATGTTGAGAGAGGAATATTCATTACTCTCTAGCCCAGTTTATTCACAAAATTTCAGAATATTTCAGTTAACCTTGGTTTATATCTACATATCCATATCTAATCTATATATGTATATATTCATAAGTAAGCTATTTGCAATAACCGATGTCGAAATGTACTTTAATTTGTTATAGCTTCAGAACCTAGCTATAATTCTTTATGAGATCCTAGCTAATATACAATTTGTGTTAGATCTAAAAGGGGGCATTTAAAAATCCATATATATGGGGTAGGTAAGTGGCACAGTAGATATAGCACCAGCTCTGGAGTCTGGAGTTCAAATTTGACCTCAGACACTTTCTAGTTTTGTGACCCTAGGCAAGTCACTTAACCCCAATTGCCTCTGCCAAAAAATCTATACCTATGAGAAATTAATTTGTTCAAAGAGATGAAATATACCGAGGTTGAGTGGTTTAGTAAGTAATTAGACTACTATTCTTAGGGCCAGGTAGACCTGGGTTCAAGTCCTACCTCAGTCCCATACTGGCTATGTGAGGATGGGAAAGTCACCTAACCTCTCAATGCTCTAACCAGCCTTCTAAGACCTATAGCTGATGGAGAAGGTAGTAATCTACCATGATTAGAGAGTTGCCTCACCTGGAAGTTTTCTACATCAGAGGTATTAAGTACCTGGCCTGGCCTAGAACACTCCTGAAAAAGGGCCTGAACTGAAAATATATTTGAAAAATATTTAATAAAATAACTAAAACACAATAAAACATAAATAACATTACATTTTAAAATTAAGCTAATATGTGGCCTGCGGAAAACCTTGTGTGGCCTCCATTTCTATTTGAGTTTGACACCACTAATATATATCAATGATGTAATTGTGGTTTGAGTTCCTATACTATTTTACATATTTAATTTAAAAAATCTAATTTATTGTTACATAATATATAATGACTTGCCCAACCACTACTGATAACAATGTTAATAGTATAGTTCAAAAGTGTTATTCTTGTTGAGTTGTTTCATTTGTTTCCAACTTGTTGAGATTCCACTTGGGGTTTTCTCGACCAAGGTACTGGAGTGGTTTCCCACTTCCTTCTCCAGCTCATTTTACAGATGCAGAAACTGAGGCAAAGAGAGTGAAATGACTTGCCCAGAGTCACACAACTAGTGTCTGAGACCAGATTTGAACTCAGAAAGATGTCTTCTTGATTCCAGACCCAGCACTCTATCCACTACACTGTATAGCTGCCCTAGTACAAAAAATAACCCTTACTAATTCTGACATGTTAAGAAGGCAGGCTTCAGGAAAGACTTACTTTAAGGCAAATAAAGCAACTGAAATAATTTCCTAATGAAATGTTAAAGGTCCTACCTGCTTCAAAGAATTCTGACGATAGCCTTGCAATCGGCACTGCTTTTTATCATTTCATGTGCCATTATTTTTAAGTATAGCACATTCTCTTAAGTAGGGGCTTTGTCCCCTGCAATCTTGCTTAGTAAACCATTTCTTCATAAAAGTAAACTTCAGTCAGGTCAACTGATAAAAAGGCTGAATCCAAATGAATGAAGTTCGGCTGTTGTTGCACATTTACTTAAAAGCAATGGTTGGATTTTCTTTACACATAAAGGTTCATCATAATTTTTAAGGTTTTGGATGCATAATGAGTCATTAAATTATTATACCTAGTTGGTCAGGTTTTTCCATAAACTTTTAATGGAAGAAGCAAGTGATTTTTAATGACAGATTAAGAAAATTAGATTTACTTACAACTTATAGTAAAATTTTCAGAAACACTTTCTTCCCAACAATACTTGGAGGTAGGTGGTCTAAGTATGATTCCTTATTCTGCAGATGAGGCAGCTGAGGCTTATTTAGATTATAAGTGATTTGTCTGTGGTCACATAGTAAGTGTCAGAGACAGGACTTGAACTCAGATATACATTTAATAATTTAGCTTGTGTTTAATGCTTTTAGGATATTCTGTTACATATTTTGGTCATTGCCTGCAGATGCAGTATTAGTAGTTGAAAAAGTACTAACTGAGCCTTGAGTAAAGAAAGATCTTGGTTCAAACACTCACTCTGCCACTAAATAGATATGGAACCAGGGGAAGTCAATAATCTGAGTCTCAGTTTCCTTATATGTAAAATTAGGATGATAATAGTACTATTACCTAACCTGCATGGCAGAGATGAGGAAGATGTTTGCAAATAGCAAAGAGCTACACAAATCACGTGTTATTCAGCCATTTCAGTCATGTCCAAATCTTTGTGATCCCATGTGGGATTTTCTTGGCCAAGATACTAGAGTGGTTTGCCATTTCCTTCTCCAGCTCATTTTACAGATAAGGAAACTGAGGCAAAGAGGGTTAAGTGACTTGCCCAGGGTCACATAGCTACTAAGTGTCTGAGGTCAGATTTGAACTCAAGATGAGTCTTCTTGACTCCAAGCCAAGCATTCTATTTACTGTACCACCTAGTTGCCCCTACATAAATCTATATTGTAAAAATAAATTTGTAAAGGAATTCAATTCGACAAGTCATTAATTATATGTAACACACTAGGGATTAAAAAATGGAGAAGAACAGTCCCTATGCCTAATTGAATAGGGAAATAGATGAAAACAAATACATATAATAAATATTTACACATATTAATATATATATTACAGTTTAGAAAATAATAAAGGACATAGGAAAAGTCACAATTATTTTTGAGAATTAGAGTAATTTAGTATTAGTTGAGATGAGAACTTACCCTAAAATGAAGGGGAAGGAGGAATTTGAAAATGTAAAATAATGAAGTCTGTTCCAGACTATTGGGGATGTCATAGATAAGAATGGAAGAGACAGGAAGGAGAACAGGGAAGAAGGTATTGAAGGAAGTAGAGGTTAGAGAGGCAGAGAAAGATACACAAGCAGAGACAGGGAGATAGATGAGAGCAAAGAAAGATAGAAACAGAGAAAGACAGAAAGCAGCAAAAGACTGGAAAATGGAAATCAATACATAGAAATGCCCAACAGGTAGTTTTCTAGAGTTCATGGTAATGGAGGTGGCTGGAAATACAGGTGTAGATATCATTTCTAAAGAAATGCAAAGTCAGTTACCTTATATTCAGGTTTGTCAATCAAATCAATTAATTAGAATATCATAATATTTACTTCTACTACATTTCATTCCCTTTAAAGAGCATCCCTGGAGATAAAGCTGCCAATCTTTTTTTTTTTTTAATCTAGAAGAGCAAAGCAGATTTCTTCTGATGCAACTGCTACTTAACTTTTCTCAAACTCCCAGAGCCCTTCCTTTCCCTGTGTGCCTCCCTCCTCATGATTCCTCAACCGCCTCCTTCCTCTCCCCCACCCCAGCTCCTCAAAGCAATGGAAGTACTATTATGATCTATTTACAAACTAGAGACAAGTAACCTTTCTCACTAGCAGTCAGCTGATGAAGGTGTTTTGAGGACTTCTATTCTGATACTCCTGTTTCCTACTGCTAAATTTAAACTGGTTTCTGTTTCTTTTGCTGGAAGTAGTTTTGCAAGTTGTATCTACTGGAGACATGCTTTCTTCAGGAGCGTTTGAACAAGGGTATAGCACCTGTCGGCACAGAGGCTAAAAATAATTCTTAAATAGTCTGGCTGACTTCCCACTTCAATCAAATTAACAGCTGTTACTCTTTTTGCTTCTTTCTTACCTCTGAGATCAAATAATCACAGATTTAGTGTAGGAAAGTACCTCTGAAGTTAACTCTTTTTAATGGGAAAGGCAGTTATTTTTTCAAATCTTGACCTTGGATGACAATTTAGTTCAAGACAGGGCCACTAAAGAAAGGGTTTGTGGAAGAGTCATCTTTTGGACCTGTTTTCTGCCATTTGCTACTGGTGGTCATTTTGCATCAGCCAGAGCACCTGCTCATATCATCAAGCATTATGTTTTGCCACATTACTTCTCACCCATATGGCCCCTTACAATTTGTGATTTATTACTCCATTGAGTATTTCATAGAAGTCATCTCTGCCTTCTCTGAACCAGCATAGCTCTTTTGACACTCCATCATTGTACCTTCTTTTATAGTTTGTCTTGATGTCCTATTAGATCAGTGATTCTCAGACCCCTGGGGGTGGGAGCATGTTTTAGAGAATCTTTCAGAAGATATTTGAGGTTGTAACTATTTTCACAATAATACTAAGATGTTATTTGCCATTTTCACTCTCACTCTCTCAGGACTCTAAAGTGGAGTTTTCCAGGGGCTACCTTATCTGCGATGATAGCATTAGAACTTTCCACAGAAAATTAGAATTTTGCAAAATATGGAAAACTCTTTGAGCTTGACAACTTCTCAATACTTAAAGGCTTTTCCGATGAGATCAGTAGTGATATTAATGAATGTGTAGGGTTTTTTTTGGTTAGAAGAAAATGCATCAACCATCATTTGGAAGATTTGTGTAATTCAGGAGCCAAGATTTTACTCAGTGTATGTTGTACGTAAAAGAGATGTATCATGTATGATGTATGTATAAGAGATTCCGTTCAGAGTGTAACCTGGGCCAATGGAGTTTAATGTACCATACTATGAAAAATTAATAGATAATGGTTTTAGAATTCATATTGCAACTAACCTTTAATAAATCACTATTTGGTGAGTTTTGGTGTAGTATCAAAAACAGTAACATTATCTGAATGGGCTTTTAAAATATTCTTCCCTTTCTAAGCACATATTGATGTGAGGCTGGATTTTCTTCATATTCTTCAATTAAAACAACATGTCACAGCAGATTGATTCCAGAAGCTGATATGAGAATCTGGCTATCTTCTATTAAGCCAGACTTTAAAGAGATTTGAAAACATATGTAGAACAATACCCTCTCTCTCACTTTTTTTGAAAATATATTTTTCATAAAAATGTTAACATGTAATGGGTTTATCATTATTGTTTTAAATGAATTAATACTTTAAAATAGTATCAGTTTTATTTTCCTACATAGTAAATATAATCCATATAAGCAAAAGCCCTTTGGAGTCCTTAATAATTTTGAAGGGTGTAAAGGGATCCGAAAGACCAAAAAGTTTGAGAATTACTATACTGAAGGTTAGGTTCCATAAGGGACACTGTCTTATTCTTTCTTATAGTTATCAGTAATTCAAAAGGTGCTTCCAAGTTTACAATGTACTTTACATAGATTTTTTTTAATCTCACAGCATCCCAGTGAGGTAGACACTACAGTTATTATTTGAATTTTATAGATGAAGAAACTCAGGTTTAGAGAGATTTTTTGTGACATGTCCAAGACCATGTATGTGTCAGCAATAAGGTTTGAACTCAGATTTATCCTGATAAAAAGTCCTTTATTGTTCAATATTGTATTTTGAGTGGGTTTTCTTAGAGAAATTTATGTTATAGCAAATGCACAAGGTCTTCTGTTATTTTTACTTTAACTGGGCAGGATAGAGGTGTTAACATTTGTGTGTGTGTGTGTGTGTGTGTGAGAGAGAGAGAGACAGAGAGAGACAGAGAGAGAGAGGGAAAGAGAGAGAGACAGAGAGAGAGAGAGAGAGAGAGAGAGAGAGACAGACAGAGAGAGAGAGACAGAGAGAGAGAGAGAGAGAAAGAGAAAGGGTGGGGAGGGACCCTTTCTAGTAGTTTAGAAAAACTTAAGGACCTCTGCTTAGAATAATATTTTTAGTAAAATTATAGAATTATAAAGAAAACAATTATATTGGAATATAGTTAGCAATTTTTAAAAAAAATATCATAGACTCCAGGTTAAGAACACTTATCATAGACACTATAATTGACTTGTAGTCTATATATTGCTGCACTTTTAATTCTATGTTCGAAACTCAGTATCAGTTGTGAAAATATAAAGAAATAGGTCATAGATTCAGAATTTGAAGGGTCATCAGAGGTCATCCAGCTCAACACTTTTTAAAAGATGAGTAAACTGAGGCACAAAGAGTTTAAATGATTTGCTCAGGTTCTCACAGAAAGGAAGGAAACAATTATTTATTAAGTGCTTATTATGTGCCAGGCAATGTGTTAAGCCCTTTACAGATACTATCTGATTTGATCCTCAGAACAACTCTGGGAGGTACGTGCTATCATTATTACCCCCATTTTAAATTTGGGGAAACTAAGGCAGACAGAAATTAAAATGATTTATCTAGGGTAACAGAGCCAGAGATACTTGTTTTGAAATGATAATAGCTTACATTTACATAGAGACTTATGGTTCATAGTTGGTTTTTTTTAAACTTACATTATTTCATTTGATTCTTACAATGATCCTGTGAGATAGATAATACAATCATGATCATTGTTTTATAGAAAAAGAATGGTGGTATTCAGAGTAGATGCCAAAGGAAGAGACAGTGGATATTCTGGAGGCAGTTCTTTCTTAAATTTATTTCTTTAGGTCATGCCACTTTCATTCTCCCAAACATGTCAGAAATTAGTAAGTGACAACACAGTGGCAAAGATGATAAAAGATGGAAATTGTTAATATTGAAGGGGCTGTGGAAAAGCAGGCACACTAATGCACTGGTGGTAGAACTGTTAATTGGTCCAATCACTCTGGAAAACTATTTGAAATTTTGCTTAAGAAAAGGTGGCTAAATTGTCCATTCTCTATGATCTAGAGGTCCATCCCACTGCTAGGCACATACCTTCAGGACGTGAAAGATAGAGAAAAAGGTCCTATCTACAGCAAAGTATTCCTAGCAATGGTGTGTGTGTGTGTGTGTGTGTGTGTGTGTGTGTGTGTGTGTGTGTGTGTGTGTGTGTGTGTGTGTGTGTATGTGTATGTGAGACAGCAAAGAACTGAAAACAATGTAAATGTCTATTTATTGGGGAATGGCTAAACATAATGTAGTACATGAATGTAATGAGACATTATTACATTGTAAGAAATGATGATAAACAGTTCAAAGAAGCAAAAGAATAGTTATATGAACTGAGACAGAGTGAAATAAGCGGAGCCAGAAAAAAATACGCATAACGATTACTACATTATAAAAGGAAAGAACAATGTCAAAAGCCAATTGAAAGCTGTGTAGTTATAATGACCAAGCATGAAACTAAGGAAGACTTGAAAAAAAAATGCACCTCTCTCCCATCTCTGCCAAGGTAGAGGGACCTTTAATATGGAATGTGGCATATGCTCTTAGGAATAGTTGATATATTGGCTGGGTTTGCTGAATTTTTTTATTAACTTATTGAAAATATTTATTTATTTTTAACGTTAAAAAATGACTTCCAAATTCTCTCCTTTTCTCTCACCCCTCCCCCGCCCACTGAGAAGGCTTGAATGAATCTTACTGAACTTTTTTTCTTCCTTTTAAAAGGTTTGTTCCAGGGGATGGCCCACTGGACAGGAGATGGAGAGCAATATATTCATATAAAAACAAAAGATACTATTTAGCCAATAAGAATTTATTATAATTATAAATAAATTGTGAACGACACTGTGCTAGGCACAGTGGGAACAAAGACAAATAATAATAGCTAACATATAGCACCTATTATGTGCAAGGCATTGTAATGTATGCTTTACAAATATTATCTCATTTGATATTCACAACTAATTATCCCCGTTTTAAAGGATTCTCTCCCCCCACCCATTTAGAGGATGAGAAAATTGAGGCAAATAGAGATTAAATTACTTGCTTAGCCTCACACAGTTATAAGTCCTTGAGGCTGGATTTGAATTTGGGTTTCCCTGACTCCAGACTCAATGTTCTATCCACTGCACCCATAGCTGCCCTAAAAGTGAAACATTTCTTGTCTTCAGAGAGCTTATGTTCTAGTGGGAGAGATAATATGTAGGTATATAAATAAATGAACAAAATAGATAAAAGGTAATTTTGGAGGAAGAGGCACAAACAGCTAGCAGGAGGGGATGGTTAAGAAATATATACATATATATATGTATGTATATATATGCACATATATATATACATATATTTAGTAGCAATTGCTCTGAGCTTTAAGACAAACTAGCATTCTAAAATGGAGCGGAAGAGGGATGGACAGTCTATGCAAAAAAAGTCACAGAGATGGATAAAAGAGTGATACCTATGAGGAACTGTACGAAGGATGTTCTAGCATGAAATGGAGTAAAATGTAATAAAATTTGAGAGGTAGGCTGAGGCTAGGTCATGAAGGCTTTGGTGGCAGTATTGCAACCTTACCTTCCTTACCTCCTTCCTTCTAGTTCCAAGGAATGGGTGTGAAAGGATTGTGGGAAAGATCTTGGGTTCAAATATGAACATGTTGAGTTTTGTATGTCTATAGGACATAGAGTTCAAAAAGTTCAATAGATAGTTGGTACTATAGGAAAGAACTCAGCGGGAGACTAGCTCCACGCATATAAAGCAGTGCATTCCCCAAAGAGAGATGACAATTAATGAAAAGAAATTAATTTTATTAATGAATTCATTTGTGGGTAAGGACAAAAATGATTTCCCAAAATTCCGGGCAATGGAAATGAAGATAATGTTGAAAAGTTTATAAATATTATAGGACTATTTAAGAAGTTACCTTTGGTTTTCTATAACTAAAATGAATGAATGGATTAGAAATATTGGAAGAGGACTGAAAAAGAAACAAGGTGGATATAAAGAAATCAATCAACTCAGAGGGAGAGAATTTTTTCTTTTTAAATTTATTTTTTTTCAATAAACAAAAATGTACCCCCCACCTCACCACCTTATTAAAAAACACAAAACAAAAACAACAAATTCTTGTATTAGCCATGTCCCCCCCCCCACCAAATATGTCCCAGTCTGTACCCTGAATCTAGCACCTCTCTGTTGGGGGGTGGATATCATGTTTTATTAACAGTTTCAGAGGGAGAAAATCAAAGAACACAATAAAACACATGCTTTACAAATATACACAGTAAATGCTCTCTGATTCTTCAAATTGTACGGAAGGGGCCATAAAAATAAAACTGGCTTAGCTGTTTAATCTCTCTCTCTCTCTCTCTCTCTCTCTCTCTCTCTCTCTCTCTCTCTCTCTCTATATATATATATATATATATATATATATATGTATATCAATCACTTATCTACTTGTCTATTTTTCATTTATTTGCTTTTGTCAAGCACTGGCTGCCATATTCTCCAAAGGCCAGTATTTGTTGGCTAATCTCAAAACAAAGCCCATCCCAAACAAGTGCAAGGTTTAAAGTCATTCTACTAATATTTGCCAGTTGATTCAATTCCATTCTATTCCATCTGACAAGCATTTATTAAGCTCCTACTATGAACTGCACCCTGCACTAGGTATTGGGGATACAAAGACAAAAAATGAAACAGTCTCTTCTTTCAAGGAGCATTTATCTATTGGCTTATAAAACTAGCTGGCATATGTGTGTTTGTTTATAAACACATGCTGTTCTTCCATCATTCTGAGTCATCATTGTGTGTCTGATTTCATCGTCATATCTTTCCATCTTTCCAACAGTCTAAAATGGATAATCTTTAGAAAAAAATGTCGCCTTGAGAACCCTAGATTGAGATCTAGAAGGGACCCTCATAGACCATCTGTTCCCATTTTCTTTATTTCTTTATCCTGTACTTAAAAAAAATATCAAATAAAATGAACATTTCCATATACATAGTCGAACAGAAACAGAGTATGGCAGGTGAAACTATGACTCTCTTATGTATAGATTCCTTTTCTTTTTAAATATAAATTAAATTTCAATTGTAACTTTCAAAGTTGTCTTCTTATGTGATTTTTTTCTTCCCTTCCTTCTTTGACCTTCTGTGCATTTAAAAATTTCTATGATGCTCTTTTCTTTTTCTTTTTCTGTATTCTTTTTCGATCTTCCTCTTCTTCCCAACCCAAGTTACTCAAATAGAAATAAAGGAAAAATAAAACTCCTGCCACAAATATGCATAGTGAAGGAAAACAAATTCTTTTGTTCGCCATGTCCAAAAAGTCTATCTTATTCTATGTATTGAAGTTACCATCGCTTTGTCTGGAGGTAGGTTGCAAGCCTCATCAGAGACTAGGATTTGAATGCAAGTCTTACTCCAATGTTTTGTTGTTGTTCAGATGTGTCTCACTCTTCCTGGCCTCATTTGGGATTTTCTTGGCAAAGATACTGGAGTGGTTTATGATTTCCTACTCCAGTTTATTTTCCTAATGAGGAAAGTGGGGTAAACAGGTTAAGAGATTTGCCCAGGTCTATCTGAGACTGAATCTGAATTCAGATTTTCCTGACTCCAGGCTTGATACCCTATCCACTAAGCTACCTAGCTGCCCTTCTTACTCCAAATTCAGTGTTATTTCCAGTGTATACCATACTTGCTCCACCTTAAGAGATTACTGGAATCATCAAAGCAGGACAGGTTCTGGGATTCTTATTCTTCATTTAGAGCATTTTGGCTTTTTGAAATACATAAATTTTAGTAGAAATAATGTAAAATTCAGTTTCTGAACATATCATTTGGAATTTTCTTTCTGTACTAGTTTGAAAAAATAAGTCTTAAGAGATTAAGTACTTTTAGGGTTGTTGTTTTGGTCATTTATTTTGAGTTTATTTTAATTGGAGTTACAAACAATTCCATGAGTATTTGCTTGTAATGAATCTTGACATATAACAATAAATAGCACTATAGCTTGTCTTTTTTATGATATCATATGCATTTGCTTAGCAGAAGACATACTGAGAAACACTGGAAATTTGCACACTATTGGGAAAGAATATGACAGGAGATGAGTGTGTGTGTGGGAGAAAGAAGAAAAATAGGTTCTTGAACCTGTAATTTTGACTCCTACACTGTTTCTTTCAACTATCTACATCGATGGTGTTTATAATAACTCATTCCTTTAAGGCCAACATATACAGGTTGTAGGGCTATTAAGCTTGCTTGCAGAAACAAATTATTAATATGATAATTTTAGTGACTTTCACTATGCTACATTGGTGTTGCATCTAACGTCCAGAATTCACTGACTAATTCTGAACTATAAGTGAGAGTATATTCTTTTACACTGAAAGTAAATTGCTACGATTGTTTAAAAAAAGGTATATGAATGGTTTGTGATTATTATGTAAAGTCTAAAAGTACCATTTAGGGATGTCATTTTCAGGGCACTGAGTTTTATTATAAGGTGTAAAAATTCAAGATTGTTCTGATTCTAAACAATAGTTCATTAATGCTACTGTGTAATTTAGTATTTTTTTTGGCATTCACTGAGTACTTTGTTGAAATGGTTTCAGTGCTGCACCACTAACTTTATTTCTTGTGAAGATGAGCCTAAACATTTAAATCAGATTCAAATAATAATGTCAGACCAATTTAACTGAACACATAAAAGGAAAACTTAACTAAAATAGATGAATGTAATATATTTAGTTAAATAATTCATAAGGCACAGCAGTAAGTAGGAGTCCTATCTGTTGAAACAGTGGCAAACATAATGCATAGTTAAACATTTAAGCAATGCAATAAAATACTTTTGCTAGGACAAGAATATGTTTTACTTATACCAGCATATGTATAGATCAATGTAGATACATAGAAATCTTATGAAATGTAGCTCCTTAGTGGGTAATACACAAATAATCTTTTGGCTCTAGCCTAAAGTAACTTTCAGCTGAATGCCAACGATCTCTTTGATTTTTGGCCATACTGCACCCTCTTTTGGTTCTGGCGTTTTTGAGCAGGCATCTGGAGCATTAAATTTAGCTACTGGAGAAGCAGGATATGCTTCCCGATTAATGTGATAAATGGTCTTATTTCTCATTGCAAATGTAAATGAAGAGGACCCAAAAGATAAAGATAATTAGAGTTTAAAATTAATATCATGCTTCCTAAATACTACTTTATTCAAACCATGAACACAAACATATATACAAATATATATGTTTATATATACCTATATATGTCTTATTACCGATGCAAAGAATTAGCTCTAAATAGAACCTCTAATTTTGGGGAAAACAGCTTACAATAAATTCTAGAAATTAGATAGAGAGCAAGGAATTTTATTTAAAAAGAGCAATTCCCCTTAAGTATTACTTTTTCAGTGAACTGAGTCACTGAGAGGTGAAATAGCTCAAACTGATCCTGTTATTGTGGCCAAAGTCCTTTACAGAAACAAAGCTTCATAGACTCATGATGTTATCATATTTAAAAACGTAATATTTAAATCGATTCTTTTTAATCCAATGAAACGTAGGATTTAACCCCTCAATTAATGTAACTATAAGAGAAGAAGTATAAGGAAGGGCATCTAGGCTCAGTGGATAAAGCGCTGGGCCTGGAAGTCAGGAAGATTTATCTTCCTGAGTTCAAATCTGGCCTCAGATACTTACTAGCTATGTGACCCTGGGAAAGTCATTTAATGCTATTTGCCTTGGTTTCCTCATCTGTAAAATGAGCTGGAGAAGGAAATGGCAAATCACTCCAGTATCTTCACCAAGAAGTGGGATGATGAAGAGTCAGATGTGACTGAAATGACTGAACAACAATAAAGCATAAGGACAGTCACAGTGATTAAATTTTTAATATGTAAAAGAGATGGTTAATATCCTGTGATCTCTTATGTGGTTTGAACCCTTTGGATTGTGTCAAAAGACAGTAGATGATTGATTGGCTAATAAAATAAAATAAACATGTCCAACTCCATCTGTCTTTCCTTCTGCCTCACCTATCCTACCACACCTGTTTCTTCTTGACCATGTTATTGGAGAGACTGGACTAGTTGAAGATGCAAATTGACTAGGTGATGAGAGAGGTACACTGAAGACAAACATGTATGTACACAGACATTACAGACACCCAGAGAGGAAGCAACTTTGAAGAGCATGAACCTTTGGACCAAAAAGGAATACTAGTTATGCTTTCAAGAAAGAACCTCTAGTAACCAAGAGTCATGGATTTGCCATATATACATATACATACACTCACATTCCTGCGGAATTTGTATATTCTTTAACAAGAGTGTACCCTAGGCTTTTGGGGAGAAAATGTTTTGTTCCAACTGTTCTTACTGTAACACTTTCGTAAATACTCTTGCTGAAGGCTAATTGAGGCTACCATCAGATAACAAGTTGAAGCACAAGTGTGGGGGCTCATAAGCAATAATACTAGAAATCCCCAGGCCCTTGGGTTAACCTTTAGAAACCTGAGGAGTGAAGTAGTTGGCCATCCTCTGAGGACTTATCCTGCCACAGTTGATGGTAGTTGGTCAAGTAATCCAAGAGAGATAGTAAAGGTCCAATTTCTAACATAATTTCAAAAAAAAATTTTCAATGACAAAATAGATACTAAAAGAATTCATATATACTATCTCTTTCTTATTGGGAAAAGAGAGAAACTAATAAACTAGAGCCTATCAATGACCCAGATTGTTTTTGCCTTGAATTATGCCAAAGGGTTTTGGATACCAAAAGTGAATATTGTAGTAGAAAGCACATTGGACTTAGAATCAGAAACCCTGCACTCAATTTCTGCCTAAAACACTTATTAGTTGTGTAAATATGAGAAATCTTTCTGGATTACAGTGTATATAACCATAAAATAAAGAGAGTTAGCAAACTACCATCTATGGGCCATATCCCAAGGGTAGTTTAATTTTGTGTGGTCCATGAGCTAAGAATGGTGTTTATAATTTTAAATACAATAAAATTTATATTAAAAATGCAAAAACAATTCTTAGCTCACTGGCCAAATAAAAACATGTGATGGGTCAGATTTGGCTCTTCAGCTATTGCCTGAGGCCCCTACACCATTTGATCTCTAAATTCCTTCCTAGCTCTAACATTCTACGAGCCTATATACTAGAAATTCTATGTTGGCCACTCTGACGCTTCATCTTGTGTGGAAATGGAACATGGTTCTTAAAATCTATGCCAGTGGAGTTTCATTTCTGGAAGGTGTTAGTATTCTGTGAAGCCTTTGTGTATAGTGTTTAAAACAGTTTATGCTTATTTTCTGAGGATCAACATAGCTAAGTAGAGAGAGGTTCATTACCAGTGGACTGGACACTTGGTGATGAAGTTTTTTACGTGATAACAACAAACAATGCAAAATGTCACTCAGCCTATCTGAACTTGTTTGTTTTTGCAATGACAGTGGTGGAATGTCAGAAAAGGGGCCGAAGGGTGCTAAGAATCACCATGTAGGGTAGCCCACGAAGCAACGTTAACTTAGTTGTTGGTACCTTTAATATGAGGACCTTGTCCAATGAATAAGTGTCCATCATCCACACAGTTGCCATAATTATGTTCTTAAAACATGTCTGGCCATGTTACTGCTCTGCTTAGGAAACATCAAGGGCTTATTGAATTAGGATAAAATACAAAATTTTCTAGGCAGCTAGGTGGTGCAGCGGATAGAGTACCAGACCTGGAGTCAAGAAGACCTGAGTTCAAATCCAGCTTAAGACACTTATTATCTGTCTGACCCTAGGCAAGTCACTTAACCTTGTTGCCTCAGTTTCCTCATCTGTCAAATGAACTAAAGAAGAAATAACAACCCACTCCATTATCTTTGCTAAGAAAACCCCAAATAGGATCACAAGTCAGACACAACCAAACAAATGAAAAATAAATTATTTTTGGTGTGTAAAAATTTTTACAATCTGGCTGAATCTGTCTTTCCAGGCTTATTATACATTATTGCCCTTCATATTCTCAACAGTCCAAACTGGTTTATATGCATATGTTTCATCTTTCAACTCCATGTCTTTGTTCAGGTCATCCCCTTTGCCTCTCAGAATATCTATTTCCTTTCCAAATTCAGCTAGTGCTACTTCTTATATGAAGATTTTCCTGATACCCTCTCCTACCATTGCTAGTACCGCCTCCTCAAATGACTGTGTTTACTATATATACATATGAAGAAACATGTTATATATATAGTGATATATGTATATGCATATATGCTGTATTTTCTTATGCTTCCATGTTGTCCCTAGCAATAAGATGTAAAGTTAATGAGAATAAGGGCAATTCTTTTCTTTCCTTCTTTTTTCTTTCTTAATTTCTTTCTTTCTTTCCTTCCTTCTTTCTCTCCTTCCCCTCCTTCCGTCCTTCCTTCCTTCCTTCTTTCTCTCCTTTCTCTTTCTCTCTCTCACTTTCTCTTTCTTTCTTTCTTAAAAACATATCCAGCCATTGCATAGTGCTTGACACATAGTATGCACTTAATAAATGGCTGTTGATTGACTGGAGGAACTAAATCATCAGTCTCGATATTCTCGCTATAAACTTGAATGAGACAAAAGGAAGTTGAAGGTAAATGGAAGGAGAGCTCACAGGTCCTCCTTGGAGAAGCAAATAAATTAGTTGGAGGAGTTGGTTCAGAAACATTGTTTCATGAAATCATTGGTTATATAGGATTATTGTACTTATGATGGCCATCTGGAAAAAGGTCATGATAAAGATAATTGTATTTTATGTACCAGCATGTAGCAGAGGGTGAGGTGATAGAGAAGTTTTTTAAAAAGAACTCTATAATACACTCCAAATTAAATCAACATACACTTTGAAATCCAGTGACTTCATTGAAAATGTGGGTGTAGGGGATGATGGTAGAAAAGTGTGATGGAAGACATGAAATGTGAAAGAAATAATATTCCAGAGATTGTCAACTAAATAGAACATTCACATCTATATATCACGAACACTTTCTTTATAAAGAATATCAGGAGGCTACTGACACCTATACATTGCAAACCTGACATAACATGACAAAAATGAGATATAATTTTTCTTGGTTAATTCTTGGTGTAGGAGTCAATACTGATTCCATTATCTTTTTACAGTCAATCCACCTATTTTTTTTAAAGCAAAGAACAATTTTAATATTGAATTAAAAGAATAAAAATGAGAAGAACATTTGAAGGTAAATGAGGCAACTATATTAAAAATAGGAAATGGATAAAAGAACAGTCATTGACATAGTGTATCACCATTTCCTAAATAAATTTAAGCAATATAAACCGATTAACATAGTGAGGAGAGCGAAGAGTCCTAGAAGCAACCTCACTTAGCAAATGCTCACTTAGCTGAGAATATATGTCAACCAAGGGAAACATTAGTTTGGAATATCAATACTTCTGTAAAATGTTATTAAAGAAGATTTATGAGCACTGAGAGAGAGAGAGAGACAGACAGAGGGAGAAAGAGAGAGAGAGAGAGAGAGAAATTTATAAAAAGCTTGGCAAGAGACATAATTAAGGCAAGGGCATTTAAGTATAAAACTGGTAAGAGGACAGCATGCAGATGAAAAATGGAAAACATCTGTCAAGATTTCTATAAGAAATTATATTCCCAGTCAATTGAACTTTAGCTTCCACAGATGCATTTGATCACAGTTGCAAATATGCTGCTTACCAAGTATACTGCTGGGAAGCCCTTTCTGAAGGCAACTTGTTTTAGGGAATTACTGGATTAAAAAAAAATCTTCTCAAGTTTATCCTTGAAACAAAGATCTATCTTTTTTGTATCAATATCTTTTAAGCAAGGCTGTTTAGTTATGAGTCACAAAAACATTACTATCATCTCAGAAGAATTAGAGTTCCAAGTCACCCCAAAGCAATGGAGAGTCACATAATGGGTGTGTAGGCTGCAATATATTACCAACCAAGAATTACATTGGAAAAGTAGGATCAAATATACTATCAGAGAAATCTATAACTGAACATGGAGGTGGGCCATATAGCAAAAGTGAGGGATAACTGACAGATTATCCATTTGCTATATTAGTGTCTATGCAATATCAAGAGCCTTTTGTAGAGGAAGGCTTCCAGAACATTGGTTGGACCTACTTTGGGTGGATTTATCAAAGGTCTTAGATGAAAGTCATATAGATGGGAAAGTCTGGATAGGTAGAGATCTGCATCTTTGGAAAAAATGCCTACAACAGTGAGATTATGTCTTCTTGAAGTGTAAGGGAAGTCTTTATGATTGGAAGATTTATTGCTTACAACTGTGAATACTTTTTACTACATGTATATACCCTTCTTTGTCAGCATCTAGGTGAGATGGTTCCAGTTTTTTCCTCATAGATCCTGGACTCCATTTGGTTTCAGATTTTTCCCCCTACCTCATCCAAACAGCACCTCTGGAAAAAAGTACTCTGGAAGATATGCTTCATCTAACTGGAGGAGGGAAAAGAGTCCATTCCATAATAAGAGTAGTGAGTAGGGACATGGGAAGCCTATTCAGCAACAAAATAGTCCTTACATATAACCTTTTCCCTTCCACCAAGCAACTCATCTATCTGGAAGAGAAACTGAGGAGATAACTGAGAAGGAAAATTAAAACACGCCAATCATCTTCTGGCTCTAGGAATTTTGAAGTTCTTTCTAGGAATTTTGGGGGCCTCCCTTTCATTCCCAGTCTCTAATATTCTTAGAGCAGCTACACTGCACAGTGGATAGATCTGGAATCTGGAAGAATGATCTTCCCAAGTTCAAATCTGGCCTCAAACACTTACTAGTTGCATGACCCTGGGCAAGTCACTTAATTCTTTTTGCCTCAGTTTCCTCACCTGTAAAATGAGCTGGAGAAGGAAATGGCAAACCACTATTTGCCCAGAAAACCCTAAATGACATCATGAAGAGTTGGGCATGACTGAAATGCCTGAATAACAACAACATTCCTACTTGAGAATGTACACGGAATTCCTCAATTAATCTACTGGATGGTGTTTCCAAGGAATGTCTAACAACGTTGTGCCTAAATGTGAATGAATGAAAAATCATTTATTAAGTTTTTACTGTGTTCTATATAGTGTCCTAAGCACTGAAGATGCAAATGCACAGAAGCAAGACCATCCCTACCCTCAAGAAGCTTGTATTCAGTATGTTTTGAAAATGAACATTCCCAGTTTTCTGGTGTGACTGCAACAGATAGAATAAGATGCAGATTTCATACTTTTTTTCTCTCTCTCTCTCTCTCTCTCTCTCTCTCTCTCTCTCTCTGTATGCACACATGTACAAGTATATAACCTATATTTAAAATATTACGTGGTTAAATAACTAAATCTGGGAAATATCATAGTATAATACTTCAAAAGGTCCACTTATTTCATTATTGTGGGTGTTTCTACCACTGACCTAGACCATAGCTCCTCCATACCTCAGGCCAGTAGTTCTCAGTGTAGGCTGTAGATCCCTTGGGGTCCCCAAGAGGATTTCAGAGAGCCTTCAAGGTAAAAACTATAATAACAATACTAATTTGTCTATTAAAATATTCTTCCCTTTTTCCAACTACATATTTGTACCAGGCCAAATTTTCTTCATATACTTTAACCAAAACAACATATTGGAACAGCTCAAATGTAGAAGCAGATTTGAGAATACAGCTGCCTTCTATTATGCCAGACATTAAAAAGACTTGCAAAAACATAAAAATCCTACCTTCTCACTTTTTTTGTTTTGAAAAAACAACTAACTTTTTGCAAAAATATGCTATTTATGTTACCATATAATTGATTTAGTACTATTTTTAAATAATTTATTTGAAATTTTGTTAAACATTCTCATACAATAATTATCTATAGACATAACCCACATAAACAAAAGCTCTTTGGGGTTCACAATAATTTTTAAAAGTGTAAAGGGGCACTGACATTAAGAAAAAAAGGTTTGAGAACTCTTGTCTTAGGTAATGGTGATCCTCATGAATTGTTGTGGCCAAAAATGCTTATAGTATAGTAGCCAGGCCTCTGACAATGAGATGTCATGAACATTTTCTAGGCTAGTTCACATATGACAGACACACAGTGTGTCACTAGGCCTAAATATGAAATAGTTCCAGCTTAGGAGACCCTAAAAGAACTTGCCCCTTTGGGCTGAGGGTGATGTCTATACCAAAATGGGGTGTCAGAGCAAGATTCTATCCTATGACAGATATAAAATAGTACATTATATATATTATATATGCATATATATGTTCCATATTTATACAAAATTTACATATAATATAGTTTATATAGAGACATATGTAAAATGTCTACTACAGAATGATTAATAGATTATCTTTAACATTTTTAATGAGGTTTAGCCTTTAAGCCTCAGTAAGATGATAAGTAGACTGGCATGTACAATCTTCCCAATAAAGCTAAAACAAAAGGGAAAAAAATGAAAGAAGGTAAGGGGTAACATAAAAAATACATATATAAGGGCAAGTCTCTTATTTTAAATAATGTTCTTTTTGCCTTTAAAGGATAGAAAAAAGTTACTGCAAAAATTACTGTGCTTTTAATTTTTTAGTGACATTCAGAAAATTATCAAGGTCTTAATATTTTAATATCTGCAAGTATGAATCAGTGGTGATAACTAACAGATAATACAGCCTCAATTCCATAAATCTCAAAAACAAAGATAAAGCTAGATTTTGCTCACTGTGGCCACCAACAGTGATTCTACTATTCTTGCTATTATCAACCATCTCACATGGAAGAGACAACATTTATAAAGGGTCTAGCTAACAAGTTTGGGTCCTCTTTTTGTCCCTTAGCAATCTTTCATACCATAGCATGAAACAGGTATAAAGAAAATTGATATTCAGTGGAATAGGTTAGGTATGCAAGACACAGTAGTCAGTGATTATAGCAATCCACTGTTTGATAAACCCAAAGACCCCAGCTTCGGGGATAAGCTGCTGGGAAAACTGGAAAATAGTATGGCAGAAACTGCGCATAGACCAATGTCTGACACTGTACATCAGAATAAAGTCCAAATTTGGGGTACATGATCTAGGTATCAAGGTTGATACTTAAAAAAAATAGGGGACCAAGGAATAGTTTATATGTCAGATTTATGGAGAATGGAGGAGTTTATGACCAAACAAGAGATAGAGACCATTATGAAATGCAAAATGGATAATTTTGATTACGTTAAATTGAAAAGCTTTTGCACAAACAAAGCCAATGTAACTAAGATTAGGAGGGAAGCAGAAAACCGGGAAAGAATTTTTACAACTAGTGTCCTTGATAAAGGCCTCATTTCTAACATATATAGGCAACTGAGTCAAATTTATAAGAATACGAAGTCATTCCCCAATTGATAAATGGTCAAAGGATATGAACAGGCAATTTTCAGAGGAAGAAATTAAAGCTATCTATAGTCATATGAAGAAATGCTCTAAATCACTATTGATTAGAGAGATGTAAATCAAAACGACTATGAGGTACCACATCATACCTATCAGATTGGCTAACATGACAAAACAGGAAAATAATAAATGTTGGAGAAGATGTGGGGAAGTTGGAACACTAATTGGTTGTTGGTGGAGTGGTGAACTGATCCAACCATTCTGGAGAGCAATTTGGAGCTATGCCCAAAGGACTATAAAAATGTGCATACTTTTTGACCCAGCAATACCACTTTTAGGGCTGTATCCCAAAAAGATCATAAAAATGGGAAAAGGACCTACATGTACTAAATTATTAATAGCAACTCTTTTTGTGGTGCCCAAGAACTGGAAATTGAGGGGATGCCCATCAATTGGGGAATGGCTGAACAAGTTGTGGTATATGAATGTAATGGAGTATTATTATACTATAAGAAATGATGAACAAGTGAACTTCAGAAAAACCTGGAAAGACTAGTATAAACTGATGCTGAGTGAAGTGAGCAGAACCAGGAGAACATTGTACATAGTAACAGTCATAGTGTGTGAAGACTGATATTGATGACTTAGCCCTTCTCTGCAATGCAAGGACCTAAAACTTTTCCAAAGGACTCATGACAGAAAATGTCATCCACATCCAGAGAAAGAACTATGGAGTTGAAATGCAGAGTGAAGCAGACAATTTTCTCTTTTATTTTGTTCTGTTTTCTTTCTCATAGTTTCTCCCATTCGTTGTAATTCTTCTATGCAACATGACCAATGTGAAAAGGTGTTTAATGTGAATGTATGTGTAGAGCCCATGTCAGATTACATGCTGTCTTGGGGAAGGAGTGGGGAGGGAGGGGGAGAAAATTTAAAACTTACAGAAGTGAATGTTGAAAACTGAAAATAAATAAATTAATAAAAAATGAAAAAAAATTGATATTGATGGAAGACAACATTTCAGAGAGCCAAGCAAATAAGCAAATGAAAAGGATGAGGAATTTCACAGGTAAAAAAAAAATGAAAGAAGTCACCTTAAACTATGAAAAGGGAACTCAGTCTCTGAACTGTACCAGGACACACACACACACACACACACACACACACACACACACACACACACACACACACACCATTAAGAAACACAAAAGCATGGGCAAAGAAAGCCAAATATTGACACATTCTTCTCCCTACACTATTTTTTTTTGGCAAAGTTTTTTTTTTGTTTTAATTTTTAAAATGAGTATAAGCAGTGTACTATGCATTTTCCCCTCTAGATATGAAGAATGATAATCAGGTGCCTTCAGGGTGCAGTAACTTTCATAACAAATACAGCCCCATATTACGAGAAAGGAGTTATGTGTTACAGGAGGGAATGAGCAGGACATATTGGTTAATAACTGGTGAAAAAACAGAACACCCTCTTCTCCTTGCCCAAAGGGTTTCCATGGGAATCCTGTCTTTATTAGCTTTGGCCAAGACTTATGGCTATTTTTAGAAGGATTTGAAAGCAACCAGAAAGTGCCTTTCATTTTAATTCCAGTGCCGAACTGGTATCTACATTTACCCCCTACTAAATCCTGGAAAAGAGGCTGTATTGACCTATGACTTGGGGGCAGCTCAGAATCAAAGTTTCTCCCCTCCTCCAAGTGTTCAGATGCCAACAAATCTCTATGTCTCCAGTTAAATAGCTCCACAAGTTGCTTAAACTTCAGCTAAGTGGCTGGGCTCCTGCCTATGAAGGGCTGAAATCTGCAGTTTTTATGGTGCTCATCCAAAGGTCCTTCCTGGGCACGACAAGAGTTATTAGACCTGGTTTATTAATAAAGATGACCATGTATAGACACAGTTCAGTAGCAGTATGGTGTCAATTGTGAAGTGCAAAGCTTGCCTTTTGTAAATAGGCTCTTTTGCTCTGCCTGTGAAATTACTTGCTTAGCTCAGTTCTGTGTCATGCCAGGAGCAGAATGTGCCGTGGGCTTCCGCGTGCTTGGCTCAGTAATACTTATTGGTACTTTGAGTACATCCTTTTAGAAGGAACTGTCACTATTGGCACAATTTTGTTTGGGGCTATGTAATGACTTCAGGTCAACTTTCTTTTTTTTTTCTCTCCCCTTCCCACCAGACTCACACCTTTCCTATCTCATCAACACCTCAAACTGAGCATGAAAAAGAATGAGTTTTGTTTTTTTTTAAATTGCCAAACCTTATGTTCTTTCCCACATTGTGCTTTAACTTCAGTGCTTGGCCCAGAGCTGTTATAAAATGAAATACACCAAAACTCCAAATATATCTTCCTTTCCTTCTGCTGTAATATATCTTGCCTGGTACAAACTTTTTACTTTCCAGACAAAAAGCCAAAGTCTTCCCTTCTTTCAAATCTCCAAGACTGACTTATTTTGAAGTGAAGGAAGGAAGGAAAGAAGGAAGAAAAAAAGAAAGAAGGAAGGAAACGAGGAAATAAGCGTTTATTGAACACATACTATGTGCTGAGAATTGTATTAAGTTCTTTATAATTATCTCATTTAATCCTCAAAACTACCCTGGGAGAGGTGGGTGCTATTATTTCCATTTCACAGCTGAAAAAACTGAGGCAAACAGTGGTTAAGTGACTTGCTCAGGACCACACAGCTAGTAAGTGTCTGACAAGCCAGATTTGAACTTAAGTTTTCTTGACTCCAAGCCCAGTGCTTGGCCCACAGTAGAAAGAGTTTTGGGTACCTGAGTTTTAATTCCAGCTACAATACTTATTGATTGTGGGGGACTTCAACAGATTACCAAATGGGTTCATGGCACGAAACAGGTTAAGAATTCCTGCTCCGGAGAATAGAACCCATAGGTAGAAGGTACAAAAAAGCAGATTTGGGCTTGATGTCAGGAAAAAAAAAACATATACTATTATCACTTGATCAAAAGTAGAGTGCAGGAGATGGTTACTGGCTCTCCTTTTACTGGAGGGCTTCAAGCAAAGGCCGAATGATCATTTGTTGGGTGTCTTGTGGGGAAGCCTTGTTCAGTTATGGATTGAATTAGATGGATAATGAGGCCACTTTCAATTCTGAGACTGAGATTTTGCCAATTCTGCAATTTCCCAGGGTGCTGATGAGTTTACTACAGATACTCTAGCAAAAAAGAAAATATTTGCACAAGGTCTGACTGGATTAGAAGTAATAGGAGGGATAGAAAGGTGCAGGGGTCTTCCTCTCAGGTACCTGCTTTCTCTTTCTTTTGAGTAGTCTAGATTTCTGATAGGCTTAGGAGCAATAGCTGGAAGCCACAGAAGTCTCTTGCTTTCTCAGCTCTTTTCTAGTGCTGGAGGTGGGTGTGGGTGGGAGGACGGGGCTTTATTGATTGATAATCTGATTGTATTTTATTTCA
>CM053627.1:169286918-169329366 GCA_028646595.1 Phalanger gymnotis
CTCTCTTTTTCCCTCCTTCCCTCACTGCCTCTGTGTCTCTCTCTCCCTATCCCTCTCCATCCCCACCCCCCACCTCATTCAGGCAATTGACTTTGCTGAAAGAATCTGAATTACTGGCTGGGAATGGAGGACAGCTTTGTCCTCAAATCTTTTGCCAGAGTATTGATCTCAACCACTCTGGCAAATGTAGGCCAGAGTTTTGAAAGAATATGCCTTTATCATTTAACTTATGCTACTGTAATATCTTTCCAACCCGCCACCTCCCCTCACTCCAAAACTGCACACAGGCACTAGAATAATCTTCTTACTGCCCAGCTATGATCATGTCATTCGACTCCAAAATTTTCAATAATTCCCCATTGCTTTTAGGGTAAAATATAAATTCCTTAGCTTGGAACTTGATTCTTCTTAATTTGACTCCAAGCTGCCATTCCAGTTTTAATTCACATTACTACATTTCCCTCCAGCCCAATTGTACTACTTATATTCCTCTCTCTCACAATGCTTTTTATACTCCATGCCTTTCTATATACAATCCTCTATTCCTGAAAGGAAATGTACATCTTCACTCTTTCCCTGAGGGCTGTACCTCTTCTTTTTCTGTTGATCACCTTCCCGTCCTTCCAAGATTCTGTTCACATTATTTTCTCTAAAATGTTTATCATGATCCCCTTAGCTTTTCCCTCCTCACATCTTCATATCTCCATATCCTCTGTTTCACTCCTATGCATTTATTATAGTCTAATTTGTATTATAGTAATGTATATAACTGTTTCATCTTCTGTATCAGTTTGTAAGCACTCGGAGGATGAGGATTCTATCTTGTTTGTATGGACTATAGCACACAGTATCATGCCTTATAGATAGTAAGCACTCCACAGATGTTTATGGAATTGCATTATTTGCTATCCGTTATCCCTCAATTATTATTCCTTCTTCCTCCTCACCTACAAGTAGAATGCAAACTCTTTGGAGACAGGGACCAGCCTTCAACAAACCATGACAACTATGATTTATTAAGCAACTACTGTGTGTATCAGGCTTTGTGTTAAGTGCTGCTTGGGAATAGAGTTAAAAATGAAGAGCAAAGAACTTACATTGTACTAATTCTCTCTCTCTCTCTCTCTCTCTCTCTCTCTCTCTCTCTCTCTCTCTCTCATTCTCTTTGGATCTTTTGGATATTCACAATACTTTGGACAACTCATACATCTATCCAGTGGTGAGATTCAAATGAATTAACAACCAATTCTCCACCCAACTGAGCTGCCCCTGCTGTTGACATGGTGGGCGCAAGCCCTGCCCCCAGTAACAACTGGTTCAAGAAACTAAACCTAAAATTAGGTACCAGTTCTACCAAACTGGTGTGAACTGGCTGAATCCCATCACTACATCTATCATATTCTAATCTCTTTTAGAACGGTTTGTGTGCCCATCTTGCGTACTCTTCTAGCATGTAAGTACCTTAGAGTCAGATTGTCTTATTTGCATCCTCCACAGCATCTGATAAAGAGTGCACTGAACATATGCTTAATACACATTTCTGATGTGAATTGATAACCAGTTTTATCATATGTTTAAAAAAATCTCGCATTAGGCCTATAAGGACTCCTATTCAGGACACAAATTAGACATATTGGCTTGGCATGAATATAGCGCCTATTATATTTTAGGTATAAATAAAAGTAAACTAATAATAACAACAAAAATAAGAACATAATGGCCATAAATTGAATTCATTTAACTTTGAGATCAAGGATTCCTAACTTTTTTAGTGTTATGAACTCAGAGATGTGCTGGAGCCAATTTGCCTTGACTTATTAGAAGTGATTGTTGAATTATCAGTCAGAGCATTCATAAATAGAAAATCAGCAAGCATTACAAATCAAGGCTTGACTTCTTATTTTATTGATTGCCTGGACCCCAAAATGGGGTCACAAAGAATCAGACATGACTGAAAAATGATTGAATAACAACAACAATGGTCTCCCCTAAAAAGTATTCCTTAAACAGATTGAGATATTCAGATTTGGCTCTGCCACACCTAGCTGCAAGTTCTTTGGCAAGTCACTTTGGCTCAGTTTTTTCTCATGTAAAATGATCAGGTTAAACTAGATGATCCACTAGGTGTCTTCTAATTCATAGAATCACAGAAACCAAGAGTTGGAAGGGATCTCAAAGGTCGTTTGGTCCAACTTGCTTATGACCAAGAAAATGTAAAGAATTCTTTTTTAATAGTATTTTATTTTTCCCCTCAATTACATATCGAGAAAGATTTTAGCATTCATTTTTACAAGATTTTGAGTTCCAATTTTTTCTCCCTCTCTCCCCTCCCCTCTTCTGAAAATGGTAGGCAGTTTGATATAGTTTATACATATGCTATCATGTAAAACATATTTCCATATTCATCAGAGTTGTGGAAGAAGAAACAGATCAAAAAGAAAAAAAAACCCACAAGAAAAAATAAAATAAGTTAAAAAAATATTCTTTGATCTGTATTCAGAGTCCATCAGTTCTTTATCTGGATATGGGCAGCATTTTCCTTTGTGAGCCCTTTGTACTTGTCTTGGACCATTGTGTTGCTGAGAAAAGCTGAGTTATTCATAGCTGATCATCACAGGATGTTGTTGATACTTTGCACAGTGTTTTCTTGGTTCTGCTCATTTCACTTTGCATCAGCTTGTACAAGTCTTTCCAGGTTTTTCTGAAATGTGCCTCTTCATCACGTCTTATCGCACAATAGTATTCTATTACATTTGTATACCACAGCTTGTTCAGTCATTCCCCAATTGATGGGCATTCTCTCAATTTCTAATATTTTGCCATAACAAATAGGGCTGCTATAAATATTTTTACACGAGTAAGTCCTTTTCCCTTTCTAATGATCTCTTTGGGATACGGACCTACCTATTTGTGGTATTGCTGGGTCAAAGGGTATGCACAGTTTGGTTGCCTTTTGGGCATAATTTCAAATTGCCCTCCAGAATGGTTGGACTAGTTCTCAACTCCACCAACAGAGTACTAGTGTCGCAATTTTTCCACATCCTCTCCAACATTTATAATTTTCTTTTTCATATTAGCCAATCTGATTGGTATGAGGTGGTATTTCAGAGTTGTTTTATTTGTATTTCTTTATTCAAAAGTGATTTAGAGCACCTCTTTATATGCCTAGAGATAGCTTTGATTTCATCTGAAAACTGCTTGTTCATATCATTTGACCATTCTTTCAATTGGGGAATAGCCTTTATTCTCATTAATTTGACTCAGTTCTCTATATATTTGAGAAAAGAGACGCTTGCTATAAAGATTATTTCCCAGATTTCTGCTTTCCTTCTAAGATTGGTTGCATTGGTTTTGTTTATACAAAAGCTTTTCAATTTAACATGATCAAAATTATCTAGTGTATATTTTTTAGTGCTATCTCTTGTTTAGTCATAAGTTCTTCCCCTCCCCATAGATCTGACAAATAGACTATTCCTTGCTGTTCTGATCTGATTGCTTCATTGCCTGTGGTACCTTTTAGCAAGATGTAGTTTCTTTCCTTGTCTCTTTTAATTAGGTCTGCTTTTACATTATCTAAGATCACGATTGCTACCTATGCTTTTTTTTTTTCACTTTAGCTGAAGCGTAATAGATTGTGTTCCACCCTCTTACCTTTACTCTCTCAGTGTGCATCTTTCTGTTTCAAGTGTGTTTCTTGTAAGCAACATATTGTAGGATTCTGATTTTTGATCCACTCTGCTATTTGCTTCTGTTTTGTGGGAGAGTTCATCGCATTCACATTCACAGTTATGATTACTACCTGTGTATTCTCCTCTATCCTATTTTTCCTCTTGTTTGTCCTCTCTCTCCCTTCACCCTTTCCTTTCTCCCCAGTGTTTTGCTTCCTTTTACCACCTCCCCTGACCTGCTCTCCCTTCTATCAGTCCCTTTCCCTCACCCCTTTTCTTAATCTTCTCCCATCCTCCTTGGGCCAGATATATTTCTATATTCAACTGATTTTGTACATTATTCCTTCTTTGAGCCAATACTGATTCAAGTAAGGTTCGAATAATGCCTGCCGACCCTTCCCCCCATCTTCCCCTCCACTGTAATAGATCTTTCTCTCCTCTTCATGTGAGACAATTTATCCTAATCTGCTTCTCCCTTACTTCTACACCCATTGTACTCTTCTTTCTCATCCCTTAATTTTTTTTATGTCATTCCCTCAAATTCACCTCATATCCATACCCTCTGTCTAAATATGTTCTTTTTATCTGTACTTCCTGATACACTTTTTCAGAGTTACAAGTATCATCTTCCCACATAGGGATATAAACAATTCAGTTCTATTGAATCCCCTATGTTTTCTTTTCCCTTTTTACCTGTTCATGCTTCTCTTGGGTCTTGATATTGGAGGACAATATTTTGGTTTAATTCTGATCTTCTCCTTATGAAGGCTTGAAATCCTTCCATTTTGTTGAATGAACTTTTTTTCCCCTTGATATATTATGCTTAATTTTGCCAGGTAAGTGATTTTTGGTTGTAGTCTTAGCTCCTTTGCCCTCCTCAATATCATGTTCTGTGACCTCTGATCCTTTAATGTTGCAGCTACTGAGGCCAGTGTGATCCTGATTGTGACTCTCTGATACTTGGATTGTTTCTTTCCAATTTAGTATTTTTTCTTTGACTTGACAGCTCTGAAGTTTGGCTATAATGTTCCTTGAGGTTTTTATTTTGGGATCTCTTTGCTTAGGTGATCAGTGGATTCTTCTGATGCCTATTTTGCCCTCTGGTTCCAGGACATCAGGGCAGTTTTCCTTTGATAATTTCTTGAAAGATGCTGTCCAGGTCCTCCTTTTGATTATGACTTTCAAGTAGACCAATGATTCTGGTATTTTCTCTCCTGGAACTATTTTTTTTCGGGTCAGTTGTTTTTTCCCATGAGGTATTTTACATTTCCTTCCATTTTTTCATTCTTTTGAATTTGGTCGATTTATGATGTCTTATGGAATCATTAGCTTCCACTTGTCCCATTCTAACTTTTAAGGTCTTATTTTCCTCAATTAGCTTTTGTGCTTTCTTTTCTATTTGCCCAATTGTACTTTTCAAGGAATTGTTTTCTTCAGTGAATTTTTGTATCTCTTTTTCTATTTGGCCAATTCTACTTTTTAAGCAGTTTTCTAAGCTCTTGACTTTTTTCATAGTTCTCTTGCAAAGAAACTAAGGCTGAGAAGAGTTTAAAATGACTAGTCCAAGGCCATACAGTTAGTAAGTGATAGACCTGGATCCTGAACTCTGTTTCAAAAACCTTTGGCAGTCATTCCATTGTTTTAAGCTGTCTCCCTAGTAGAAAATAAAAGGAAACTCAAGGAAGAATCCCTTCAGGCCAAGCCCCACTTGATTGAGCTTTGATTGCCTTAGACTGAATGTAAATAGCAATTGTTTCTGTTTTTTTTTTTTTTGTTATTGTTGTTTGTTTTTTGGTCAAAAAGCCTGAGGGTCTTTTCCTCCCAAATTGATTTTTTTTTTGACTAGGTAAAGAGGCTATTCTCTACCTGGATTCTTACCTAGCCTAAATCACTTAATGGGTGTTGCCTCAGTCAAACTGAGACCAGTTAAAGACATTGCTTAAAAAGGCCAAGGTCTCCCACTGCATCCAGGGCCATATCCAGTTGTGTTGATTTATATCTTGCCATTGGACCCAGATGGCTCCAGAGGTGAAAGTGAGGCTGGTGACTTTGCATAGCCCTCCCTCACTTAAACCCAATTCACTTTCATGTTATGGCATCACCTCCCCAATGTCATGGTCCTCCTTGAGGATGAAGGACTAACAATAACAACAACAACAAGAAGCAGCTGTGTGTTGGAGCCACAATTTCTTATTTGTATTTATTTCTATGTTTACTACTTTTGTAGTATAAGATTTTGCTTAAAAGGTTAGTGTTCAAAACATTTTTGCACATTTTTTCCTAAAGGTGAAGCTCTTTAAAAACATTAATTACCCAGTCTTTTCTGGGATGTTACATAGATAGCTTTTTTTTCCTGTGGTCCTTTGCTTGACAAATTGTGAGTCACCACTCACTTCTAGGGGTGATTCATCCTGATTCATATTCTTTTAAGGATCAACATACAAGCACACCACATGAAAAACTCATTTGATTTGAATGCTTTTGTATAGTTTTGGTTTTTCTCTATACCAAGCCATATAATAAACACTGTTCCACGAACTACAACATGCTTCCTTTATATCTGAATTTCTCATATGTTGGTTCTGTGATTAATATTCCTGGTATTTAGTTGTCTACAACTACAACTAAGTGTATATTCTAATTTAATGACATTTATTTTTAGAAATTTATAATTTCATTTTTGGAAATGCACAAATTCATTTTTGGAAATCTCCAGATTCTATGTTGTACATAAAGTCCTTAAATGAGAAAACAGGGCCTAATCACTATTGTTTATTTTATGGAATATATTCACTTTACAAAGTATTTATTTTAATTTTTCTTTCTGTTGACACAGGATCATAGATTGAGAGCTGGATGGGATCTTAAAGGCTGCCTAATCCAACCACTTCATTTTATAAATCTGGAAACTGAGGGGCAGATAAGTTAAATCAATTGCTCAAGGTCATAAAACTAGTAAGCAGGATTTTAACTCATGTATTCCTGGCACAAAGTTCAACATACTGTTCATTATGTTACACTGCCTTTCCCCTCCACCCCCAAGGAAAAGCCTAAGAAAAACTTAGTAGTTTATAGTGGAATTTTCTAAACTATTTAAGACTTCTTAAAACTTCGCAAAACATAATTCAAGATTATTTGGTTAATATTGTTGTAGACAGTGGAGAAGGGACTATGGCTAGATTGAAGCAGAACAGTTGTAGATAAAGATCTCTCATGGATCCACTAACAAGATCCAAATGTAGAAGAAAATAACCTGTGTGTGAGTCTTTAAATAAAGGTGGTCCAGGTAATAAGACCAGGAAAGGGAGGGTAAAGAATTAATGCATAAAGGAAACTAACAATAAGAAACAACAGATGAGAGGTATTCTGAGAATCTCATACCCAGCTTCTTCTTCATCTGCAGTTGATTATTGTGGTGTGTAGTGACCTCCCTTAAATGCTTGTGCCTCAATTACTCTTCTGTAAAAAGAACTCTAGACAGACATAAAAGTTAATTGCCACCCAAGCAATCTCTCTGAAATTCTGTCATAGAATTTATGTCTATCTTCACTAGAGCCACAGACCTTTGGGAAATGACCTTAATAATTACACAGGAATGGACCTTTTGTGGACTGGAGTACATGATCTCCAAATAAAGCATAGACACCACAGAAGAGACTAGTAGGTGACACACATCCTTATGAGTCATTAACAACTAGGATTATATGAAACACCATAGGGCTGAAGCGTTTTAAGAGAAATATGAAGCTCAAAGCCAAAAAGCTTTGGGCATTGCAAATTCAAGGGTAGTTAAACCTGTATTTTCTCCTCATTCCAATAAAGATAATGAAGACATTTAAAGAGAATAACATTAACCCATATATCACCTCTAGTTTAAAACTCATCTCAAGTTCATCTCCCTCCTTTTGGTATTCAACATAGACTAAATATAATCAACTCCTCTGCCCTCTATAAAAGTAACTAAAGTTTTCAAAAGAGGTGGGAAAAGGGTGCTTATGACTAATCTTCCTAGAATATGCTGTAAATTTTGATTTTAGTAGCAGGAAACACATAGTAAGCTTTCAACCTGTTTGACTTATTTTTATATAGTAAGCATTACTCTGGGACATAAGTAGTGTGTTGTAATGGATGGAAAGTTGGTTTAGCAACTATCAAGAGCTGGTTTCAAGTCCTGCATCTGATGTATACTAGCTGTGTGATCCTAGGCAAGTCACTTAAACCTTCAGTGTTTTAGGCAACTCTCTAAAACTAAGGTGCAGAGAAGGTGAGATTCTTTATCATTGAAATCATAAGTCCAATTCCTAATTCTTTTGTTCTGGACTATGTGCTATCACTTCTTGCTTATATCTAACTGTGCCAATTTTTATTTATAAATCCCCATTTTACCCCAGTGGTGGCCACACTTAATTCTTACACATAAATACTTTGAAATTTTTTTATTTAAGGAATCTTTAAGAACAAAATAGTATAAACACTCACTGATTTAGAGCACAAATTCATTTGCAATATAATACGAAGGAGGATGACAAGATTATGAGCGATTTTACCTTGAAAAAATAGCAAAAGGGTAAATAAGGGAAAATAAATTTACAGTGGGTTTGTTGTGGAATGCAATTGAGTTGTCTCAAAGATAACCATAGATTAAGTGAGAGGAAGGACAATGGAGAGATAGAAAATGGAATAGATCTGCTCATGACTTACGTAACAGTGCTTCTGGTGGCAAGAGCCATTACCAACTCACTACCAGGTCCACAATATAAGAAAATATCGGCAACTTGACCAAATAGTTTATTGTGACAAAATCTCAACTCTTAAGCTTATAATATAGATTTGATATTTGGAAGAGATCTTAGTGACCATGTAGTCCAATCTCTTCATTTTAGAGAAGAAATATCTGAGGTTAAAAGAGGTTAGATGACTTAACACCACATCTGGTGCCAGAAAAATAAGACCTCACACACACACACCAATTTTGTCATCCTACTACATTATAAACTCCTTAAGGACAAATATTATTACATTTAAACTGTTTTTTGTGCCTCCTCCATTGCCTAGAACATCAATTTCATAGGGATAAGAATGGACCTGTGATTTCATTAGCATAGGGAACTCTCAGCTGAAAAAACTCCCTCCTCCAATGCCGATCAACATCTTCTCTGCAACCAATACATAGTCTTAGAGAATTGCCTAGAGTGCTAAGATATTAAAAGATGTGTCCAGGATCCCACTGTAAAAAATATGTGCCAAAGTTGGGACTTGAACCTAGGTCTTCCTAGCTTTGAGGCCAGCCCTTCATGAACTCAACCTTGCTGCCTCTGTTGCCCATTGGAAGATATGAAATAAATTTCTGTTGAATGGTCAAACAAAAAAAAAAACACCCAAATTACCTGAGTAGTTAAATTCCAATTGGGTTTCAAACAAAATGCCTCTTCAAATTCTATTTTCATGATAAGGTTTTATTTTCTTTTTCTTTTTTTCTCAAAAGTCATCCATAATCTGACATTCAGATTGATTTCCCTGTAATCTTTACCACTGGATTCTGAATCCTATCAATTTTCACATGTTATTTCTTGCCAAAGGTACTCTCATTTCTTCTTTCCCTGTGGAGACACTGTGTTTGGATGGACAAAGTACTATTTTGGGAAAGGCAGTTTGGGAGTTCCCTTCCTAGCTGGTTCTATGACTCACAATGGGAACAGGTTATTTGCCTCTTTGTCTATAAACTTCTCCATCTGTAAAATGAATATAAAAACTTCCACACAACATGTTTTTTTTTGAAAAACACCTTGAAATTTGGGAATGTGAGCATCAAGTTCATTTGTTTTTCAGTATTTAAATTCTATCCCATAAAAAACTCAATCTAGCATTTCTATAAAAATAAGAATATTGTATGCACACACATACATATATTTATCATTAATGATTTTTTTCTGGGTTTCTGATCATTTTGCTACTAAGCTTATATATTGGTTCACAAAATGTATTTTCATTGCAGTGTCATAGGACAATTCAATTGAATAGGTATAACTACTTGTGCATTTTCCAGAAATTGGATGAAGCTCCATTACCCCTCCCCAAAACTCAACTCAATTCAACAAGCCTTTATTAAGAGCTTATTATGTACATGTTAATGTGCAACATAGGTGTTGATGATACATACACAAGTCAGAATGAAAAATTGTCTCTATTTTCAAGGACCTGACATTGCCTTAGTGAGGAGAAACAGGAGGTGAGCAGGGAAACACAGTATATTCAGATAAGCACAAACAATAAAATTTGAGGTAAGAGAGAGAGAGCCCTAAAACTAGGGGGAAGAGAAAATCTGAGAAGGAATGTCATACTTCTAAACTAAGAGTGGAAGAGAAGCTGGGTATAGGCATGGAGGTAGAAGATGGAAAGCCAAAAACTGAAGAAGAGTCAACAGGTCAGATTAAATGGTCAAAATGAGATTGATTAGTTGACAAAAATTCAAATATATAATTTCTTTCAGATGCAATTCTTGAATCAATATTAAAGCAAACAAATAAAATTCCAAAACAGAAGCTCTTATTTGGCTTGTGGACTTTTTATGGTCTTTAAAGCCTTCACAAACTGGCCCCAGTGCACCTTTCAGCCTCATTATACATGACTCGACTCCATTCACTCTACGTAGGCCAGGAAAGCTAACTGTTTACAGTTTCTTACATAAGACACTCCATCTCATATCTGTATACTTTTTCGCTGACTGTCCTCTAGGCTGGAATGCATTCCTTCCTCCCCACTTCAAAGAATCCCTTATTTTGTATAGGACTCAGCTCAAGCATTCACTTTCTCCACAGTCATTCATAATCCCTACCAGCTGTGAATGCCCTCTCTTCCAAATTATCTTGTATTTATTGGTAATTATGGGAGAGAGGGAGAAAAGAAGGAAGAAAGGAAGGAAGGAAGGAAGAAAGAAAGAAGAAAAGAAAGGAAGAAAGAAAGGAAGAGAGAGAAAGAAAGAAAGGAAGGAAGGAAGGAAGGAAGGAAGGAAGGAAGGAAGGAAGGAAGGAAGGAGAGAAGGAAAGGAGATAGGAACTAAGAAAAGAAGAAAGGAGGGGAAAGGATCAGGAAGAAGAGAGGACAAAAGGAGGGAACAAAGAAGGACATCAAGAAGAAGGAAGGAAAAAAGGAGGGAAAGAGGAAGAAAAGTAGGAAAGGAGGGAAGAGGGGAAGCAGAAAGGGTGGGAAAAAGAAAGGAAGCAAGAGAGAGGAAAGAAGGGAGGGAGAGAGAAAGGAAAGAAGGGAGAGAGGACAGGAAAGAAAGGTAGGAAAACAGGCAAGAAGGAAGGAGGTAAGGGCTCTGTGTCATTTCCATGTCTAGGAGTAGTGGGATGAATATCAGAGTGTAGAAGAAGAAATAAAAGCAATGAAACTCAAATTGGCCAAAAGAGCTACTTGTTGGGAATGGATCAAAGCCATTTAGGTAAAATTTGGTAGCATTCATTGGTTGAACAGAAATTTGCTTTGGAACTGTAAGTCCATTTCTTCCATTACTGCATGTAACTGAGGATCAATTACCAGGATAATTTCACTTTAAAGTCTATTTTAGGATGAGAAAATAACTCCTTTTTGACAAATAAATTGGCAAAATGTATTTTTAATAATCCTATTTTACTTACTTGGCATTAATCTTACACCTGTTAATTCACTTTACTTCTGTACCTTTTGTGATTAAAGATAAGAATGTATAAATGTCTTTAGCTTTAGTAAGTGTGGGTTTTGCCTGAACTTTCCCTAGAACTGGATCTAAGAATAAAAGCAATGATGACAGATATGTCTGAGAATTGCTCTTGCAGATCATTTAAACTATCTCTGAATGTTAAGGTTCTATCGTGGCATGGAAATTAAAGAGAAATTATAGGGAAGCATAGGGGGAAAGAATATAAATATCCGAGTTAAAGTCATTATAGGATCCCAGGGTTAACTCCCTTCACTTAAGAAAAACAAGTCACGGATAAATCACAGGTGGTTCATGAATCATGACACATCTGTCTGAGTGGCTCCCCATAAATCCTGGTTGTGCCAATCCACCTCTTTGCCTTTTTCTGAATGGAATATATGTACAAGTGAACATGACAGACTTAGTACAGGAAGAGACACTAAGATTTCTCTGACAATCTACCTTCTCTTATTCTTTCCTAAAATCTCTCCCTTGCTTCAACTAAAATCTTCTACTTACTACTCTGGAACTCTTTCAATAGTTTATGGATTTTCTAATATATTATACTCTCAGTTTGGATATACTAATAAATTGTTGTAGCTAGATGGGAACCTAAAGTTTTTCTAGTGCAAGAGTTCTTAACCAGGGTCCAAGAGTAGGTTTTAGAATGTCCATGAACTTTAGTGGGGAAAAAAGTAAATCTTTCTTCCCCTCTCAGCAACCATTGTAATATTATGCATTTTTTAAAATTTATTTTTTTTTCCGGTGGAGGAAAATCTATTTCCTTTCCTTCTATTTCCCTTCCTCCATAAAAAGAAAAAAAAGTCTCGTAAAAATATGCATAGTCAAGCAAAATGAATTTCCACATCGGCCATTTAAAAGAAAATACGCACACGTATATGACTCAATTTACATAATATCTCTATCACCTCCCTCATATAGGAGGTGTATAGTGTATTTCATCATGGGTTCTCTGGAATGTGGCTGGTCATTTAATTGATCAAAGTTCTCCAGTCTTCCAAATTTGTTTGCCTTTCCAATCCTGCTATTGTATAATTTTTTCTGGTTCTGCTCATTTCAATATACATCAGTTCATACAAATCATCCCAGGTTTCTCTGAAACTCTCCGTTTCATCATTTCTTGTAGTATGATAGCATTCCATTATATTCATTTATCATAATTGTTCAGCAGTTCTCCAAATGATGGATACTCCATTAGTTTCCAGTTGTTTGCTACCACACAAAGCTTATATAAATATTTTTGTAACTAAGTATCCTTTTCCTCTTTCTTTGATCTCTTTGCAGTTATAGACCTAGTAATGAAAATCTTACGTATTTTTATGCATTTACTTTATTCTGAAAAGGCATCCGTAGGTTTCACCATACTGCCAAATCAGTCCATGACAAAAAGGGTGAAAATATCTGATCTAGCACAATGTCACCATTTCCTAGATAAGGAAATTGAAGCCAAGAAAATAAAATCAGCTTCCCAAGGTTTCTCTGCTGGTAAGTGGCACAGCCGGCACGACTGATTTCCAGGCCAAATATTCTTCCTGTATATGTCATTTATAAAATTGTTGTCACTGCTCATCAGGTTTGCACTAAATATAATTTTAAATAGAACTTAGGTCCTATAGAACTTATATCCATGGATGAAGATGGATTAGGGCTACTACTTAATAATATCTTCCATTTGTGTTTCATATTTTATAAAGTGCTTTGATATGTTATCTCATCTGATTCTCATGATAATCTTGCAAGACAGAAGAGGTATTATTACTTCCATTTTACTGATGAAAGAAAGCTCCAAGAGGTTTCTGACTCTTAAGTCCTACGTCCTTTCCAGTATATCATGTCAAATATATTCTTACTGATGTAACTACAGTGTTTCCCAAATTTATGTCTAGATATCACCATCACCTAGGGTAAGATTATTTAATAAGTCAATTGCGATTGCTCTTGAAACCAACCAAAATGACTCTAGAGCCAGTTCGGCCTCAATACCTTTACTTTTCTCATTGATTTTCATCCTGTTTATCTCATGCATTATCTTCATAGGCGACCAGGTGGTAAAGTGGATAGAGCGCCAGGCCTAGAGTCAGGAAGGTCTGAATTCCAGTCTTGTCACAGACATTCACTAGTTGTGTGATTCTAGGCAAGTCAATTAACCTCTGTCTGACTCAATTTCTTCAATTGTAAAATGGGGAAAATTTTGGCATTCAAGTCCCAGGGTTTTAGGAAGATCAAATGAGATAATTCTTGAAAAGTGCTTAGCACAGTTCCTGGCACATAGTAAGCACTATGCAAATGCTGGCTATCATTCTTTTTATTATTAATAATATTTACTGTTATTGTTAGTAGTAATAACGCATTATTACTGTTACTACCATCCTCAAAAGCATATCCCTCATAAAACTTGGGAAAAAAAGGCACACACACCAAGATTTGCTTTTCTGGGAGATGCATTTAGGTACAGTATCCATCGTGCTCACTGAATAGACAACAGAGCAGACTAAACATCTTAGTTAAAAACAGTAAGAACACTGTTTTCTTTCACTGTTGTTTCCAATTTAGTTCAGTGACAGCTACTATTAGTATCTGTCAGTATGTGCCTGACAGCATTGGGGAAACTGTGACTCACCCCTGATCACTGGCATGTCTGCTCTGGTACATCAAAAACTCCCTTCAAATGTTCCTTAAAAAAGGTAGAAGCTAGACAATTCCCATTGAGGAAGTAATGAGAAAGAAGAGAGCTGATATCAAGAAGCCAGGCCTCAGGGCAAATAAACAACAAGAGAAAGTTTTTCAAATATTTTGGCACTGATTGAATCAGAGGTATGAAACACTATACAGTTCTGAGAGCTGATGGAATACCTGCTGAATTTTTCTGCAGGGAAGGGAGGGACACCTTAGAATTCTACAGAGGAACTCCATAAAAGGAGTGACAGCGAATTGCATGAAGCCCTCCAAGATGCCCATAAGATTCCCATTGCCCTCTCCCCCAGCCCCAGCCCAAAAGCTAACAAGTGCCACGTGACTTTTAGTGAGGTCTCTCACTTTTTTTATCAGTAATAATAAATGCAATGGCCAAACTGTGCTTATATGTCTTTGCCAGAGTGGGGAGAAGGTCATAGGACAAGTCTGGATTCCTAGATGATATAAAATATAAGAGAACCAAAATGTAAGTACGGCATCTTTTATTGGAAGAGAGTAACAAGTCTAATGAAAGCATAAGATGTTTGTCCAAACAAATAAAAGATTAGAGCTGACAATGGACAAGACAGTGATTGACGGATTCGTTAATGGAGTTTTCCTTCCCATGATATTTGTGGCCTTAATACTACTTTCCAAAAATAAAGATTTAGAATGGCATATAACTTCCTTCTTAAATGGCAACATGAAAAGGGAGGAAAAGGAAGCACAGTGAGACAGAAAATGGCTCATTAGAGGAAAAGGTCTCGGCTGATATTTTAGAGAAGCAAAGTCACTTGGGTATGTTATGCATAAGTGGGAAATTAGGATTCCTTTGCTGAATTTTGCCTTTTAAAATTCCACCTTTTCTCTTCCTCCTCACCAATCTGTACCATTTTCATTCTTCAAACCCTGACCCCAAAGTCTTTCTCTAGAAAATACTCTCTTACTTTTTTTCCTCAGGCTTAGTTCAGCTTATGTCACTCTCTAGCACAGTGCTTGGCATACAGTAAATGGTATATAAATATTAGTTATACTCCTCCTTCTCCTCCTCCTTCCTCCTCTTCTTCCTCATCGCCATGGTAATTGTCTCTAAGATAAAATGCAGACTCCTCTACCTACCATTTAAGGTTCTCCATAATCTGGTCCAACCTATCTTTCCAGTCTTTCCCCTCTCATTTATTATATGTTTTCAGCTTAGATAGTGATAGAATCCTAATAAAGCTGCCCCCAGCTTCAATATTCTAACTTCCTTATAGGCCCCACTGAGCAGCAGGCTGACTGCCTCTACCTAGCCACTCTGTCCCCCGCCCTCAGACTTAAAATCCTAACTTCATATATTCATCACTGCTTACTAGAACAACAGGTGTGTCCATAAACTCATATATCTCATAGAAAAAGCAGGCATATCCATGTGATGGGATCCCAGTCACTGCCTCTAGCTAGTCACTGCCCCCAGACCCATTGCTTATATTTCTCACAGAAACAGCATGTGTCTATGCACTCAACCACAATCACATCCATCTAGTCTCAGACAGGACCACAATACTCAGACAATCAGAAAGCAGCACCACCAGGATGCCCAAGCAAGAAGTGGACCCCAAAACAACAGAAGGGACTTTTCCTAAGTAGGCCTATGTAGTAATAGCAAAAGCTGTCCTTTACGTGAACTTATGATGAAGACTTATTATAATATCATTATCATACATACATACCCCCCACAATGGGTTTTGCTGTATGCATTGTGGGTAATTACGTGCACAGTTCCACTGTGACTGGGACTCCTCCCCTATTATCTAATCTTTTAACAAACCCCTCCTATCTTTTTAATATTCATAATTTCTGTTATGTAATGGCATCTTTACCCTATAAAAACCCATCTTGCTTTCTCTGAAATTGCTGGTTCCTCTTGGAACTTAGCCTGCTTTATGAGAGGCATCAATCTCAATAAATGCCTATATTTAGATTAGAGGTAGTCTGACTCTGAATTCTTTGAGATGATTCCACCACAACACATCACGAAACCACAATAGTTTTTGGCATCCCTGTGTGGACAGAGTATCTTACTTTGACCCTCCTCTTCCCCCCATGGAGCAGAGTCTCTGATTTGTCTCCCCTCTAATCCAAAGGTAAGCTTATTTCTCTTAGCTGAGAGGTCCTTCAAGTACCTAGGAAGGCTTGACTTGATCACTTGGGCCCTTGTATCCAAAGCCCTTGCGGCTAACAAATTCCCTCTAAAGGATGCTCTGCTTGGGAATTTGGAGGGGAGATCATTCTGAACTCAATTGTTTTTTCTTCATCCTTCAGTGGGATGCCACTGAAGAGATGAATGTGGTTATAGAGGAGATTTCCTTAGGCTTACAGTCTTTCAGTCCCAACTCTCATCCCACAGGACTACTAAATTGTAATAGAGCCTGGCCTCTGTATAGTCTAGAGGACCAAGAATAATTTTCACTATCTGTGCTTTCTATTTGTATTTGTCTGCTCTCAGTCTGTGTAAAAATCTCTGAATCTGCCACCTTGGAAGATAAAAATGTAGCCAGCCAGAAAAGAAAAAAAATAAGATTGATGGTCTCTTAAAGAAAGGTTGTTGGCTAAAATTCTCTCTCTCTGCCTCTCTCTCCTTCCTTGGACTCTGGCTGAGTTCTGGAAGTTGAGGGACAGACAGAAAAAAAGAAGGGAGAAACTTCTCCTCTCAGACCTATTTAAGATAAAAAGGGTCACTTCATTGAACAAAGAGAGCTGCACTTTGAAATAGGACTACCACTTAACCCTTTCCTGGGTCACAGAAAGGAAAAGTTTGTGTGAGTTGGGGGGAGGGACTGGCCAGGTAGGGGCAGTGGGCCTGCTTTTCAGTGGGGCCTATAAGGAAGTTAGAATATTGGGGCTGGGGCAGCTTTATTAGGATTCCATCCATAAGGCACTAGCTGTTTCTCGAAGTCAACAGGTACTCTCCTATCTTTGTAAATTTGCACAAATTTCCCCCATTTCCTGGAATCTCCTCCCTTTTCATCTGCCTCTCAAGATCCTTATCTTCCTTTAGGGTAAGTGTAAGTACCACCACCTCTGGAAAGCCTCCCTACATCATTGCAATTATTAATTCTTCCTCCTGCCCCCCATTACCATGGCATAGGAATAGAGGCAGGACTTGTGATTTAATTGGTATAGGGAAATCTCAGAAGAGGAAATTCCCTTCAATAAATTCAAGTCAGCACCTTCTCTGCATTCTATAGTTTTGTTAGCTGCCTAGAGTACTAACAGGTTCAGCGTCTTGTTCAATGTTACATATAGCCAGTGTATTTCAGAGACAAAACTATAACCTGTGTCTTCATGCCTCCAAGGTGGGCGATAAGCATTTTTTAAAGAGCTTACTATGTGTCAGGCATTGTGCTAAGTACTTGGGATACAAATACAAGCAAAAAAGAAAAATAGTTCTTCCACTTAAGAAGCTTACATTTTAATCGGTGAAAAGGAGTTGAAAAAGGAAGGAAGAGACATGCTTACAAGGGGCATAGTTACAAAGTCTAGAAAAACAGAGCCAGGAGAGGAATGAAGGATGGCTAATCTGTGCCCTTCCTCAAAATAGAGTTCCCAGAAGGAACTCACTAATGGCAGAAGGGGCTAAAGGTAGATGGATATTCTAGGAGGAGAAGGTCCCGGGTGTTGAGAGGTGTTCAGAATGAGAAGACTGCTGAGAAAGGATGGCAAAGACTAGAAGGTCAGAAGAAAGCTGGGAGAGGAATGAAAGTCAGTTTTCTATGAAGTACATGACTTTTCATCTTCAATTTACTTCATATTTACTTACCTGTATACCTGTCTAATCCTCCCACCTCTTGTCACCCACTAGAAGAAATGTTCCTTGGAAGCAAGAGCTTTTCAATTTTTAATTTTTTGTATCCACAGACCATAGTACAATGCTCAGAACACTGTAGATGCTTAATAAACGATGGCTGAATTGAATTGAACCCTCTCTACTCTGACTGCTATTTCATTCTCTAATTCCTCAGCAATCACATCTCAATTGGCCCTGGACTATACTTTTTTTTCAGTGTTCAGTGTTGGCTTAAAAAATGTTTTGTATCTCCCAACTAAACCAGGAGGTCTGTGGGTAATGGAATTTTGCTTTTTATTTCTCTTATATTTCTTCCCTTCCTCTCTACTCTGCTCCCTATAATAAGAACAGTTATAGTGATTGGTAGTTTATTAGTCAATAAATGCTGATAAACTTTATGCATAATTTTCTGTCTAGGCCAAAGCAATATTTTTATTAAATCTGTCGCAGGGAAAGTGAATTAAAATTTCAAATTTAAATGAATATGAAAACAGTCCTTTGAAAAAAGGACAAAAGTAGAGTCTATTGTTGCTAATACTTGTCTGGTTGTTAGTGATATTATTAGATTTAAGCTCCATTCAGACTTTCCGAATACAGATAATGCTCTTTTCTGTTACTTTACCATAAGGCACACTTCTACTGTGTCAATAATTGCATCACTAAACATACAGGGTGTCCCTAAAGTCTGGACACATAGACAACATGCATATTTCAAAATTTTTGGAATATTAACAGACCTTAGCCCCCTTGACTTCTTTTTCTGGGGTATGCTAAAGGAGAAGGTATACTCAATGAAAATCACAGATGCAAAACACTTGATTGAATGCATAAAGAGTGAATATGCTAAAATTGATGGCAATGTGGAGTTATTGCACTTAGTTCACGTGAATCTTGCATCACAAATGATGGAAATCATATTGAAGATGTTATTTGTTAATATTCCAATTAAATAAAATGTCGTTTAAAATTTCATTCATTTCTTGAAAATATGCGTTTTTGCCTATGTGTCCAGACTTTAGGAACACCCTGTAGAAAATTCATTGGAAATCCATATTTTAGCATTTCATCATGACTTAGTAAATGATTTAGCACAAAGTTTATCTATGTTGCCATTTTAAAGTTTTAAGCGCCTTTAATATCACTGATACCTAGTATCATCTAATTTACTCTAAATGAATTTTAAAGTCTATGCTATGTAACTTCTTTGATAATTTCAGAGAGATCTCCAGTAACAAATATGTCATAATCTGTTCAGAGCTTTGTACCAACAAGACATGTAATTAACCAGACGAGGTGGTGCAGACCTGTAAGCAGTGCCTGCTGCTGAAGGAGACCAAGGCTGGTAGATCACTTGAATTTGGGAGTTCTGAGGTCCAGTAAGGGCTAAAGCCAATCAAGTGTTTGTATTACCTCCAGTAAAAATATGATGGGGCAACTAGGTGGGGCAGTAGATATAGCACCAGGTCTGGAGTCGGGAAGACCTAAAGTCAAATTTAGTCTCGAACACTTACTAGCTGTGTGACCCTGGGCAAGACACTTAACCTTGTTTGTTTCAGTTTCCTCATCCATAAAATGAGCTGGAGAAGGAAACTGCAAACCATTCCAGTATCTTTGCCAAAAACAATCCCATGTGGGGTCATGAAAAGTTGGATGACTGAAATGACTAAACAACAAGAACCAATATGGTAAGTGCCTGAGAGCAAAGGATACCCAAGAAGAGATCAACTGGTACATATAGGAAAATGGAGTAGGTTAAAGCTTCTGAGCAAATCAGTCTCAGTATGGGGCTCAGGAGTGGCCACTGCATTTCCAGTCTGGGTAAGATGGAGAGATTCAGTCTCAAAATAAAACAAAATGAAATAAAAAGAAATTAAAAATTACATGTTATTGTTAAAAAAGAAGTAACCTACATATCTAGTAATAGAAGAATGGTGAAGTAGATTACATTCTACTAACGTAATTGAATACAAAACTGAAAATTAAAAAGAATGCAACGAAATCTGGAAAAAACATTTTCAACATAATGCCAAATGAAAAAAGCAGAACCAGAAGAATCATGTACATGCTTATACTTGCTTATACTCATATAAGGAAAAGTTGATGAGGATGAATGGACAAAGGAAAATGAAGACTTGGAAGAAGTAGAAACGTTATATGGCTATTTTATACATCAAAGGCAATTAAATGTCTATAGTTATTAAGCCACCATAGTTGAATGATTGGCAGTCATTTTTTTCTAATACATCTTTAAAATTTTTAAAGGGGAAAAACCCTATGTCAATATGACTAATTTATGGTGGATGGAGTGCTGGGCCTGGAGGTGGGAAGTTTCATCTTCCTGAGTTCAGATATGGCATCAGACACTTACCAGCTGTGTGTGACCCTGGACCAGGCAACAACAATCATTACAAAACTTGCATCAAAGCCCTACTGCGATGCTTCATTTTGGCATGGAAGTTACCCTAAGTCCTTAGTGGGTAGCTAGGTGAAACAGTGGATAGAGTACCAGGCCTGGAGTCAGGAAGACCTGAGTTCAAATCCAGCCTCGGACTCTTACTAGCTGTGTGACTCTGGGTCAGTGACTTTACCCTGTTTGCCTCAGTTTTCTCATCTGTAAAATGAGCTGGAGAAGGAAATGGCAAGCTACTCAAGTATCTTTGCCAAGAAAACCCCAAAAGGGGTCATGAGTTGGACACTATTGAAAAATGACTGACAACAAAAATGATCACATGAGGTGTTTGTAAAAGTACATTGAAAATCCCTATACACGACTGAATAGCAATAGTAGGAGCAGCAGCAGCAGCAGCAACAGGGCTACAGAAGAGACAATGCCGCGCAGAGGAAAGCACTATCTCCAGAGTCTTGGTTCCAGACCTGCCTTTGACCTTCTACGACTTTGAACAAGTCACTTAACTTCCCCAGGCCTCAGTCTCCTTCTCTGTAAAATGAGCTGACCAGATCAGATGCATTCTGAGACGTTCAGCTCTAGATCTAGAAGCCCTAACAGGTCCTGTCAATCTCGAAACAATCTGATGACACGTCTAGCAATAGAGGGTGTCTGCTATCCAAGGACCAGTGAAGCTAAGCTCAGAAAGATGCATCGGCAGAAGGCTGTCCATGATGAATGTTTCCAGCCACAGCAACTCATCCACTAAGGTGTGAATTAATAGAGGAAGATTCTACTGGGTGAGAAATCCTGGGCTCCTGAAGCATTTGCATATAATGACAAAAATGAAAATTATTTAATACTTTTTTTACACTGTTTACTACAATTGGATTAGATACTGGTAACTTTCTTTTTTTTTTTTTTTACAAATACAATGGGGTCTCCTCTATCATTAGAAAATGATCGCTTGATCCTGTTATCCCCTCAAGCCTTCATGCTTTTTCTTCACCTCAGCCTCTTAGAATGCCTGTCTCCTTTCAAAGCTCAATTCAAGTACACCTCTTACAGAAAATCGATCTATATTATCACCTCTATTGCTATATGTCTCCTGCAAGAAATTCCTTTGTAGTTCATTTTTTATATAACTTGTACTTTATTTTCTGTGTTCATACTATTTAGTGTCCCCTCTAACACTCTTTCAAATGTGCGTTCCTCAAGAGAATGGACTCTTTGTTTTTGTCTTCATATTCCTAGCATGCCACACAGCTCCTAACACACAGGAAGTGTTTCAAAAAGTGCTTGTTGAATGAATAAATGGCTACATCACCTCTATATTCATTTACCAGATTTGAAAAGTTATGGCCTCTTTATCACCAGCTAAGTTAACAAACAGGGAAGAAGCATGTCATCAGAGAGACACATGATCAGGAAAGAAGGTGGTCTTCGAAGTGATAAACAGCCCTTGTGTAACATTGCTATCTACGAATGGTCAAGAAGACCCCCAAGTAGAACCAGAGTTAACTTATCAGTATGTCTGCTGGGACCCCTCTGGAAGATTTATAGGAGGACATGGGCAAGAATCACATGATTGCTCATGATCTGCCTTCTTGGAGTAAGTACCCATATCAGTGAAGTCACGAATCTACCCAACTCTAAAAGTAGAGTTTATTTATTTATGTGTAAAAGGAAATTTTTATCTTTAAAAAATCCCATTATTCATATAGTTATAATTTTAGCTTTCTATCCCATCTTTATGAAATTTCTTAGGGATGTCATAAATTTCCATGGACTTCAATAGGACTTTGTGGACTTCGCGTCTAGGTTTTTTTAAGAAATGAACATTGTGCACTTAAGAATATTGTGGGAAAATTACTTTAAAGAAGAATGAACATGAAATGTTCCCTAAGCTCCAACTCTAGTGTTGTTTTTACCATCAAGGAAGTACTTTTTAAATAGGTATTTATGGGTTAATATTAGTGTCAAAGAAGAAAGAACTTTATAAAGTACAGTGGGGTTGGGTATTAAGAATACTTGAAAAAATCCAAAACACTGTAGCATACACACACACACACACACACACACACACACACACACACACACACACACACACACACACACACACCTGCTCAGAGGCCCACATACCCAGGGTATGAAAGAAATCAGAGAAAACAAAGGCTGCTCTAAAAAATTTAATGTTCTTTCTTCCCTCGTTTCATTTGATTTCATTGGAACCGGTCTTGGGAAATTCTGCATCTATATGCCACAGGTAATTGTGTTCGTTTACGTCTGTTGTTTAAAAAAAACAAAACCCTGTGATATTAACATTTAACACCTTATTCCATCTGTTTCTTTATGCTATTGTAGACAAGCAAATAAAATCATAACAAAGGCAGTACAGTGGATAGAGGGCTGGGCTTGGAGTTAGGATGACTTGAGTTCAAATCCAATCTGAGAAACTTCCTAGTTATGTGACCTTGGCCAAGTCACTTAAGTTTTGTCTGCCATGGGAGAAGGAAATGGCAAACCACTCTAGTATCTTTGCCAAGAAAACCCCATGGACAGTATGGTCTAAGAGGTCACAAGGAATCAGACACAAATGAAAAAACTGAACAATAGGGGAAGCTAAGTTGCAAAGTGGATAGAGTCTGGCCTCAGACACTTACTAGCTATGTTAGTTACTTAACCCTGTTTGCCTCAGTTTCTTCATCTATAAAATGAGCTGGAGGAGGAAATGGCAAACCACTTCAGTATCTATGCCAAGAAAACCCCAAATGAGGTCACAAAGTTGGATGTGACTGAAAAATGATTAAACAACAACATCTTTACAATAAGAAGAACGATACAGTGTGGGGCAAAAGACAAATAAGGTGAAACCTGTTCCTGAATACGGGAAGGATCTTTAATTTCATTACCTTGGGAACTTTTGGTGCAAAAATTCCCTTTATAAAAGAGATAGCAATCTATGAAGCTATAGCTTCACGTATACATCCTAGAGATTTGTCTGACCTGCATGAAGATTAAGTATTGTTTAGAATCATACATCAAGTGTTAAAGGTAGGATTTGAACCTTGGTCTTCCTGACACCAAGTTCAGCATTCCATCCCCTAAATCTAATATTGGGAGATAAAAGCAATGAATTGATTTGTTCCAGGAACTGGAGAATATGGATCTTCATAGTGTAAAGACACATGTTAAGTAGCACTGCTCTTTATTTCATAGTTTAGGAGCAAACATCAACATCACAGGACCTTTCATATAAATAACAATACCAAGCGGGGCCAAGGAATGGGCATTTTGTGTGGATGGGACCAGTCCTCAAGAGATCAAAGTTTTCTTGCTGTCCTCAAGAATTCTGGAAACCATTTCCAAGTATTTACTGCAATTATATACACAGTATAGCAAATAAGATCCTAATTTTTCTTTTATACTTGCATGTTTTTGTATCGAATAGTCTAAGTAACTGGCTAGAGTTTGGGAATGTCTTTATTATACACAGATTTACACTTTATTATACGCAAATTTCAAGTATAAACCACTTAATCTGTTTATCCCAGACCTCATATCTCAAGCTCCTACTATACCCCAGTGGTCTAGTAGGGCTTGGCACATTGCAAGGGCTTAACAAATTTTTTAAATTATTCATTTGACTCACAACTTTCTGAGATTTCATGCAAATTTTTTAGGGCAGAGCTGTCAATATTTCAGATAACTGAGAATTGATTTTATTTCCAACAACCATGCAATATAATAGGAGACTTTTCTTCTCATTCTACAAATTTAAAAATTTTGAATCACACTAATAACAAAAACTCCTGAACTTTAGACAAAACAAACCGGTGGTGAAAATTCAAATTAGAATGAATGGCTGTTCAGTTTAGCTCTCAGCCTGCTGAACACTGTTGTTTGTGGCAGTGCTGTTTATGCTGATAAATATGCAAATAATTTAGGGTGTTAATATTTTCTTTTAATATTATTTTTGTAGAGATGATGTTTGTATTCCTGTGAGGCAGTGACTTTGCAAACAAAACTTAGTGAAGTGGCAAAAGCTCAGAGCAATAAGTTAATGAAACAAATCACTCTGGAATGACATTTTCTATTATTTTATAAGACTAGGCTCTTTATTTATGATATAATTTAATGTGCAAATTATTCAAGGTTGGCCCCAATGAATAATTTTGTTGTTCAGTCATTCCAGTCATATCCTACTCTTTGTGACCCCATTTGGGATTTTCTTGGCAAAGCAACTGGAGTGGTTTGCCATTTCCTTCTCCAGCTCATTTTACAACTGGGGTCATGAAGAGTCGGATATGACTGAAACAACTGAACAACAACAGAAACAAACATCCTGACTCGAGGTCCAGCACTCTCTACATTCTCTACCCCTGTTCTTGTACTTTGAAGAAGAAGCAGTATGGCAAAGTGGATTGAATATTTAGCTCGGAATCAAAAAGACTTGGATTAATGTCCCACCTCTGATTCCAGACAGTTGACTCCTGAGCAAGCCATTTATCTCATGTGTGCTTCAGACCACTCCCTAAGCCTTACCAATAAGTCATGGATGACTATTAATCTGAATCATTGGACTAGGGTCTTACACCAGGAGTTCTACGTACTGATGAAAACAGACAGATTAGAATTTAACTAACTTGTCTAAACTTGCCTAGTCACTAGTAATTTGACAAAGGTCATATAAGTAGATCATTATAAAATACTTGGTAAAGTGGCTTGAATGTAAAAAGATGCCTAATAAATGCTTGTTTTATTAAATAGTAGATAGAATAGGTTTTCTTTTTACACAGTAAAGCCATTCAAAGGAGTGGAAAATGTGCTATTCACATCATTATGATCTAAATTAGCTGACATTTCTCTCATTTTAAATTGTAATAATCTTAATATTCAGGTTTAAAACACAGGTCTATTTTCTCTGCTTATAGCTCTATTTGGATATTTTTAAGGTGGCACAGTTCTTTCAAAGTTCTCAAATTCTCCACTTTAAGTATAAGATGCTCATAGGGATTTTTGATTAGTCTAAATCAGAAGTGTTTGATTCCTTTGAACAAACATTTCATTTAAGTGTCAAGGAATATGTGGTTCTACAAAGATGAAAAATCACAAATTTTTGTCTTCAAGCTCCTTACATTTTACTTGAAGGAAATGACTGGCAGATAAATATGAGAAAAGGTAGGCTGAAATAGGGGCAAAGGAGAGCTGCAAATAATTTCCTCATGCATAATCTAAAGAAGAATTTTGACAGCGTTTTTTGATACAAACTTTACTGACAGTGAAATATACGGCTGAATTTATAAGACATGCTCCCTATGGAATCAGAGATTGAGGGATCTGTGAGTCCAGATGCCTCATATTACAGATGAGGAAACAAAGGTCCATGGAGATTAATTGACTTCCACAAAGGACACAAGGCATAAGTGACAGAGATGACAGTTGAACCCAGGTCTTCTTGTGCCAAATTAATTTCTCTGTCTCCTATTCCATACTGTTATGGCATACCTTTGCCTCTCTATTACATTTGAAAGTACTGTAGGATAAGAGCCACGTCCTAATTATCTATGTAACCCACAGAGCTTTTTGAATAGGAAGTTCTCAATAAATGTTTGTTTAACAAATGAATTAATGAATGAATGGTTAGTTTAGCCTAAGAATGCCTGAAATCCAAGAAGCTACAACAAAAGTCTCTGGTCATTGACTATATTCCAAACAATTAGGTTCTTCTCTTAATGAGAAATGAGACAAAAGCTCATAATCCTAGCATTTGGTTATTTTTTCAAAGCAAACAAAGATAAGGTTATTAAAATAATAGCCAGTATTAATTAATTGTACTTTATAAGAGATAAAGAGATACAAGTCAACGTGACTATTTGGATTAGGTATCAAAAGAAACTGAACCTTTTTGTAACTAAACTTTGGAACTTGGTAATAGTTGTAACTTCAATTATTCCTGTTTCTTAAACTTTTGCTCACTTCTTTAGAACTTTGACAGTAGCCAAAAACATCTCAAAGTTTGGGAGTTAGACATCTTTGGCTATTTTTGGCTTCTTAGGCATCTAGGACAGTCCAGCTTTCACCTTCTGCTGGGAATCTAGCAGAAGGTGTTGAGATTCCTGAATTCTCACAGGGTACTTCCTGTCCAATTCCTATAGGGGAAATGGCTTTGTGCTCCCTTTTTCCTTTGTAGTCTGTGAGAAAGATCCCAAAGAATTCTGAGACCATGCAGCACTGCTCCTCCTGTGACCTAATGTTCTAAATGGGATCAGGTTAAATGGGTGGCTGAATAGGGACTTCCAACTCTCTCACACAGCCCTCATTTGCCCTTTGTTTATGACAAGAGGTCATTACTATATCATATCACTTACCTTTTTTCCAGAAACACTTCCAAACTTGCTTCTTGCCAGAAACCTTTCTTAAAGGAACCAAGCTTTCCCCCCCTGCCCCCCTCAACCACCCCTTGAACATTAAACACAGTTTGAAAAATTAAAAAATTGCTTCCCCCTGCCCCTCACATTAGATCACCAAGTAATGATGAGAATCAAAGGACTGTCAACCTGAAAGTGTTCTTACAGTTTGCTCATTTACAGACGAGGAAACTGAAGTGCAGGAAGTCAGACTTATCCAATGTTACACAGATAGTAAGTGTAGAGCAGAGAGTTAAACTCAGCCCTTCTGATGCCAAATCTGTTATCCTTTCCTTTATAGGTTGGGGATTTATATATTCAGGAGAAATGGGTGCTCAAATTATACAAAAGTGAACTGGCAGAGATGAAAAGCCCTTATTCACTCAATGATTGAGAAACAGGGAGTTGTGATATTAACAAGTAGGTCAGTTTAAATATAGAATAGCAAAAGAGGATTGAATTACATAGACAAATTCACAAGTGGAAAGCTCAACTTTTCTTAGCTCCACTCAGAATAATGGAATATAAATTAAAATTCAAAGTGGGTAAGATCACAGAATCATTGATTCAAAGTTGGAAGGGACCCCAGAGGCCATCTAGTGAGGTAGCGAGGTGGCATAAATGGGTAGAACATTGGGCCTGGAGTCAGGAAAACCTGTGTTAAAATCCAGTCTCAGATATTTACTAGCTGTATTACCCTGAGCAAATTACTTAACTTCTATTTGGCTCAGCTTCCTGATCTGTAAAATAGAGATAATAATAGCAACTACTTCCCGGTTGTGAGGGTAAAATGAGATAATAACTGTAAAGTGCTTAGCACAGTGCCAGGCACATCACAAATGCCATTGTAAATGTTAGCTAATATTAATTATTATTATTATAATTCAACCTCATTTTACAAATAAAGAAACTGAGATACAAGGAATTTAAACAAACTTGCTTAATGTCACACAAGTTAGTGTCAGAGTCAAGATATGAATTCCGGTCTGCGGACTGGGTAATATGAATGAAATATCATGAATCCTTCAGGGATGCCCTTGGGAACTAAAGACTGCAGAATCCTACTTCCATAGCAGATAAGCTGCTAGCATCTATAAAGAAGTAAAAGATCACTGAAAACTTAAGTGGGCATGATTTACTAGAAGAAAGGCATCATAGTTTCTGTAGGAGGAAATTTTATCTTGCCAGAAGTTGTTGTAGGATTAATAAATGTATGGACAAAGGCAAGGGATAATCAAATGATTTATTTATTTAAACTTTAAAAAATACTTTGACTAGGTTCTACAATAATGACTACTTGAAAAAAATCACTTTAATATGATATTGGAGCAAATATATTCAGTCATGGCTAAGGCTGTTTAGAGACATTCTGAGGTTTGGAGTAAATGGGAATTTCTATGCATGGTATGGGGAAAATAGAACTAGCTCTGGAATAAGAGGTTCTAAGTTCAAATCCTGTTTATGACATTCATTATCTGGGTGAGTCACATTTCTGGTGCTCAGTTTCCTCTTGTGTAGAATGAGGGGGTAAGACTCAATGGCTTTTGAGGTGCCTTCCAGTTTTCTTAGATAGATTCTAGGACTTTTATTAAGGTTTTTTTTTTAAAAGCTGGTTTAGAGCAATTAAAACATGATGCTCTTTGAGCATGCAAATGACACAATAGATTACAGTGGAGAAATGAGGCTAAATTAAAAAAAATTTAAAACATTTTTATTTAAAGTTTTGAGTTCCAAATTCCATCCCTTTTCCCCTTGCTCCCCACCCTCTTCCCTGAGATGGTAAGCAATCAGGTATAGGTTATACACATACAATTATATAAAACATTTCCATATTAGTCATTTTGTACAAGAAAACTTGAATAAAAGAAAAAAATGAAGGAAAGAAAGTGAAAATAGAATATTTCAGTCTCTATTAAAACAATATCTGTTCTTTCTCTGGAGGTGGAGAGTATGCTTCATTATTTTTCCTCTGGGATTGTCTCAGATCATTGTATTGCCAAGAATAGCTAAGTCGTTCATAGTTCCTCATTGAACAATATTGCTGTTGCCGTATACAAGTTCTCCTGGTCCTTTTCACTTTGCTATGCAATAGTTCATATAAGTCTTTCCAGATTTTTCTGAATTCATCCTGCTTGTCATTTCTTATAGTATTCTAATACATTAACATTCCATTACAATCATATACAACAGCTTGTTTAACTATTCTCCACTTGATGGGCATCCCTTTGATTTCCAATTCTTAGCCACCACAGAAAGAGCTAAGGCTAAATTTTGAAACGATTTCATTGGGGCTATGTGAAGGTGTGGATAAGTAGTTGGCCAGTGACCTACAATGTGGTCAAATGGAAAGGAATGTATTTGGGGAAAACAATGAAAACTATATCTTCCAGTTGATGTAAACCTTAAAGACACTTTATAAATGTGAGCTTTATTCCGCTTATATTACATAAAAAGCCCTTACATCTATCTCTAGACTCTGAGCTATGAGTCATCACCCCAGAAAGTGTGATCCCTGATCTAGGAATCATTTTCAGCTATTTCCTAAAGACTTCAGTCCACTGTTCTGTTGCGTTTAAAAAAAAAAAAGGCCTGCAAAATGTTAGACATGATCAAAATAAGGTAATGGAAATAAAACAGAAATACTACTTGGAACACTGCAAATAGTTCTGGTCATATAACTCAAGAGAAACACAAGAGAAGGTCCAGGAAAGGGAAAATAAAATGATTTAGGAGATTGAAGGTATGAGGGTAGACTGAAAAATTAATACCCTTAGTCTGGAAAAACAAAGACTGTGTGTGGAGAGGAGAAAAATCCATATAAAAACAATGGCATAGATGAAGTGAATATGAATGCATTTAAATTTAAGATAAAGTTACCCCTTACCCACCAGAGAATAATTATATAGATGTTATTACTCTAAAATTTGATAAATAATCAAAAAATACTTAAAAATAGAATAAAAAGTTTTGATTACTTCATAGATATTATACTTATAATAGGTTATTTAAGTTAGCTAAGAGGTTTTAGGGATCATAAGGACACAGGCCTAGAGCTAGAAGAGACCTTAAATTCACCAAGTCCTAACCTTCTTGATTCATAGATTAGGAAACTAAAGCCTAAAGGAGGGAAACAACTTGCCCAGGGTGGTATGGTTCTAATCCTTTGAGGTGGTCTTCAGAGAATGTGAAATTGGAGAACATTAGGTTTGAGGTATTTAATAAATATTTGTCAAACTGAATCAGATTTGGGGTCAGAAGTGTTCTGCAATTTTCTATTTTTATGACAATGGACAAGTCACTTAACCTCTCTGTGCCTGTTCTTGAATCTATAAAATGAGGTGGATTGGGCTAGATGCTCTCTAAGGTTCCTTTTCATTTGAAAATCCTGTGTTTCCATAAGTCAGCCATGTTTTCCTCCCTATCCAGGATGTCCCTAAAGTCTGGACACATAGGCAATGTGGAGTTATTGCACTGAGTTCACATGAATCTTGCAAAGCGTATCAACCTTTACATCACAAATGATGGAAATCATATTGAAGATGTTATTTGTTAATATTCCAATTAACTAAAATGTTGTTGAAACTTCATTTATTTTGCCCATGTGTCCAGACTTTAGGAACAATCTGTATAATATTCTCTAGAGCCATTATCAGAGATGAAATTTGGCTGGATTATGGTACATAAAATTTGGTGATATCCTGTTATTGCTTCTCTGAAAGAAACAAACAAAAATGAATAGATGGTTTGCAAAGGACATATACTTGGTAAACATTTCCTGCTGTGCTTTTCCAATGATTCTCTTTTTAAGAAAAAAAAGAATATTTAAGTCAAGTTTCTTTGAAATTAAGTTTTCAAAGTGCTTTTAAAATATCTATAAGAAGGCCAAAGTTCGTGTTGCTAAGTTGGATAATCAAACCATACATACAATTATTAAAAAGCATACAAATTTTACTACTTTCTCAAAATTTCCAAAAAGAGCACTGCATATTCAAGTTACCAGAAGGTAAACACTAAATACTTCTTCCAACTAAAACAAAAATAAAAAAGCTTTTGCTCAAAAGATGACTCCATAATGAATACTTCTAAATAAAAGCCACTTATGTCAAAATTATTATCAAGGTATGTCATTTTTAAACGAGCAAAGTAATCTATAATTTTACTGTGACATAGCAGTAAAGCAAATCATAGTTGCTAGAATTCCCGCTAGGATCTTGATGAAAAGAAATTTGTTTTCCAGCCATTACCTCTCCCCACCTAAGGCACCCCTCTTCCCTAAGGCCCCCCTCCCAAGTCGTTGTGATCCAGACTGAAGGTTTGACTCTGTGCTAATATTGAGGTGAAAATTTACTACTACTATCAACATAGGTCAGGTGCAAGTCACACTGTTTTTTATTGGTCTGGTAAAATGTATATTACTCTGTAACAAGAGAAAAGAAAAACTTGTAGCCAAAGAAATGAGGGAAGAATTCAGAAAAATCTGCAGTATGACTATATCACTTATAAATTCAAAATCCATTTATCAAGCAGCAATCATTTGTAAAGCACCTACTATGAGCCTGTGGTTGTTAAGTCATTTTCAATCATGACCTCATTTTTTTTTTTGGCAAATTATACTGGAGTGGCCTGCTATTTCCTTCTTCAGGTCATTTTATAGATGAGGAAACTGAGGCAAACAGGGTTAAATGCCTTGTCCAAGGTCACACATCTAGGAAGTATCTGAGGCCAGATTTGAACTCAGGAAGATGAATCTTCCTGATTCTAGGCCTGGCACTGTCTCCACTGCACCACCTAGCTGCTCCCAAGCTAGCTACTGGAATATAAATAAAAAAGTGAAACAATCCCTTTTCTCAAGGAGCTGTATTCTAGTGTGGGGGGGTGGGGGGGTGGGACAAGTACATATAAAAAGAAAAAAGCACCAATAACTACAGGTTAGTCAAGTACAGGTAATTAATGAGGGAAGTCCCTAGCAGTTGGGGGGAACAAAGAAAGGTTTCATGCCAAAGGTGATGCTTGAGCTGTTTAAGGAGGAGGTGTATTCTGTGAGAAAGAGGGAGTATATTCTAGTTATAAGAATAATCAGTTACGGGAGTTACGGGAGCAAAGGCATCAAGACAGAGGATAGAGAGCTTTGAGGAACAGAGAGTAAGCAGGTCGGCTAGAGCATAGAATAGGGGGAGGGGAAGTATTGCACAAGGAAGATGGAAAAGCACATTGATGCTCTGGTTGTCAAAGGATCCAAGAGCTGAACATGGGCTTCTAGTTAAGACGGCCATGGGAATGGAGCAGATCAACTCTCCCACATATACACCAACAATGATCTAAAAAAAATGTATCAGTTCAATTAAAGAAAAAGAAACACAGAGAAAAAACCTCTTTCATCCAGTTTAAGACTTCACAAAGACATATGTAGGAGCCAGGAGTTTTTGAAGAAACATCCTCTCAGAAAAGTCACCGTGAGCTCAGGTGAACAAATCAGAAGCCTGAAAATGGTCTGGGTGCAGACACATTTGGGGAGGTCAAAGACAGTGGCAGGAGCCTAGGAAATTGAGATCAGGACTAAACAGGGCCTGAAACCTCCCACCCCCATCTAAGAATAAAGAATAGGACAGATCTCTATTCTATATTTGTGTTCTGGTGTTTGAAGTTAAAACAAAATAAAAAAAAGAAATTCAAATTCTTAATATGTGAAATAAGAGTTCTGAAGGCCTAATGGGAAAATAAATAGCTTGGAGTAGAAGGTGGAAGACCTTACCCAAGTAACAGAGCCCCTGACAAACAGACAAAGCACAACCCAATGCCTGCATGAGACAACAAGACATAGTAAAACAAAAGACTGAAAAAATAAAAGAAATTGTAAAGTCTAACCATATTTCAAAAATTCAAAAACAAAAACTTCCCAGATTTTCTAGAACCAGAAGGCAAGGTAAAAAGAGGAAGAATCTACCAGTCACCTCTGAAAAAAAACATAAGGGACTGCAATAACAGGGGTGCCTTCAGCAGGGATAGTGAAATTTGGAAGAGAAATGGGATTCAGAAGAAAGTTATTTTATGTTTTGGACAAAATCTTGGAAGCTTGGTAGACTGCCTTTAGAAATGTGAAGTTAGATGAAAAAAAAACACTGCCCAACTAAATTATTTCTTTTCACTTATTTTACAGAAAGAGGATACTTAATAATTTTCCCCCATAGGATCTTTAAGTGGTATTTGTTAACACTCACTGGCAATACTGAGGAAGATAAATAACTGGTAACATACCAGACAAATCAAATGCTCAAAAGGATGAAAGTTCTAAGAACAACGTTTGAAATCACTCACTATAAATTTTCGCAAAGATACCATTTTGTTCTCTGAAAAAGATCAATTGAGAAACAGAAGCAGAGGATAAATAATAGATTTTCAACACCTTTGACTTAAAAGATACAGTATAAATAAGTTGTTGCCCAAAAAATGGTACTGCAAGTTGAAGAGAAATTAGAATTTTCTATATTTGACCTGAGTTAGTACTTTAAAATGAAAGCTAACCTGCAATTCCATTTTATTTTGACTCATCTATGAGACATGTTATTGATACGCTAGGGTTTGCTAGATGAATGAATTTCTTCCCCTCCCCCAACTAAAGAGGATATCAAAGAGTAATTGGTTTTCCAATGACCATTTATATATTTTCCATGCTACTTATTAGCAATTTGCTTACTTATTAGTGTGTTTACTTATTTATAAGGCACTGTGCTAAGCAAAAACATTTTATATAAATTTAAATATATTATTTACAACAATATATTATAATGTATGAATATGAATACAAAAATAAACTATAGCTGAACTATATATACATATAGTTTCTATATATGTGTATAAGTGGATAATGTTATGAAATTAAAAATTTCAAACAGTTAGTCCAGATAAGAGGAAGGAACTTTGTAGACTGTGGGTTGGATAGAGTGTTAAGATTGAATTTGTCTAGTAAATACCATAGGAAAGGATGTTGATTTCACAGTCTTAAAATCTGTCTCTGTCTCTGTCTCTCTGTCTCTTTGTCTCTCTGTCTCTGTCTCTCTCTGTCTGTCTCTCTCTCTATCTCTCTCTCTCTGTCTTGCTTCTGTCTTACCACACACACACACACACACACACACACACACACACACACATGTACTTTCTTTTAATAGGAAATGAGTCCTCATGACTCCTTTCAATAGCTTTGCCTCAAAAACATATCATTACATGTACGTAGGTAATCTCAATCTTACCATTTTGGGAAAAAAAATTAAAGCACACTGATGAAATCTTTTTTGTAGTTCTGTCTGCTTTGAGTAGAACAGAATTGTTTTTCTTTCCTTTCCTATTTCTGTATTTGACTGTAGCTGAGACAAGTAGGGAGAAAGACACAAAACAGACATTTTATGTGTGTTCATTCCATAGTTCATTCATGAGGAGGGTCGCATATCAGTATGTATGAAAAGGACTTTGCAAATACCACAGAAGATTCATTCCCTTCAGTCACTGGCTCATTACTTGTTTATCAGATACAGCATTCCTGCAAAGTGACTAAAGAGTATAATACAAGAAATATAAAATTCACTCCAATGAGTATGAATACAAAATATTATACGTAGTGATGTAAATTATATATTCCTCATGTTCTACTTGTATACAAGTGTGTGCATGCATGTGCGTGTCCAGAATGAGACTATTTCTACAAAGCAGTCTGTCTGATTTTTCATAGTGCTCAGTCATTAGATAGATTTCATTAAGAGTGAGTGACATATGCCTTCCACTCCAAGTAAAAAATAGTTTCTTCCAATTGACTGTTTGCCGTTTGGAAGTGTTTTAATCTTATATAGTTGCAGGTAAGCTTCAAATATGCCTAATTCAGATATGGATGAAAGAGGGCAAGCAAGAGCCAAAAGATGATCTTTTATACCCTTTAAAATTTATTTCAGATGAATATATGTTTAAAAGCATTACTTTATACCCTTTGAAGAGCAAAATAAACAACAACAAACAAAAACAACTCTGCTAAAACAAGAAATAAAGAAACTACTTCTTTCCCTGTCTTGATTCCGTTGGCAAAAGCTGAAGCCAACTGCTTTATTTCTAGAATTCATCTACAAACATATTTCCCACCGATAGTACTGCAGTTAGTCACTGCAATATGTAGAAGGATGAGCACACTAAAACAAAACAAAACAAAGGAGCCCCAGGAACTGCCATGTATGAATATGATATTTAATCAAAATACACAAATACCTGGAGGGCAATCAGGCCCACATGCAATGTACACAACTTTAGATATCTAAATAAAAAATCATGTCAGAAGAGCCTCGAGTGCTTTAAAAATTTAAGTTACAGCATTAGCAGAAAGAGGAAGTGAACTAGATGTAATAGACCTTAATTTTAGTATAGTTTCTCATGAATTCTTACGTGAAAAATGAATTCAAATGAGCTTGGATATGAGCGCTGTCACATGAACAAAAATAGCATGAAGAGTTACAAAAAAAGGGAACTGAATGAATGGCAAATTTGTGGAGGAAGGGGAAATATTTCCATGCAGAAACTAGTCATTGGCCCAAGGTATTCAAATTACCAAAAATACTAAATTGCCCCCATGATTATCTAGACAAGATTAAAAAAAATGGGATGACTATTTGATCTGATACCCTATAGAATTATAGAGAAGTATGGAAGCTCTGTCAGCAAATCCCACAAATCCATGGAATTAATCTTCCATAGTATAATGCAATAGTAAAACAATATTAATCTCCAATTTAAAATAGGGTTGAGTTCTAAAGTGTTTGTGTCCAAAGTCTGTTTTGAAAAATTAGTCGTTTGCAATTCAAAGCTTCCTTTCTCATAGGAGCAATGTTGAATAAGATGACTAGGTCCCTAGGCCAATCTACAAGAGCACATTTTATGTGTAATGTATGTACAGTGAGTCATTTAAATTTTGCTTTATGTGATCTCATGGTGATGAGGAGGTGACTTTGGACTCTTGAAAACTATGAAAAGTACTGCATAAGCTCTGGTCTATAGTTTTAGTCTCTTTTGATTGGTAAGTCAACAAGTAGTCAGTCAGCAAGGATACATTTACCTTTTTTTTTATATAGTTATTGGCATGTTATCCCCTCCCATTAGACTGTGATCTTCTTGACAACAGGGTCTGGTTTCATTGTTGTTGTTTGGATTTTCTTTGCATCTCCGGTGCTTAGGCAAGTCTGATTTAAATTTTATTTATCTATTTATTTAATTTTTAATTCATGGATTAAAACAAGCATCCCTATAACATGATATAATAAAAATGATTGTATGTGAAACTGCAAACATATTATGTACAACTTGCTATTCTTTTTAAATATATGATAATGTCATCATGTACATTTCTTTTTTTCTTAACTATAAAGGATATATGAAGGGAAACACTATCTGTACCCAGTATGCTTTTTGACAAAACTATCAAAGACAATATTGTTTCTATAGGAAGGTACGTGTGTTCAGAGGTTCCTCTTAGAACATAGATATCATAAATATGCTGGCTGTATTTAGAGCGATCATGTCTTTCTCTCACTTCCCTGTTGGTAGGAGTGGTGATTCTTATAGATCTAAGCTATGGGTGGCAGTAAGCTACTTAGACTAAGAAAGAAAGGGATCCCGGTCAGAGATAATGTAATGAGTGTTGGGGACAGAGGTTCCAGGGTACTCAGGTGTTAAGCATAATGGGGAGAAGGGCTTTCTGACAACACAACTTCCTCCCTCCCTTCCTTCCTTCTTTCCTTCCTTCCTTCCTTCCTTCTTTCCTTCCTTCCTTCCTTCTTTCCTTCCTTCCTTCCTTTCTTCCTTCCTTCCTTCCTTCCTTCCTTCCTTCCTTCCTTCCTTCCTTCCTTCCTTCCTTCCTTCCTCCCTCCCTCCCTCCCTTCCTCCCTTCCTTCCTTCCTTCCTTCCTTCCTTCCTTCCTTCCTTCCTTTCTTCTTTCCTCTTCCCTCCCTTTTCTCTCCATTTTTTTCTCTCTCTGTCTCTCTTTCTGTCTGTCTCTGTCTCTGTCTCCCTCCCTTCTTCCCCCTGTCCACTTAGACACTTTAGAGAGGTCGTGTGGTACAATGGAAAAAGTCCTGAACTTGGAGTCAATCAACACTTGGCACTGAATCCTAATTCTGGAAACATGACTAGCAGTTTTGGCACCTAGGGTAACTGCTCCCTGATGCCCAGTGCAAGTGACATCAAATGCACTTTCCAATCAACTTCTGAATTCACGATCTAAAAATAATCCCAAGAAATAATTAAGACAAATTCAATTGAGCAAGAAGGTGACTTCGTTACTATAGTGACTTAGGGGACAGAATCAGATTTAGAAGGATCTCACAGGCCACTTAGTCCAATCCATGGGACTGAGGGTTTTATATTCTTCTCATGGCCCTCAGAGAGTCCTCAAACAATGCTCTTTCCCAGAAAATGAGGGAAGGATAGTATGTTTTTGACAGGGGAGTTGGCATGGCCTTCAGAGGGACAGTAAGAGAAGATGGTCTTTTTGGAAAGATGGATGGAAAAGGGAAACCATGGGGAGAGATGGGTATGGAAAAGGGTTGTACGGGGGATCTTTTTGTGAGGGAAAGAAAGGAGGAGAAATGTAGAAGTCCATTGTCCCCACGGTTTCCTGAAACTCAAACATTCTCCTTTCTATTCCTCAGCAGTATATGAGCTTAAACTACTCCCACTTCTCTTTTGTTGCTTACAAGAGTATCTGTAAAATGTTTGCATTCTATAAATTTTTCTGCTCTAGGGAAAGCTCCTGATAGTTATCCTTAGGTCTCACTCTGCCAGTTACTAGCTGAGTGACCACGGGAAATCCACCGGCCTTTCTGACCTTCAGTTTCCTCATCTGTGTTTCTGAGAAAGAGGTGAAAAATTGCGAGGTTTTGGGTACAATAAGGACTAAATTATGTGGTTCAGTAACTTAGCAGGACAATTTTTTTTTAGCTTCAAAGATAAACATAGGCAGCACGCCCCAACTTTCTTTTTGATTCTATTAGATAATCTTCTGTAGATTATCTTCTTCTGTCATAGTTCTCGTGTTCTATACTGCTTCAATACTATTCTGTCCTATAAAGGAATGTTTCTTTCACCCTGGACTATTTCAAAGTAGCTCAGGTTTTCTTTTGTGTTTTTATCTTCTTATTGGTTTTTTAGCATCTTCTGTTTTTCTCTTTATTGAATGTCTCAGAAGGGACTTGGAGCACTTGGTACTTGGATAATAGTTACTGGACCTTAAATTGCCCCTCACCATAAGGAAGAAGGCTTTGACATGCATACACATTTCAGAAGAAAATAAATCATCTCATCCCAGACATTTATTTCATCACAAAGTGTGGAACAGAAATATCCACATCTTTGGTCATGTCATTTCCTTAGCTTAGAAAGGCATTTCCCACCTCATCTTTCTATAAAAGTCATTATACATGGCTTAAATTGGCGGGTGAGAAGGAAAGAGGGACATTTTCACCTCTGACCATTTTACTTGGTTTCTCTAACTATATCAAAGAATTCATGGAAGAATGGAAAGTGAGAACAGAGAGAAAGAATATATAGCTGAGTAAGCAAGTCTTCAAATTGAAGGCAAGATACAATGAAGGGAACAGATGACTGAGATCACTGATAGGAGATGTAAATCATCAAGATGATAGATGTGAGAACTCAGGAAACTATTTCTCTACTACCAGAAGCCATTTACAAGTATGAGAAAATTCTTAAGCTCATACATTTTTACATTTTATTGCTTCTTTTTAATTTTTTTTAAAGGAACTAAGATAAAGGAGGCTTCTATCCATACCCAGCTTCAGATTTGTGCCAATGGTTCTATTGTAGTCTGTAAATGTCTTTTCAGAGTTAAGTATTTTTAGAATTATTTTGACCTTGTATCAGATTCTTTTTGTACTATCAATACAGTCTTTTTTTAAATCAATGTACTCTTACCAGGTAACAAAGACAGGGTTTAATTATAACACTGTTAAGAAATTTCTTAAGATCCTCAAGAAGCTTGTTTGGATTCCTGATTAGATACTGTTTTATTTTATTTTTTCTTCCAGTGGTGCAAACTTTTAGAATTCAGTTCTGAAAATTGTGATTTTTGTTTTTTAAAATTTGTTTTTGGCCAAGGCAATCTAAATATCGAATATCTAGATAGCTAAATATCAAATCAATGAAAAAAATCAGAGATTACTAAAGGCAACCTCAAATTCCAAGGAAATCTACCATATGCAAAATCCAAGCCTCATGTGACTAAACTAAGGGAAACAAAATAGATAATTGGATAGAGAAAGGCAAGCCACTTCTCTTCTGGAAAGGTAGACTGATGGGCAAACTTTTGGCTGAAAAAGACAATCAGATAGGCTTATGCTGGACTGTCGAGTCAATCAGTCAACCAATCAGTCAACAATCAACAACCATACTATGCACCTACTATGTGCTATATGCAGGTGCTATACTATGCACTTGAAATACAAAGAAAAATTAGTGAGTCTTTGCCTTAAAAGAGCATATATCTAACCAGGGAAGAGAATATGTCCATATAGAGATATACACAAAGTAGATAAAAGGTGATTAGACAGGGAGCATACTGGTGGCTGGGGACAGAAGAGGATCTGAATAGGTCTTATGGAGAAGGTGGTGTGTGAATTGAGTCTTGAAGAAGTCTAGAAATTTAATGAGGCATGTAAAGAAGTAGTGCATTTCAGGCATGGGAGACGTGTAGCATTAAGGCAGGAAATTATATGCAATTATGTATGAGGAATAGTAAGAAGGGCAATTTGTATTGGGTTTAAAGAGAATAGTACGTATTAAGCCTGGACATGCACCAACATGACTGATCTTTCAATTTCTGATCCTATGAAATAGTTGGAAGACAGTGACGATAAGAGTATTTCATAAGAAGGCATTCTAGTAATTAGCCTGTGTCTTTTCCCCCTCTACTATCTAAATTTGAGACCAGGACAAAAGTCACAACTGCACATATATAAAGCAAGACCTGTAGAGGTGACAGAGCCCCTGTAGCCATGTCCAATTCTGTAAGGTCATGTGGATGGAGTAGATAATTTCTAAGAACCTTCGAGCTCTAAAATCCTATTTTTCTACACTAACCAATGAGGGAGGCTTATGAATGCAAGAAGGACCTTGTAGAAACTTATATATTCCCTGTTATAATACTTATATGTATTTTTCCCTCTAGGTTTAATTGAACAATTTAGTGTGGTAAGTAATAATTTCAAGAAGTTGTACAGGCCCCCCCAATATTCTCTCACCTAATAAATTTCTAACAGCTCAAGTTATCGTTCCTAATGCCAGCCCTATTGAGCTTCACTTGTATGTACTTCCTCCTCCTGAGCATTGCAATGTAGATCTTATTATTATCTATCGATGAGCTTTATTCTGGAAGATTGGAAAAAAAAATTCAAAAGAGCAAAACAAATGTGTTGATTTACCCTAGGTATGTTGGCAGGGGCAGTTTCACAAGAGTAATTATACTCAGAGGAAAAAGCAACCCCTGCAGCAGATGACATAACAGGTAGCAGCAGCAGTTGCTGGAGAAACAACTAAAGATAGCTTTTAAAAATTATTTCAAAAAATTAACACCCTTTTTGTCTCTCCCCCTCTTGCCTGCCTTTCTTCCTCCTGTTCTGTCCTAGCAAGTACTTAATAAATGTTTGTTGAACTAAACTCTTCGTTTTTGATCAACTTATCTTTCATCAAGAGGGAATAGCTACTACACTCCCATTCATGAAATTATAGCTTTTTCACATTTCAGGGAATAATCCAAGCTTTACTTATTTCCAGGCATATTTGTATTAACCTGGGCCTATGAAGGCTATTTGACTAAGAAGATTTCTACCTCTGTATCCTATAATCTAAATTCAAGTCAGAGTTAGAATTACATATCATTATCTTTCCAGTTTTGTACTGCATTGTGTATTGCATTTTTCACCCAGTGAAGATACCTGACCAAAAAAAAAAAAAAACCTAGGTCAGTATGATGGAAGAAAGTAAAGATTTTTACAACATACTTCAATAACTATGAGTAGAATAAATTTATGGTATCATTGAAAGAACCCTGAAATTGGAGTTAGATGGATTCTAGTTCCCAGCACTAACTAGCTGTGTGACTTTTGGGCTAGTCATTTTAGTTTTTCAGGTTTTAGGCTCCTCATCTGCAAAATAAGGTGGTTAGACTATATGGTATATAAGGTCTCTATTATCTCTGAAAGAAGTAGTAGTAGTAATAATAATAATAGCTAATTTTATATAGAGATTTAAAAATACTTTACATATGTTATTACATATGATCCTCACAGTAGCCCTGCAAAGTACATGCTATTTTGATCTCCATTTTATAAGTGAGACCCAAGGCTGCAAAAGTTATATGATTTTCCCAGGGTTACCTGGCTTGTCCGAGGTTATATAGTAGAAAAGTGTGTCAGAATTTGAACTCAGCTCTCTCTGACGTCAAGTCTACCATTCTAGCCACTATATCAGCAAGGCACAAAATTGTACTTAGATTTAAATTCCTTTAAATTTTGATTAATGGGTTAATACTTCTAATATTTCAAGAATATGTAATCCTGTTGGTACAGGGACTTGTCACACTAATAGAGATTATATTCATTTCACTTAGTCTTGGAAAGCTACTATAGCTGAAAAAAAAAACTCACCCTGCAGTCAATCTGATGATGAGCCTTTTTATGCTTAGCTAGCTCACTTCTTGGATGACAGATTCCCATACCATACCATATCATACCATACTGTACCATACCACACCATACCATATCATACTTTGCTATAGTATTCTATACTATATATCTATAGTTTGGAGCCATCACCATTTCTTTAGATTTATGTTTTGCCACTGGACTCCAGTGATTCTGGAGGAGACAATGAGGCTAACAATTTTGCACAGCCCTGCCTCACTTAAATCCAGTTCACTTGCAAGTCAAGATATTATCCTCTTGATGTCACTGGTCCTCTTCAAGAATGAAGGACAAACAACAATCTATAGGTTAAATATTTAAATACAGATATCTTTAATATGACAACATGGCATGATGGTCAGGGCTGATACCCAACTGCCACCTCACACATTCTTTAATATAAAAATATATTTTAATAGGAAAATAATACTGGTAGAACTATTTAACCCATACGCATGACCTAAACCTATATTTTGCAGATAGAGGGTCTGTCTCAGAATCAATAAGATCAGAGACAAACTCTTGCTTCAGTAGCATATTGGCTGTATAATCGTAAGGTTGTTTGACCTTCTGGTGGCCCCAAACAATCCTCTAAAACTTTAATTTGCAGATGAATTGGAGATAAAAGTGGAAAGATTTTTCATTATTTGGCATACACCATAAGCAAATGAAAGCAGCTTTCAACCTCACTCTCTACCGCATAAGTTATGGGATTCTTTCATACAAAAATTTCAACAGAAAAATAACTGGCAATAACTTGACTGTTTAACCCATGAACCCTAAACTTAGTATTTAATTTTCTTCTACAATTAATGAACATCCACGAAATTGAATATTTCCATATCCAAAGGACAGAAAAAGAGAATTGTATATGAAACTCAATCTTCATTATGTAAGCTTAATTCTTTAAATATATTTTACATTTAATATGAAAGTATCAACAATACCTTGCTTGTCTGTGTCTCCTTCTGAATTTCCTTCTGTTCTCTTCTGTGTAGCTTTATAATACATACCAAATGTTCTTTTCTTTCCTTCCTTTTCCTTTCCTTTCCTT
>CM053627.1:169329866-169360184 GCA_028646595.1 Phalanger gymnotis
CTGATGGGTTCATCAACTAGAAAATTTCTTAGTAATTATACTGTGCCCATGGGAAGATGTACCTTTTTAATGCTAGAGGAATGTACTAAATAATTGGCATGGAAAAATACTTACTTAATACTAGCATTGCTCAAATTGCTTCAAATATTCCCCTAATGCTAATATTTTTATGAATATACAAATGTGGGGGCAATTTTTGGGCAGCTCAGTGGCACAGTGGATAAAGCACTGGCCCTGGAGTCAGGACGGCTCATCTTCCTGAGTTTTAATCTGGTCTCAGACAACTTACTAGTTGTGTGAATTTGGGAAAGTCACTTCACCCTATTTGCCTCAATTTCCTCATCTGTAAAATGAGTTGGAAAAGGAAATGGCAAACCACTCCGGTATCTTGGCTAAGAAAACCTCAAAGAAAACCCCAAATGGGGTCACAAAAGGAGCAATTTAGGAAACTTCAAAGAGTACTTTTTTGGGTAACTCATTGACTAGGCATTATTTAATATTACAGGTATATACATATTTTATCCTACTAACCTGTAGGTTTCATCAGAGCACAGAAATTATCTAAACTTTTTGTCTTTCCTACTTCAGTAGGTGCATGATAAATGTTCCTTGAATTAAGTTCTATTAAAATAGTTATGGACAGCCGGATGGTTGAATGCTGGACCTGGAATCAGAAAGACCTGAGTTCAAATTCAGCCTCAGAAATTAATAGCTATGTGACCTTGGTCAAGTCACTTAACTGCTGTCTGCTTCAGTTTCCTCAACTGTTATTTGGAGATCATAATAACACCTATCTTGCAGGGTTATTATGAAGATCAAAGGAGTTAATACTTGTAAGGTGCTGCAGGTTCCCCACCCTGGATTAGGTCAATACCTCCACCAAGGACCTATGATTTTGTAAGTGGGGACACTATTTACCTACACAGAGTCAACCTGTCCAACTAAACAACAATGTTGGATTGGAGACAGAAGACTGACATTTAAGTCCTGATTCATTACTTCTTATATGACCTTTGGTAAATTACAACTTCTCTGGCCCTTGAGTTCCCCATATGTAAGAAGTATTTGGACCAAATGATCTTCGAAGTCCTTTCCGGGTCTAAATTCTGCCTGAGATGTAGAAAGGTCAAGTGACTCAGTCACACAGTTAATGGGTATCAGTTCGACTCTATTGGAAATTAAAATACCTGAGAAAGTAATGGCATACTCTCTTTAGGGTTGGTGCAAGATAGATGGAAGCATATCTCATATACCATATTTCCTCGGGACTCAGTCAATGATTGATTCTCTCTTTGATGATTATTCTTTTGCTTTTAACTTGTTCATCTTATATCTTGGCAGAGGAGTAGGAGTCTGAACTATTATTTTATTGGCAAAGGGAATCCCGGGTCATGAAACTCCTTCTAGCTATGCAGATTGTCTCCTATACAGTGTATATCCTCTTAAGAGATTTTCTCCAGGGAACTGAGGTAAAGGGGCTTGCCCTGGATTATGGGGCCAGTATATATGAGTGGGAAGTTGAACCTACAGCTTCCTAGTCCTGAGGCTAGCTGTCTATGCACTATGCCATGTTCCCTTACATGATGTCATAATAGTTTATTTTTATAGTTAATTCTGATGACTGTAACAGTTCCTCATTTTTATAATATCCCTTAATTTTTATACTAAGTACCCATTAATAGAATCATTATTCTCATGTATTATTAGGCTAAGAGTATATGCATATTGGATATTCTGAGAGGGCTGTAAATCCTATGCAGTTTACCAAGGAATTTATATTCATCCAGGACCCTTACAAGTCAAAAGCATAAGTCCAATGGCACCATCTTATGTAAAACCTGTACAAAATATGTTATGAAGCCCTTAGGAAAAAAGCTCTCAAAATGTAAATATTTTTACCATAGAAAAACTTCAGGGTGTGTGATTTGCTCATTTAAAACATAGGTTGAAGCCACACTGTTAAATCCATTATAACATCATTAAACTATATTCTTCTAAGTTAATCTTTACAACCCTCTCAGAATATCCAGAAGTTCCTGGAGTGTTCTTTCAAATTGGTTACCACAGGCCACGTAATAACAGAAATGAAAATATACCACTAAACCTGTATCTCTGAAGAGAAATCAACTTAAACACAACCAAAGTTTGAAAATTACTCTTTAATGAAAGATTTTGCAATGAAGGAAAATGGATTATGGACAACATTAGAGCATCCAGATTTTATGAAGTAATTATTCCTTCTGGGAAGTAAGTCAGCAGTAAAATAGCAAAGGTATAAAAGCCAAATTTTTTTTAATATTTTATAAAATTAATTCTGTAAATTGTTTTGTTTCAATATGGCTATACTTAGAGGTAAAATATATTATATTTGAAGTATATTTCATTTGAGTTATTATTATAATTCATTAAATTTTTGACTGACTTAAGCCTAAAATAAGACATGAGCTTTTAATGTTTCCCCCCTAGCTATACAAGAAGTTGTGGAGACATTTTTATGCAAATATATCTGACCCAGAAAAGTTTCAAACTTGCTTGAAATTAAAAAAATCCTACACACTTTGTTTAGTGTAAACTCCCTTCCTTGCATCTTTATTTCTGTTTCAGGGTTTCAAATCATTCATTCAATAAATAAATATTTATCAAGCACTTATACTATATGCCAGGTACTGTGCTAAACTCTGGGGATACAAATATGTAAAAAGAAAGATAGTGCATTCCTTCAAGGAGCTTACACTCTAATGGGGGAAGGCAGTACATAAAAGTAAGATGCTAAGTGGAGGTATGGGCTAGAGAGTACCCAATGTGGGGGCACATTGGGGAAATTAGAAAAGTCTCAAAGTAGGTACATCGAGGTAAGAAATGAGGGGATTTTCTGAACTAAGTTCCCTCCTTAAATGGAAGATTTGGACTTCATGGCCCTACCTGCCACTCAGATAGGCAGGAATTATTGATGACCTGGAATACCAAGGCTGTTGAGATCTTGAAAGATGATGACATTTTCCTAATAATGAGCTTCCTGGGGCTTAGTGGAAAACTCAGAAAAGTCTCATAGTAGAGCGGCCAGGTGAGAAATGAGATGTTCTGAGCTGTGAACACTTGAATTTAAATTTAAAGGGGAGTGGGGGGAGGAAACAATCCCTGCCTTCAAGGGGCTTTCATTCTATTAAAGGGAACTGTTCTGTACCCAGTACTAACCCATGCTTCCATCCATCAATCAATCAAACAGTGGGCATCATCACCAGCGGTTCCCTTTTACCTTGAAGATCAAATATAAAATCTTCCATTTGGCAATTAAAACCCATTTAAGTCTTCTGTTTGGCATTTAAAAACCATTTAAATCTTTAAAACCTTTTACTAGTCTTACACTCTACTCCTCTTTACATATTCTATGACCTAGTTACATGAGCCTTTCTCTTGTTCCTTGCATACGACACTTGGTGCCTTTTAAATGACTGTTCCCCTTTCTCCCTCCTCTTCTCTGCTTCCAGGCTTCTCGGGCTGTTTCAAGACTTAGCTCAAGTTCCACCTTCTCTCCCAATCTTCCTACTGCCTTTTCTCTGACATTATCTTCCATGTATTCTGTAAATACTTCATTTGTTTAGAGTTTGTGTTTCTTTTCCCTTGCTACAGTGTAAGCTCCTTGAGGGCAGGGACCATGATTTTACTTTTTTTTTTTTGTATCCCAGTACTTTGCACAGGGTCTGTCACAGAGTAAGTACTTGATAATTAAATGCCTGTTGACTTCCTGAGCTCCTGCTAAGTGCAGGGGGTGGGGGTCACAATGGGCACTGTAATAGTATCTAGAATGGCAACTGTAGTAGTTGAGATGTATGTCTAGGACTGCTCAGAGATAGAGGATGATAGTTGATTTGAGTCCATTTATGATCCTTTGGTATTTATTTGCATGTGTGTGTTTGTGCATATGTGTGTGTTTGTGTGTATCTCTGAAGCTATTCCCAGTATTTCTACTCCACTCGCTCAATGTGTTCCTGACAAATTTCAGGAGAGGCATTAACTGATAGCTGTGTTAAATAACTCTTAAATCTGGTTACTTTTAGGTGAGCATTCTGACATCCCCATTTCTGGTGGTTTCACAGAATTATAGAATCTTGTGATTGGAATGAGCCACAGAGATTACCAAGTCTAACTATGACCTGAAGATTTAATACCAAAGGCACTATTGTTTGAGTGGCTTTGGCAAACCCAAATTCCTTAGGTTTCACTTTTTTTTCCATCTGCAAAATGAGTAGCTTAGAGTAGATTATCTATAAGGTCACTTTCAATTCTATATCCTATTATTCTATAACAAATGGCTACTTGTGCTTTCCAGTGAGGAGAGGGGGAGGGGAAGATAACAATAATTTATTGAGGTGCACTATGTGCCACTAAACACTTTACAAATATTATCTCATTATTTATTGAAGGTGTACACTCTATTTCTGGAAAATTTTAATTGCTAAGATAGTTTTCCAAAATTTGCCTTTTTGAAGCTCCCACCTAATGATCTTATTTCTGCATTCCAGGCCCAAGCAGAATAGGATTATCCTCTCTACCATATAACATTTATCTTTTTAAATTAATTTAATTTAATTTTATTGCTCTCCCAAAATGGTTGGATCATTTCACAGTTCTACCAACAATGAATTAATGTCCCAATTTTTCCACATCCTCTCCAACATTTGTTCCTTTCCCCTTTAATCATATTACCCAATTTGGTAGGTATAAAATGATATTTCAAAGTTCTTTTAATTTGCTTTTTTCTAATCAGCAATGATTTAGAGCACTTTTTTCATGCGATTACAAATCATTTTGATTTCTTCATTGGAAAACTGCCTCTTCATATACCATTTATTAATTGGGGAATGACTTGTATTCTTATAGATTTGACAAAGTTCTTTATATATGTGAGACAGAGGAGACCTTTATCTGAGAAACTGTCTATAAAATCCACCCCCTCTCCAATTTTCTGCTTTCTTTTTGATCTTGGCTATGTTTGTTTTATTTGTACAAACACTTTTTAATTTAATCAAAATGTTACATTTTGTACTTCACTCTGTTCTTTATCTGATTTATACATAAATTATTTGCATATCCACAAGTCTGATAAGCAATATGATCTGTGTTCTAATTTTCTTGTGAAATATTTCTTTATATCTAGGTCATGTAACCATTTTTAACTTATCTATACCCAGTTTCTGCCATATTGCTTTCCAGTTTCCCCAATTTTTTTTTACCAAATAATGAATTCTTATCCCCAAATCTTAAATCTTTACACTTGCCAAATATATTTTGCTGCTGTAAATTGTATGTGTGCTCTGTTCCATTGATCTACCTTTCTATTTCTTAGCCAGTACAAAATAGTTTTGATAATTACTTCTTATAATATAGTTTAAGATCTCTTTAGTCTCCTTCCCTTACATTTTTTACTAGTTCCTTTAATATCCTTGACTTTTTCCTTCCAAGTGAATTTTATTATTATTTTTTCTAATTCAGTAATATTATTTATTCAGTAATTTAATTGGGATGGCATGAATGAAATTAATTTAGATAAAATTGTCATTTTTATTATATTGGTGCTGCCTACCCATGAACAATTAATATTTCTCCAATTATTTAAATCTGATTTTATTTGTATAAAAAGTTTTTTTATATAATTTTGGTTATATAGTTCCTGGGATTGTTTTGGCAGGTGTACTCCCAGGTGTTTTATATTGTCTACAGTTATTTTAAATGGAGTATCTCTTACTACCTTTTTTTGGAGGGTTTTGTTTGTGATATATAGGAATACTGATATTTATATAGATTTACTTTATATCCTGCTTTACTAAAATTATTAACTCTCTCAATCAACTTTTTAGTTCAGTCTTGGGGTTTTCCAAGTATATCATATGGTCTGCAAAAAGAGATAGTTTCATTCTCTATTCTGATTACGTCTATTGCTTTTTCTTCTCTTATTAGTATTGCTAGGATTTCCAATACAATATTGAATAATATTGGTGACAATGGCATCCTTGTTTCACATTTGATCTTACTGGGAAGTCTGCTAGTTTATCCCTATTATGAAAGCTTGCTAATTGTTTTAGATAAATGCTTTTTATCAATTTAAGGAAAAATCCATTTATACCTACATTTTAAGTGTTTATAACAGAAATGAGTATTGCTCTTTGTTGCAAGCTTTTTTTGCATATATCGATATAATCATAAAACACATAATATTTCAAATATTTAATTACTGCCATTATGTGCCTATTAAGTTATCTTTCCACTCTTACTTCAATTGGTTTTCCACTAAACCTCTGATCACACTTCTTGGAGCACAATTTGGCTTGTCAATATCTTTCCGAAACTGTGGCACCCAGATATGTGTATACACACACACACACACACACACACACACACACACACACAAACATACATATATATAATATATATATATATGGTATATATATAGTGTATGTACATATATATCAGATGTGGCTTGAGTAAGACATAGATACAGTTGAATAGTCACCTTTTGCATTCCGCACATTTCTTTTCTATTGATAGAAATTGAAACATTAATTGATCGATAATCATATCATGTGTTGGGTTCAGCTGGACTTTGCAATTCACTAACCCTATGGGTTTTATTGATGTGAATACCAGGTCTTCCTCACACTATAATTGTGCAGTTTTTTTTTAAATCCAGGTGGAGAAGTTCATGATTATCCCTATTAAACTTCATCTAATTTGAAATTAGTCAGTTATTCCATCTTATTGAGATCTTTTTGGATCCAGTGTCACTTAACTGCATTACTGATCCTTCTTAGTTCTGTGTGATATACAAATGTGATAATGTTAACTATCTCATGCTTTGGGAAGAGCTATTTCCTACCATATGATAGTTAAATGTACCTTTTTTTGTCTAGGAAAAGAGTTAACTACCTTGATAATGGGAACAACAACTATTACATTTATTTGCTATTTTGTTCTTCTTTGTCAAATTATGCTTACCTTTTAAAAAGTCATATCTAGCTGCTAAAAAAGCAAATAGGTCATGCAGTGAATAGAGCACTGGGCTTGGAACCAGAAAGACTCATCTTCCTGAGTTCAAATCCAGCCTCAGACACTTATTATCTGTATGATCCTGGGCAAGTCACTTAACCCTGTCTGCCTCAGTTCTTCATCCGTAACATGAGCTAGAGAAGGAAATGGCAAACCATTCCCAAGTCTCTGCCAAAAAACCCACAAAAAACCCAAAATGGGGTCACAAAGAATCAGATACAACCTAAACAACTCAACAACAATAATAACAAAAACAAAGCTTCTAAAAGCTATTTAATCAACATACAGGGCCTGTGTTTATGCTCTTTGTATCATTCATTTCTGTTTACTGATTTCCCTTATCTCATATTAGAAAAAGTTTGTTACACTTATAGTGTAGACTCTCTAGTACCCATGAATTTGACCCACAGGATATTTAGGAGAAACAACTAAAAAATGAAAAAAGAATTATCTTGCCATTTGCAGCCGTCATTTGAAAGTAACGGAAATTAACATATACATATCACTTGGCAGCTGTCTCAGACTTCTATAACCATAACTTCTTTCTATTTATGATGAACTGACTTTTCATGTGTTACAGTTGGATTGTAACTCTGGGGAACTGGATTGCAATTGCTATGCAACATTGAAATATGTATGTGCACATGTATTTGTATATGTATACACATGTAGGCATATACATACCTATATACATGTACATATATGTGCAATGTACATAAGTATATGCGTGCTTGAATATATACACATGTCAACATAGATATATGTGTGTATACATACACAGAGAAAATCCTCCAATTACAAAGAGGTGGTATGCCACAGGTCCATCTATAAGCAGGCTGTTTAAAACTCAGAATACATTTTTCTTGTAGAAATAATGAAAAAAAATTGGTTGGCTTTTGAGATTAGTCTTCAAACACTTGTTTAACATAGCTAAAAATGTAATATTTCAGTATCTTGTTAATTTTTAGGGGAAAATGCATTATGATTTCGAACTTAAAATGTCAGGGGGTCAGGACAGTATACCAGAATGAGAACTAGACTAAACTTCAGAACAGTCTCTTTTCAAATCCACCACTTTGGTGGAGTCTTTGAGCAAATCATTTTAGCTTCTCCAAACTTCAGTGGTCTTATATGGAAAATGAAGGACTAAGACCAAGGATTCTTAACTTGTGGTCCATGAACATTTTTTTTTAAATACCATATTTCAATATAATATTTCCTTCATTATATCCTGTTACTATACATTATTTTTCCTACTTTTCCCAGTGCCCCCAACCAGGGCTGGTTATTTGAAGAAGAGTCAGAGTCTCTTGTTGTTGTGTAGTAAGAAGCCACCATGGCTCTGAGGGGGTGGTTCTTAGGCATTGCGCACACACACCTCCACAATAACACTGGTGAAGTAAGAAAAGGAGAGGTGGGGAGGGACTATAAGAATCAGTTTTTAAGTCAAAATATTGACTCAACTGTAGGTACTCTGTTTTTTAGACTTTTATCTAATGACCAATGGATCAACGTGCTGTTGGAAGAACTGAACCACACCAATATTGATATTCTAATGATAAATGAAACAAGAAGACAATAGGAAATTGAAACTTGAAGGAAGTTGAGGCATCTGGGTGGTGCAGTAGATAAAAGCTGAACTTGGAGTCAGGAAGACTTGAGTTCAAATCTAGTCTCAGACACTTACTAGTCGCATCACTGAAAAAGTCGCTTATCTGCTCCCTGCCTCCATTTCCTCCACTGTAAGATGGGGATAGCACCTGTCTCACAGGTTACTGTGAACATCGAATGAGATAATATATGTAAAGCACTTAGTAAAGTACCCAGCACATAGTAGGTGCTTAACAAATGACTATTCCTTTCCCTCCCACTTATGGTCTCACTGGTACTTCTTAGAGAAGCGAACAGAGGAGCTGACAGAATCAGTTTCGTTGTGTGCCCAAATGTCATTTTATGCAACATAAGCTCATCTTACAGTGTTCACAATGAGCAGAAGCAAAAAGACCAAGATGAAGATAATTGCATTTTACCTATTAACATCTGGATAGACTAGTTAGAGATGTATAAATATTTTCTGAAGAACTTTAGAATTTTGCTTAACCAAGTCAAAGTATACTTTGGTCATGACTTATAGGATGCTAGATGTAGCCAGATAGAACCTTAGTTGCCATCTAGTCCAGTGGTCACCAAATTCTTAAAATCATGTACCTTAATCAGGAAAATATTTTTCATCACAGTCCAAATATGTGCATGTTTATTTATTTTAAAATGATATATATCTTGTACCGACAATTATAGTTACTATAAATTATAAATTTATTATTAATAAAACAAAAGGTTTTATGTGATACATTTTATTTTAATTACAATTATTTTAAAACAATTATAAATAATTATAATGATAAATTATAAAATAAATTATGTAGCTAACACTGCAAAATGAAGAGGAAAGAATTAGAAACAGGCAAGAGAACGGAATAGTTAGGTAGCCATCCAGAGGAGAAATTACATGCAAACATGGGGATATCATGCATTGATTTTCTACCATACTTTATACAAACACATACATATCACTAGCATGTTAGCATGATATTTATAGATAAATATGGAAAAAATATTTATTAAGTGCATACTATGTGCCAGGACTGTGCTAAATGTTTTGTAATTATCTCATTTGTTCCTCACAACAACCCTGGCAGGTAAGTGTCATTATTATCCCCATTTTATAGTTGAGGAAACTGAGTCAGACAGATTAAATGACTTGCCCAGGATCACACGGGTAGTAAGTATCTGAGGAGATAGACTTGAATTCAGGCCTTCCTGACTCCAGGTCCAGTGCTCTATCCACTGTGCCACCTAAAGAGATAACATATATTCATATACATATGCTACATCTTAGAATTTTATTTTAAGCTGGAGTTTAAGCAAATTACTAATTTGGGGGTGATTTTTGTATTTACCAGACATAATCTACTTTAAACACAAAACTCTGAATCAATAAAAAAGGTGCAAAGGTCTGAAAGTCATCTCCAGCCTTCAGTGTTCAGAAGCAAAGCTTCTGCCTTTTGGTGCATACACACTTTATCACATTAGACCCTCACAATAACCCTTTGAGGTAGGTGCTATTATTATTCCCACTTTACAGATGAGGAAACTGACTGAGTAAAGTTTTCTGGGGTCATACGATAGCATCTGAAACAGGTCTTACTGACTCCAAGTACACTATCCTCTCTATCACCTAAGATGGGAAAAAAACAAAAGCAGCTAAAAGTTAAACAAAAAAAAAACCTTGAAATTCTTTCCAGAACACAAGGAAAAGCTGAACATTTCCCAGCTATTTCCCAGTTCATCCTGATTTTATTGGAGGTGAAACCTCAGTTTGGATGTGTTGTTTCTGGGCCAAAGTCATTCTTAAGGCCATAAAATCACCATTGTGGGGTTGTGAAAATATTACAGGAAAAAGAATAACTATATTTTTGTTTCTAGAAATATTTTATTTCTGAGGATCAAATGTAATCCTAGATCATTAGTCATTTTAAGAGGGCTTGAGTTGATCGGTGAATGAAATTCCAGGGCCAAACAGCATTAAATGCTTTGCATGGGTTGAAATAAATGTTTTAAAAACAAGGCAATAAAAATACACATTTAGAAAGACTCCTCATCCAAACCAAGTGTTTTAGGAAGCTGGTTATAGGATGTATTCTATGACCGTTTTATTTTTCAGAGAAACTTGAAAGGGAGAAAGGTCTGATAAATACTGTTTAAATGATTTATTATGTCAAAACTTGTTGGGATAACAGGTATTTTTGATTTCATAAAACTCATTTATTTGAGATCTGCAAATACTGTTGAATATTTTTTTTGGTCATTTCTCCTTTAGAGTATTATTCCTGGATGATCATGATTATTTGGTGAGAAGAAAGAGTCAAAATAAATGAGTCAGTGGCAGATTAGTTGCCTAGTAAAGTTAGGAAGGTGTGAGTTTGAATCCTGCGTCTCACATTTATTATCTGTGTGACTGTGCCCAAGTTATTTCAATCAATCAATCATTTGATTAAGCATCTACTATGTGCCAGGTGCTGTGTTATGCTCTTTCAGTCTCATTTGAAAATTAATATTAATAATAATACCTCCTTCATAGGGTTGTTTGAGGATCAAATGAGGTGACATAAAAAGTACTTTGTAAACATATGAATGCTGGCTACGCTATTAACAATAATACCTATTTTGATTTTGCCAGGAAGATTTCTATACTTGGAGTAAAATCTGGAAGAAGAATTCATTAATTTAAAAATATAGAAGAAACGACTGCTGATATTTACATCTTCAGTTGGATAAAATTGGTTTTCTAAGATTATAAGCCAATGTCAGCTGAGACTGGATTTTTTCTGCTGAATTAAAAAAAAAAACAACTTACCCAAACTTCCACATTGATCTCCATTCCATCCCATTTTCCATCCTGACATGTGAAGACTTACACATGCATGAATAAATAAGGATAGAACTCAAGACTTTTCCATGTAGAACAAGTCAAATTTCAATAAGGATAAATAGATAAGGACTAGATCTGTGATTTCATTGATATAGAGAACTCCTGGATGAGAAGACTCCCTCTACCAATAACAGGTCAGTATAGAGTTGCCTAGGGCCCCAAGATGCATTTCACTTGTCCAGGGTCACACAGCCAATATGTATTAGGCAGGATTTGCATTCACATCTTCCTGTCTCTGAGGCCTGTCTTTCCCTTTACTCTCTATCCATTGCTGCCTAGAACACGAAATGAATTTTTAAATATAAAGGAAGCTCACTATGATATAGACCTTAGAGAACATTCTATAGTTGCTTAAATATACATCATAATCCTCTCATTCATTTTTTTGAGAAAATTGTTAGGTGCCAGGATGAGGATTCGACAATGGGGTTAATTTTAATTCTTCCTTTGTCTTCACCTCATTTCTAATCAATGACAAAGTCCAGTTGAATCCACCACCACAGTATTTCTTGAATGTCATTTCTTACAGTCAATACCCTAGTAAAAGAAAGGGCTTTATTATAACCTACCTAGACTCTTACAATTTCCCCACAGTCTGGTGCCTCCCTCTCTTTCCAGCCTTAGTTCATATCACTCGCTCCAGTCTATGTTCTAACTAAATTGGACTCTCCCCTGCCCCTTATATGCCATATGCCCTTATACATAGAAATCTTCACTCATATGCTCTCTGTGCTTGGAATACTTACTCTCCCCAACTTTGTTCAAATCTCATCCACCCTTTAAAGATCAACTCAAATGCCACTTCTCTCTGAAGCTTTCTCTAATCTCTTGACCCTCTCTAGGGGGGCCATCTCTAATCATCCTGATCTGTATCTTGCCACTGAACCAAGATGGCTCCAGAAGAGAAAGTGGACCTGGTGACTTTGCACAGCCCTTCTTCACTTAAATCCAATTCACTTGCAAGTCATGGCATCATCCTCCTGCTGTCAAAGTCCTCTTCAAGAATGAAGGATGAGCAACAAACAACCCTCCCTATCAGGCCTCACATAGCACTTCATTATGTAACTTTCAAATGCATTTTTCGTGTAAAATTGTTTATTGTACAGTTTATTATAGTTATCTCTATTTCTGTATTATCACAATCGACTATAAACTCTATCACATTAAGAATTATATCTTGTCTAAACTTTCTGTCTTGCCCCCTCTCTATTACTTAGGACATCTCTCTGCACAGAGTAGATGTTTAATAAATATTTGTTGAATGAATGAGTAAAGAAATTTGATAAGCAACTTTTGCTAAATGCTAAATTAATCCATCCATCAATCTTTCTATCTCCTATCAGTTGGGGGAGAAGCAAAAAGGGCATAATCGACCGAGCAATCAATCAATTAGCCAGTACTTATTAAAGAAATATTTATTTAGCACCTATTTTGTTCCAGGCTCTGGGCAGGAGCTGTATACAAGTACACATCTTAGAGAATCTTCACGCACTCTCATTCTAAAGGGGGAGACAAAAATTTAATTATATATTTATGTGTGTATGAAAGCACACACACACATATATTGCACAAAGTTAATAAATACAAATATATAGTAAATCATTAAATACAAAGTAATTTGGGAGGGAAGGCACTAGCAGTTAGGGGTATCAGAAAAGGCTTTATACATTTGGTACCTGAACTGTATCTTAGCAGGAGGGGAGAGGCGCACTATGAGGTGGAGATAAATAGAGAGACCATTCTAGGCATAATAAGCAGGTTGCACCCTCTTCTTAACCCCCTCAAGGAATTATGTTAAAATTTAGTTTCACATAGACAAATAACTCGAGGGTCTTTCATCTAACAAAGAACAATAAACCAAATATCCTTGAATGTCTCAGTTATATTTGTAACAAAAACTGTATAGGTATAATTGCAATTTGTAGGTAATTGTTAATTTGACTTACTGAACAAATCAAAAGAAATAAAAAAACCTGTTTCTAGCCCTCAAGGAATCTACAACATTATTAGAGATTAGACTTGCATGTGAAACAGAAGAAATAAATGTTAAATTTTGTAGCACATTACAAGTGCTAAAAGAGGCAGAAAATATAGACTTTGGGTTTAGAGGATGATTTAATTCAGATTCCGTATTGGAGGAAGAGCTTGAAAAATGACAAGTGGTTTTTGTATAGGCCAAAAGGAGAAGTAAAGGATTTTATATAGTTGTTCCTGTTGTATCTTGCCTTGTTAGGTTCAGACCATCATTTCAACCTGAAAGAATCTTTCTCTGTCCTGATACTGTTTTCTGGCATGTTATTTGTCCCTTCTAGATTTGTTACATCTCTAACTTTGATAAGCTTGCCTTTTTTGTTCCTCATCTAAGTCACCGATAACAATACTGAATATGGCAGGAGCAGAGCCAGAAGCCCATGGCACATGAGGAGAGACCTACCTCCAGGCTGGTATCAATCTACACTAATCAATGGTCTTTAGGTATGGTTATATAACCAGTTCCAAAGTTGGCTGTACAATCAGCTGGCCTACTTTTCTTGTCTCTTTTCAACAAGGTTATTGTGAAACTGCCATTTTTTTTCTAATATCTTTATTATTATTTCTTTAGCACTTTACTGATTAACTAATCCAGTAACCACCAAAAAGAAAATAAGCTTGGTCTGGAAAGGCTGAGGCCTTTTCTGGCCTCCAAAATTTGTGACTTCTCTCTCTAAGGTTGACGAATTAGAATTTAATAATCCACTTTATAATTATGCTTTTTTGCCTCCCCCCCCTTATTATTTCCTCATTTGATTTAGAAGTCTAGGCCTATCTGTTCCACAAACCCACAAAGGATAAATCAAACACTCAGATGCTAACAGTTGGTCTTCAAACATCATATCCAATGATGCCACCCTTGTCTATGCTCTCGCCAACGTGGAACCATAGGCACACCTCAGGGGACACCAAGCTATTTAGCAGAGCTTCCTTAATTGTGAGTCTATGGTTTGTGGAATTCACTTTGTTAATGTTTTAGATAACTGGGGTTTTCAACAATCTACTCCAGTTCTGCTCCAATACCCAATGTGACATCAATGTGACAGTGAAGACTTAAAGGTTATGCCAGCAGAGTATAAATTCAAGTCCCAGCTAATCTCAATCCCTCTTAATTTTAGTGCCTTCTCTCTTTTGATCGTTTCTAATTTTTCCTTTATGTAGCTTGTTTTTATAATAGTGGTTTGAAAATTGTTTCTCCTTAGACTGTGAGCTCCTTGAGGGCAGGTACTGTCTTTCTTCCAAATAATTGAACTTACTATAATGAAATACTGGTCAAATGCTGAATGTCCACTTTGGTCCATTGAGGGGAGGCAGTGTTAAAACTTTTTAAAGAAATCAGCAGATGATAGCATGACTTAGTAATCAAAATGATTCACTTAAAAATTATAATTGGCACCTCATTTCCATTCTATCCAAAATGGAACATTGTGAGGTTAATATATGCTTTATATTCCATGAGATTAATGCATAATGAAATAAATGAACACTTTTGCATTTTTAATTTTAGTTATAATTTATCTAGAGGCCTTTATTTGGTTAGTTCTCAGTAGCACGATCTTCAAGCATCCTTTCTCTACACCATAAATAATAGCTATTATTCCATTTCTGATTAAGTCTAGATATAAGGTTCAGATAATTTTACTTAAAATTATAGAATGTTTATGTACATCACACACATATAATAAAGGAAACATACCTATGTACTTGTCATGCGTGCATATATTATACATCCGTGCATGCATATACATACATACCCATAAATACATACGTGTGCGTATACACATGCACACACACTATGTCATTTAAGAAACTGCTGTAGCTTTGCATTATCTACAGGCTAAAATACACATTAGACTGGCACATTTGAGAAGCCTCTGCAATCTGGCCCCAACTTCCCAGATATATTTTACAGCACTTGAGTGTGGTGCGGTGGAAAGAAAGCTAGATTTTAAGTCAGAGGACCTGGGTTTGTTCTCTAGCTTTATTGCCTAATGTCTTTGTCAGTCAGCTTCTCTGTGCCTCAGTTTCCTCATTTGTAAAATGAGGGCACTGGGCTAGATGGCCTTTAGAGTCTATTCTAGGTCTAGATCTATGGTCCTATGTGCTTATGATCATGCATTCAATGCTCCAATTACACTGTTAATTCTTCCTCAAATGCAACATACCCATGATGAATTCTTTAAAGTTCAATATAAGTATTCCAGATACAATATTGAGCAAGAAATGAGACTCAACTGAAGGTTTTACTTGCCTTTACTTGTACTTATGTCTCTGTGTGTGTATACACACATACAGACCCATCTATGTGTGTATATGTATATGTGTATTGATTTATACATACATATATGTGTCTATACATATATACTACATATAATATATATTTATAGCCATAATTATTATATTTATTTATATATTTAATTTATATACAAAATATATTTTTATATTTAATTATATATAATTATAATAATATATAGTATATATAATCTCCTATCTCTTCCCACCAACCACTTCACTTCGAGGTGATCATTACGTCCTTAAGGACTTTTATTCTTGAATCTCTAGCACCAAGCATTATATCTACATAGTAGGTATTTGACAAATGTTAATTGAACTGAATTCCTATGAATTCTGAAATGGAAGCCAACAACCTTCTAAAGGTACACAAAGATAAGTCCATACCATCATATCTATCACACAATTTGTGTTGTGATGAAAATGATTTTCTAAACTTCAAAGTACTTTGAAAATGAGCACCTTTTATTAGTATATCCTCTAGAATATGTTTACTTAATTAAAATCTTCTGTCTTAAGCAGATTATTTAATGACCCTGACTTATAGTATGAAATCAGACCTTTAAGAAGATTTTTAAAAAATAAAATACCTTTAAAAATAATTTTTTTTTGCTTGTAGATATGTGACCATGCTTTTGTTTAGTTATGGAATTAAACCAAAATACTCAAGATAAGGTAAAATAAGTACCTTTATTCAAACAGTTAGTTTTCTGAATTAATTAATATGTAAACAACCTTCTACAACAGGCCTTTCCTGACCCCTCTATCTACTGGTGCCTTGCTTCTAATGTGATCTGTTAGCTATTCTATTTGTTTCTAAACATACATAAATTTAGAGCTGGAAGGGACCTCAGATGTCATTTAACACAATTCCCTTTTTTACAAATGAAGAAACCGAGGTTGCAAGAGGTGACAGGATGTGTGATCCTCCCAAGTCATTTAATATTACAAAGGAATATTTCCTATTCTGTAAAATGAGTATAATAATAGCTCCAACCTCCCAAAGTTGTCTTGAGAATAAAATAAAATAAAATTGTGAAGCACTCTGCAAACTTAAAGATCCAGATATATACCTTTAGCTTTACATATAATTTTATATTTATTTACATATCTATATATATGTCGACACATCTCTATTTTCTCTCTATTTATAGAGAATGCTATACATAAATGCTAGCTGTTAGGAGTACAAACATTTATATGTTGCTGTATCACATGGTAAAGTTTTTTATTTGACAAAATTGGTTGGACAATTGTTTCCATGAATTTAAAAACCAAAGAAGGATGAAATTAATTAATAATTTCCCCTCAAAGATAACTTAAGAATCATACAGATATGCTAATTAACTTGGAATGTGGGTGCCTTCATGTTTATGAATATGAATAAGCATAGATAATTACTACCTATAGTTTTAAGTATTATTCTTTTGACAAGCCAGGAACATATTAAAATGACATTTCAAAATTTCTACTAGTGTAGATTACTATAGAAATCTAATGTCTATTCTGTACTTGTCTTTTTTATGAGCATTTATAATAGTCAGATTCTCCCTCAGTACTTAATTAGTCTTTAGTAGTAATTTAGGGATGCAGTCAGGCATTAACTCTTTCAAATAATTATGGTACCATATAAGCAGTGGTAAATTGATAAATTTTAGCAATAAGCTCTTAGGGTGAGGATATAAGTATAATACACTTTTAACTTTAATCTGCATTATTAAAAGTTACTTCATCACTTTTTAAAGTCTAAACATTCAATGAAACAATAAATGATTTGTACCATATTGCAATTTGTGAGGTGTAATTGCTCACACTGAAAATTTAACAATTGGGTCCCATTTTCCTTGCTTACCATATAATAAAAATAATGCTAGCTCACATTTATGCAATACTAAGAAATTTATAAAATACAGTCCTCCAACCCTGAAACACAGCAATTACAAGTATTGTTAGCTAACTTTCTAGTTGAGCAAACCGAGGTTTGCGAGATTAACTGATTTTTGCTTATGGTCATACAGCTGATAAGCATCAGAGCCAAGGCTCAAACTTAGATCATTTAATTATAAGACCATTCTGCTTTCCACTATCACCCAAACAAACTGTATCAGGGATGGACTAAATGATCAACTACAGAAGTCTGAAAGAATTAGTGTCTCCCCTTCCTTTACTCCACTTCATGTTAAAAAGTGATTTAGTAAGGAGAAAAATTAGGAACAGATAATTCATTGCTAAGCTTTCTATTGTCAGATTCTGATTATAACTGTAGTCATATTATTATAGACATTAAAGTAAAGAGAAATGATCCAGTACAAACTATATATTCAAAGAAAAAAAACACTAGCAATTTCTGTTTTAATCTGAAGCTATTTAAGAGATTCAACTCAATTCAGTACCTCCCAATCTTTTAAACCCACAGACATAATATTCTTAACTTTCTGACGCATAATTTATGTTCAAACACATAGTGGTGCTTTTGTTATAATAATAATGACAGCAAATAGGCAGAAAAATTAATTATAAAATAATATTATTTTCTCAAGCTTTTTAATAATTCTTCATGTCAATAAAAATACAATTGCACTTTAAGATACATTTTTTAACCTGACCTAATTTTCATGCACACCATTTCAAGTTTCTGCTACATCATTTGACCAGAATTCCAAAGTAAATTATCTAAACTCTTCAATACACTAACAACCTGTCAAACAGTTGTAAAATCAATTTATGTCTTTACAATGTGACTCATTTTTGTAGAAGGTTTTATAATTTACATTCTTTTCTTTGTGTTAAATCGTTCACAAAGCTCACTTTTTAGGACAGCAGTAATGAAGCATATGAAATTTTTCTTGTAACGACAATTTTTTTCTATTTCAATGCATTATTGGGAAAGCCTTTGAACCCATCAGCATTCTGACAAGATAAATCATTTTAGAAATAAAGGAATGAAACTTGTCAAGTCTCTTTTTTTGTATTCACAAAAATTGGAAAAAATTTGGGCAGATAATTACATTGAAAAATTTCCACCTACATCATTCCTGAGTTTTCTAAAAAGATGATAAAATCCTATAGGATAAGAAAACTACCTTTCCAGATTTTAGTTCATTTTGTTTAATTTGTAAAATATTTGGATAAACACATTTAAAAGAAGACATAAATAATGCTTTGACATGCATAATTATGTATAATACATATATAATATATACATTTGTGTGTATATATATATACATATATGTATGTATGTATAACTTTAATTTCCTTAAAGTGCAATGGAAAGGCACATGATGGGCAATAAGTGATATCACATGATCAAGAAAGAAATGAGCTGAAGTTATATAAGGAACGTCATCAGAGAAATGTATGACCAGGAAATGAGGTGGACCCATCACAAAGGGAAAGTGAAAGATATGTACAAAGACAGCCTGTTAAGTTCCTTGTTATCCACATAATGTTAAGAAATGTAGAGCAAGGCTACACTTAGAACGTTAGGTAATTACGCTCTGAAGGTTACATAGGAGGAAATGGACAAGAGGCATTCAAAATGAAAAGGTGTGGATGGATTGCTATCTACACCTTTGGAGGCATTTCACACATTGACAGATTATACAGATTCCAAGTGCTGAAGTTTCCTTCCTATGCCCATCCCACTTTATCTCCATGTTACCAAGCACTGGTTGATTCTCACTCTTCTCATTTATTAGGATGAAGGCTTGAGGGACAAAGATGGCTAAAACATAGGTGTAAGAACATAGGAGGATAGAGAGCATGAATATGTATGAATACGTATATATGTGCAACACATATACAACATGGTATAACACATGTGTAAAATATGGTATATATGTATATATTCATATATGTTACTATTCAGTCATTTCAGTTGTGTCTGACTCTTTGTCACCCCATTTGGTGGTTTTTTTGGGCAGATCCTGGAGTGGTTTGTCATTTCCTACTCCAGCTCATTTTACAGATGAGAAAATTGAGGCAAATAGGGTTAAGTGATTTGCCCAAGGTCACACAACTAGTTAATGTCTGAGACCAGATTTGAACTTATGAAGATGAGTTTTCCTGACTCCAGGACTGGATTCTATTACACCACCTAGCTGCCTATATATTCATATATATATATATATATATATATATATATATATATATATATATATATATACATATATACCTCAATCGGCATACTGAGTCCATCACCTCTCTACCTGGAAGTAGGTAGCAAAGACAGCTTTTTAGAATACAGGCCCACCTTCACACAATAATTATCAGAATAGGATTTTAGTGGACAACTTGACATATTAGCAATAGAATATCCAAACAGCCTGATCAGAACTATCCATACCACCCTGAACATTGAGGGGTCTCGTTTTGCTGTTAGTAAGCAGTTTGGTAGCGACTCAGTGCTTTAAGTCGATATTCTTAGGGAGGGAGAAGCAAGAGAAAGACTTGAGGCTCAGACATAGTGGTAACAGTATAAACTCTGCACCACCAAAAAGGCTGTCCACCACCTTGTAAAACTCAGGAAGCTGACTGTTCTGTGATTTCAAATGCAGAATGTTAGAGCTATGGGAGAACTTTGAGATTATCTAATACAGCGGTTTACAATCTTTTTAGTATTATGTACCCATTCATAAGTCTGTCACAGTTTTTAAATGCATAAAATAAAATATATAGAATAATGAAGGAAATCAATGAGAGTTATGCCTTTCACATCATGGGGGTTAGGAGTCCAGCACCCCTGATCTGGAAAATTTGCACAGAATTTTTTGACACTCCCTTCATACTAGAGAAGATGTCTGAATTATTATGGCATTAAAAGATAAAACGCTGATATTGTACAATACTATACATATATTTTACGCATTTCTGAGTTTCTAAACTTTTTCTGGGATGTCTGCTGAACTTTGTGTGTCATCTGTGGCTTCCACAAAACTCCCCCCAAATTCACATTTAATTTTTTATGCTGACCCACAATATATTAAAACCGAGAATGGAAAAGTCACAATGTGGAAAGGATAATTGTATATGGAAATAAGGATGTATTTTTTTCAATTCAAGTTCATGTACTCTCCAAAATCAATTTGCAGATTTATTGTAGATTCCTGGATCCCATGATAAGAATACTTGATTTAGCCTAACCCCATTATTTAGTAGTTGATGAAAATGAGTCCCAGAGGACCTACACGTACAAAAATATTTATGGCAGCTCTTTTTGTGGTGGCAAAGAATTGGCAATTGAGGGGATGTCCATCAATTGGGGAATGGCTGAACAAGTTGGGATATATGAATGTAATGGAATACTATTGTGCTATAAGAAATGAGGAGCAGATGGAGTTCAGAAAAACCTGGGAAGACTTATATGAGTAAAATGAGAGGAACCAGAACATTATACACAGTAACAGCCACATTGTGTGATGACTTACTTTGATAGACTTAAGACTCATGATGAAAAATGCTATCCACAACCAGAGAAAGAACTTTGGAATCCGAATTCAGATGGAAGCATACAATTTGCTCTCCTTTTCTTTTGTTATTCTGTTTTGTTTCTTGTTTCTCACAGTTCCTCCCATTAGTGTTAATTCTTCTTTACATCATGACTAACATGAAAATATGTTTAATATGAATGTGTAAGTAGAGCTTAGATTGCACATCATCTTGGTGGGGGGGAGAATAAGGGAGGAAAATTTGAAACTTAAAATCTTATGGAAGTGAATGTTGAAAACTAAAAATAAATTAATTATTTAAAAAAAGAAGGCCTAAAGAGGGGATGGGGCTTGCCTACATTCTTAAAATCACACAAATAGTGACTAGCAGAGTTGAGATTTGAACCAAGATCTTATGACTTGGAGTCTAATGATCTTTTCAATATGTTATTTTGCCCTTTGTGTGTCCTTAATGTCCATTTTAACTTGATTCACTACGTAACAGGGGTGTGTGTGTGTGTGAGTGTGTGTGTGTGTGTGTGTGTGGATATGCGTGTGTGTGTGTGTGTTGGGGCACAGGGCACACTGTATGATTTGTCATGGCCTTGCCATGGAGAAGATGAGTCTTTGCTTTAGGTTATCTTTACTTTTGGAGGTCTTTTGCTTTTGCTCTAAGGCCCACATTTCCTCCCTAGACAAATGTTACCCCATGGCTGATCTCCTGCTCCTTCCCACCCCTCATTCACACGAAATGCCCCATATGAAAAAAAAAGATTACTAATTATGGCTCTGGTTTACTTCATCTTTCAAGGGATGATTCTAAACCTGAATCAAGGTATACTAAAACTATTACAATACATTCTTATAGCTAGTTTTCCAAATAACGATTAGGGTCAGAACCAATAATTTTATCTTTCCTTAATAATAGGCCCACATAAATGAAATAAAAAAAATATTATAATACCAAATTCAATGCTAATATTTTTTACTCTCTGTTTGATATAAAATAGGCTCCCCAAATGTCTGCTCTTGGGGATGATAAGTGCTCTGTATATGCTGCACAAATCAGGTGGCAAGGAAGAAGGTCGGAACATTCTGGTTTGTTGCCTATTATTAGCAATGGAACTTAATTCAGCATTTACTTCCATGAGACTACATTTTCCATCTTGTTAACACTTCTCAGCCTGTTCCCAAACTCAAACACAAGAATTGAGGTTAAATGATTTTCCGCATGCCACCCCATAAGCCAATGGCAGCCATAGAAATATTCAGTCTCTCATAGTTCCCTTAACTGTGTCACCTCCCAACTGCAGAAAGGTATAATCTATAGCTATGCTACTACTTATCACTACTGATACTTTCCTCTTGGTGAACCATATATCTGCAAGTGACAGTATGAATTGGTTAGGTCTCCACTGCTTCCTTTACACCTGTGAAAATAACGGAACTTTCTTCTAAAAAGAAGTCCAAAAAACAATCAAATGAAATGATGTTTGGCCACAATAATTTTTTTATATCAAGGCATTCCCATCATTTCATTTTCAAAATGTTATTTACTCATGAGGCTCATAAATTTCCAAGATGCGTTGATGTTAAACTGTAGCTTATAAATCGTAGCTAATAACAGGTCAAATTAGTAGTTCCTTTCATACAGTAATCTCAGAGTGAATTACAAATGCCAGGTTAGAGTGAGAAAATGCATTCTAAGAGTTTATTTTCCCAAAGAACATCATAGGGATTCTCTTCAAGGCCCAATCTGTCAATTACTTGTTGACTGGGACACTAAGTGGCATTTGAGCGTGTACTCCTAAAAAGTACTCTTCTTTTTATGGATTGAAGAGAAACACCCTACACAAAAACATTTTTTGGCATGTCTTTCAAGAGATACTCCTGTTTTTTTTTCTTTCTAGCTAGATAATCAATGGTACTGACAGTTCAACATCTAGTTCCTTAAGCATTTTTTTGTATGTAGCTGTAAATAGCTAAGCTCATTTAAAAGTATTGCTCTTTCTTTCCTCCCCAGAGATTTTTTTCACTGTCACTCTCCTTGTCTGGCCTCACAAATTTATAATAATTCTTCATTTCCCAGGAATCTAATGTCTGTCCCCTACCCAATTGTCCAATGTCTTTATCAGCTTTACTTGGCAGAGCCATAACTTTATGATTTTGTCACTATACAACAATAAAATTAGGACAACGAAAGACATTAATTAGTCTTATTTGTACCATTAGGAAATGTTCTTGATGGTCAGTCATCTCCTTTTGTGTTACTTTCTAGTCTGCTATGACACAAATCATGCGTTGTTCTATTTTTAAACTCTCTTTGATCTTTTCTTCAATGTAAATATCTTTGAGAATTCATTCCTATTTTAAAGCATCTTAGGGATTATCTAGTAATTTAAATGCATGCCAGATGCATACCAAATACCTATGAGAGAGGCCATTCTCCATTTATGTCAAAAAAATTTTAAAAAGTTAAGATTTTTTTTAGTAATATAAATATCTTTTCTTTTTTTTCGAGGGGAGAGGGGAAGGCAATTGAGGTTAAGTGAATTGCCCAAGGTCACACAGCTAGTTATGTGTGCCAAGTGTCTGAGACTGGATTTTATAAATGTCTTTTCAATAAAATAAGCAATCATGGCCATGAGAATATTATGATAAATTATTCCAAACAAACACCATTTAAAATGTATTTAAAATGTAAAATTATACACATTATGTATAATATGTATTTTGTTCATATCTTATTTTGCTCCATAATGTTTATTCTTTCAAGTCTGAGCCATGATTTCATTGGTAAAAAGGACTTACAATGAGGAAACTCACTCTGCCAACGCAGGTAGGCACCTTCTATGCAACTCAGAGAGTATTAGAGAGTTATAGTTAGGGGATGGGGGACAAGAGGTTAATTGAAATATCCAAGATCACACAACCAGTATGTGTCAAAGGTTGATCTAGACCCAAACTCTTTCTGACTCTGAGACCAGCTATCTTTTCATTACAACATGGCGCCTCTCTGTATGAACAAAATATGTTTTTTTTTTCCTCTACACCAGAAATGTCAGATTTTTGGTCATCAGAGATATTTACTGAGTAGCTAACTCCATATAAAGTACTGCATTTGTTCTTTGGGCTAAGATAAATCATGAAAAATTTAATTCCTGGAAGAGACCTCTTGAGGAAAATTTACATGCTTAAGAGTAGAACTCAATGACAAAAAGCCACTTGAGAATACATATCACTTCAGAATAAAGCAGCAAAATGGTTTGTGATAGGCATGAATAACCACTAGACTATATTTGTGGCCTCTCTGCATGTGTCTTCCTAAAGGAACAGATTTTTTCTTGAGTCTAAAACTTTTGCAAAAAAGTGCAGCAACAGATTGTGTCATCTAGTCAGCACAGCACTACTGGAGAAAGGTGCTATCATGAATGAAATTCTGTAGTTGGGAAAAATCCTGAGTTTGAATTTCACCTCTGATACCAGTTATGTGACCATGAGCAAAGCCAGTTAATCTCTCAAAGCTTCAAGTGAGTCTGTAAGACTTATCGACTGAATAATATGAAGCTGCATCTCAATCTTTCCAGTAAGGATTTTTGACCAGGATAATAATACTTTTGGACTACTGAAATATCTGCTTGCTTCTCTTTTCTATGCAATTTATTTTAGCAGTTGGGAAATTAGAGGAACATATTAGCCAGTAAATAAATATGTGGATTGTTAGAATAGTTTAACATATTTCTTAATGAAGTAGAAAATTATCCATGGAATGCCAACAAGAAATGAAAATGAATTGTCTTGAAATTTTTAAATAAGCTTATGGTTGTGACCTAGGTTCATACAAGAGTCTTCTGAACTAGGTTTTTTTTTTTCTATTCTGCCATTTGTTGTATGCATTTATTTATTTCGAAAAAAAATTGAACTTTTTTTTTTTTACAAATTTAACATTGTTCATTTACTACATATGTAAAAAATAATTAGACGATTAACCCATTTGTAAGAGATGTTTAGTAAGTCAGATGTTCTCTAGGGCACTTTCTGAGCTCTTTTGGTCTCCTTGTTTTTGTGGCAATTAATTTACATTGGTTAAAAAAGTTTCCTTCCTAACTTACACATTGTTGATATCTATCTGTCTGTCTGTCTGTCTGTCTGTCTGTCTACCTACCTACCTACCTACCTATCCATTTGTCTATATTATACATGGTGTTCCAAAAATCTTAATACACTTTTAAGAGTTTGGGACCTGTTATTTTTAGGCAAAAGAGAGGAAATTATAAATAGAAGAAAAAACCCTCACAAACAAGAAATTTAAAAAGTCAATCATGTAATGATCAACAAATCCTTAAACAAGAAAAGATTTCACTAAAACAATAAAGCAGTCCTCAAAACCTTATTTTACCTGCAAACATCATAATTTCAGGTAATCAAAGTTAGTACTGTTGCCACTAGTTAATATTTACACAGTGCTTTAAAGTTTGCAAAGCACTTTAAATATATCACCTCTTTTGATCCTGACAACAACATTGTAAGTTATGTACTATATTATTATTCCCATTTTGCAAATTAGGAATCTGAGTCTAAAAAAGGCTAAGTGACTTGCCCAGAGCCACAACTAGTAACCGTTTGATGTAGCATTTGCATTCAGGTCTTCCAAACTCCAGGTCCAGTATTCTCTCTACTTCATCACCTACCTGCCTTTATTTAATCCACTACACCACCTTCTATTACTTCTAAAAATTATAATTGTATTATTTTTCAAAGTACACAGAAAATTAAAAAATGGTTTTTAAAATGTCATTGCATATACATTATTTATCCATTGTTTTCAATTTTTAAAATCTCGGTGATAAAGAACATCTCTTAGAATAAGCCTTTTTAACACTTCTGGCCAGGAGAATCACATCTGATCCTCTCCTAGAAATAACAAAAGAATCAAATATCGTCAATTCCACATAATACCTTCTTTTGGTTTGTTGTAGTTTAATTGGTTTTCAGTTGTGTTCAACTCTTCATTATCCCATTGGGTTTTTTGGAAAAGATACTGGAGTAGTTTGTCCTTTCTTTCTCCAACTCATTTTACAGATGAGGAAACTGAGGTAAACAGGATTAAGTGATTTGCCCAGATATTTCCGACTCCAGGCCTGGTCTTCTAAGTAGCCCCATATCTTCTTGCATTCAGGGGGAAATTGAAGCACATTTGGTAAACGTGGTTGAATAGACTTCAAAGTGCTATAACATCCAGATATAGTTTTGAGAATAATGTAAAAGTTCTGGTTTTCATCTAAACCATATAAATTCTTTAATTTCAGAATGATCTGGCAATCTTGTAACAAATAATTTCCTTAGCAGGATTTTTAGCATGTTCACCTTAAGGTCTGGCCAAATATAATAGCTAAGTTTATAGTAGTATTTCAACACTTTTGAGTTTCAATCTTAGGAAACATTGGCTATAAAAACATATTTAATATTTTCAAAGTATTTTTAAAAATTGAACTTTGATCCCCAAATAGTTTTTATAGATGATTTCCATATGTAGATTTTAAAAACTTGAATCTGTCTAGAATGTACATTTTAAAGGCAGGAAGGAGGTTTTAAATATGTATGCTTTTGTATGGTAACCAAGCAGGGAGAAATGCAGACTATTTTGGAAAGACTAAGAACCCTTGCTCACATTTGAATGTTTTTGGAGATTCAGGGGACTCACATGGCATAGACAGTAGAGAACAAGAACAGTAGGGATTTGTCCTATATTCTAATTATTCCCCAGGGTTGGATAGTGGAAAAGCTTCATTTTAGCTAGCACACTAAGCCACGTATGATCATAAATAGAGTGCTGTGACCTCAGTTCAAAATCTACTCCTGACACTTACTAGGTGTGAGACCCTGGGAAAGTCACTTTAATGTCATTTCTTCATCTGTGAAATGTGTTTGATTTGTGCATTCCATAGCACAGCCCACAATCTTCAACCTCCCAAGGAAGCAGGGGGTAGGGAAATCATAATAATAATTTCTCTTGACTTTGGAATGCAGCTGAAACAAGAGGAGAGGTGTGAAAGTCAAGGTGGCAAAGTAGGGGACAATCGCTATGACTGGTTGGCTAGTGACACAGAGGTGGCTTTGACATTGGGGTAGCTGGGAGGAAGGAGTACCTGAGGCACTCAGTCCTTTCAGCTCCCCAGTTCCAGGCTTCTTTAAGCCTCACCCCCACTACCTAAGATCATAGCTCCCCTTGTCAAACTGTCTTGAGAAGTTCCAATGATGATTTTAAAATTATTCTGTAAATATTCCCTTCAACCTTCCTTGGATATTGGAATTAGGCAGCTGGAAAGGCTGGTTTTTGTAGTAGAAGCCAGTGCTTTGCCTAGGGCTTGCTAGGAGCTAAGGCAAAAAGTGCCTTATAATCATATTTTTTTTTTTGCAACTTAACTACCACCTTGCAAACAGCTGCTAAGTAAATAAACCTATTCACTCTCCAGCAGAAGCTTTAGGGAAGTTACCTCCAATGATTTATTTATTTCAGTAGGGGTTTTATGAGGCCTTTTGTCTAAAAAAAAGATTTTCTGAGAGATCTTTGTATAAATAGGAATGATTTTGAAATGGGGTATTAGAAAAGAGGAGCTGGAACAAAATTGCCGTTAAGGTATTCAAAGCCAAAATTAAGGCCAACCAGAGGGAAGGCCCTGACCACATTAAATAAAGTGTTTGGTAGCCAAAATATCAATAGTGGTCTGGCTGTAGTTAAATCTCATGGCAGTAGATAAATTTTCTGTGGCTGCTGCATGGGAGAAGTAGGGACCTCTTAATCTCTACATCTGGGAGAAAATCCTGATTTTTTCCTTCCCTGGTTCCAATGGGTCCACCAGGAAATGAGACGTATTAGATATCACTTTAAGAAATTTTTGAACACTGTACAATTGATTCAGTTGAGTCAATAATTGGGATTATTAACTTATATAAGCCTGGGATCATTCAAAAATTAAGAGCAAAGCAAAGGTGAAAGCCATGGTGTTTGATTAGAATAGTATTTTTACATACGCCAAGAGAGGATTTATTATACCAGCTCAAAAATTCTATCAGGCCTAGGAGGAAATACAGAATTTTGTGTTTAAACATGAGTTCTAAAAAAAATTGCTCTATTACAAATATTCTTTACCTTCCACACTTCCCAAACCCACAGTATATAATAATAATTATAATAAATAATAATAGTTCTTAGCTAGAATTTATTTATAACATTATAAATTCATATTAATCTTTCTATAGCTGAAGACTATCTGCAAAACCATGACTAATACAGAACACAGCTGCCTTTTGAAAGTCAAAAGTAATACTTTTTAGATAGACTTAATAGAGATTCCTCCCCCTCCCTTGGCCAAAGAGTTAGTGTTGGAAAGAAAGGGCTAAAATATTCCATTTGCACTTTCACCATTCAGTTTCATATTTGCATAGCCTAAATAAACATCAAAATTATGGATGGTTTTCTGAATTACTTTGTTAAATTTTCAAGAATGCAAGCATTAAATCAAAAGTCCCTAGACCCTTGGCCAGAATTTAACAAATTATGCCCTCTATGAGATGCATATCAAAATATGATTTATGGATCTTCTTAGAACACTTGCTTTCATTAACTAATGTGCTCTGTTTAGACCGGTTCTGTGCTGCTCCCACCCTCCTTCCACCCCTGTCATCCAGCTACTGGTTTTACAGACCAAACAGCTTTAAGAGGAAAACCATTAAAAGGCCTCCAACAGGCCATTTTAAATGCCCCATCTTGGTACAAAGAGACCGTGGGATTATGAAGGCCATAGCAATGAAGTGTAAACTGCCAGGTCCTACCCAAGCTGGAAAGGCTTCAAGTACAGGCCTGAGAATCGAATGTGTATCTGTCATCCTAAATTCAGGTGGGGAGAGGGTCAACAGAGGTTAGCCAATAAGTGATAAATATTTTGGGGTGGGGTAGGGCATTTCCTAAGGCATGGAGAAATTTTGACTTGGATTAATGAAGGTATTAACCACATTAATAAGGTCACAGATTATTCTATCACAGATCTAGAGCTGGCTATCTATTCTAACCACCTCATTTTACAGATTAGAAAGTGGACAATAGGAAAGTTTAGTGACTTGTTCAAAATCTTGTTGTTCATTCATTTCAGTTTTGTCTGACTCTTCATGACCTCATTTGGGGTTTTCTTGACAAAGATACTGAAGTGGTTTGTCATTTCCTTCTCCAGCTCATTTTGCAGATGAGGAAACTGAGGCAAATGGGGTGAAGTGATTTGCCCAGGGTCACAGAGCTAGTGTCTGAGGCCAGATTTGAACTCAGGGAGGTGAGTCTTCCTCACTTTAGGCCTGACACTATCCGCAGCACCACCTCATTTTACAGATTATGATACTGAAACCAGGAAAGTTAAGTAATGTGCTCAATCACATAAGGGTGGGCGTGAAGTGGGACAAAAGAAGTGAGATCTGGACTAGACCCTCTGACCACCAAGCCAAATCTCCTTTCATAGAAGTACTGTCTAAAAAGCATCACAAACAATCCACAAATATCTAAGGAAATGACAATGTAACTTAAATACAATACAAGGAACATAAAGACAGCCTCAAGGAGGAACAAATAGGTTCCAAACAAAGCTATCCTGCAATTAATAGAGGTATTGATGATTCCTGCACTCCTAGCCTGGGCAAAATAGGGCAGTACCAGTCTTTAAATAAACAAACAAATAAATGAATAAGCGGGAAGTAGATGAGTGAAATAAGTGAATGGACAAAGAAATAAACAATGAAATCTGAGAAGCAGCATGGCCTCAGGGTTGAGTCCAATTTCCAGTATAGCCTGGTCCTATCACTCTAGGCAAGTCACTTAACCTTTCAATGTGCCCAGGCAATCCCCTAAAACTAAACTGAAGAGTGCAGGGATGTAGTGCAGAAGTTCTTAACCTTTTTTTGCAAGTCATGGACACCTTTGCCAGTTTTTTTCAGAATGCATGAAGTAAAATTAATAAGATTACAAAAGAAACCAATTCTATTGAA
>CM053627.1:169360684-169375996 GCA_028646595.1 Phalanger gymnotis
TTTTTTTTGCAAGGCTACTCTTATTGGAAATATCTCCATTAACCCTGGTTCTGTTAATTGTTCCCAGATATTTTTGGGAACTCTAAAAGACAGGAATGCTCCTGATAAGTGAAAAGACTTCATAGAGATGAGAGAGATTTTAGCAGGTCTAAAGTAAAATTCACTATGGCTAATTGCACCATGCTATTTCCTTACAACTTTTGTTTTTATGAACTATGACCAGGATCTGATGTCCTAGAAAAAGGGACAGCTGGTACTGACCTTTTGCCAGTGACTTACCATGTTGCCAAAGTAATTACCTTTTTTGGTCCTACATGTAAATATCTAAGAAAAGATTTTAATAAATTTTGTGTAAACAAACTAGTTTTGGAATTGAAGTTGTATACCCTTTGAGGATAATATTTATTTGGGGGGGAAAAAGGACCTATTATAGTATGTGGCTCTCAGGGGTGTCTGGTAAATACTTGTTGAAAAAGGAAATAATTTAATTGAACTCTGACTCAAGTGACAACAGACTGAGCTGAACGAGCAATCTTATTTGACTTACTTTGGTTTTTGTTACACTGATGGATACCACATGTCTGTCTTAAGTGTTTTATTTTTCTGGGTGGTTAGTAATTACTGCCATTATTGTCTGATATGGCAGTCCTCAGATAATGGCTATTCTGCTTATAATCAAATGAGAAAAAAGTTATTTTTGGCTTTGCTTATGGAAAAAAGAAGGCATTTTGTGAAATTGTGGTTTACAGGCCACTTAGCAAAAGGATTGATGGTTTCTTGGAATCATAATTTAAATTTTTCAAAAAAGAAATAGATGAAAGAAGTATTGCTGTAGGAATGAGGCAGTTTGTGACCCTGATGGAAACCCATGTGCCCTTTAAGTAGAAGCAATGGAATGGTAAGTCCTCCCATAAAAGGGTATGCAGCTATATTAAGAAAAACATGGAATGAATAGTGCATTTATTGCTCAGATGACTAAATTCTAATAATAACAATACCTTGCACTTATATATCATGTTGCAGTTTTCAAAGTACTCTCACAGACATGACAAGAAAATTTCAGCACACAAATTAAGCCATTCAAATACTGTCATATTTAGAAAAATCCATGTATGCATGGAACACAGAAAGGGGGCTGTCGATGCTGAGTAAGGAGAATTGCAGGTCACTAGTATTTTGGGTATTTATCTAAAAAAGTTTTAGTCACTTCGGGAGACCAAAATATTGAGCTTGATAATTTGTGATCATGTTTCCGTCACAGGCTACATTTTCATCTATGTTATAGAGAAAATTCCTGTACAGTTTGCACTAGTTTCTTATTGTGAACCTCTTCCACTTCCATCATAAAGATTCTTAGAGAGGTTCAATTTAAAATGCAGATAGAAAATTTTGTACTTTGAAAATTTTTCATTAGTAAATATGAGTTCTTTTTGAGATATAGTTACAATTTTTTGAACTGGTAGGCGTTTTCACCAGTGTGCTCAAATATGTGACTATGAATTTCTCTATTGGTCCTTTAACATCTATGCTGTTTAATGTCATTGTGTCTTCACTATCCTTAAGGAGCCAGTGACCACACTTCTTTAATCCCATTAGTGAGGCCTATAAAATGGAAAAGGAAAAAAAAACTTCCACAGCACATTTTCCAAAATTTAAAATTGGCAGAGATTTTTATGGAAAAATGAGTGAGGAAATCAAATTGAGATAATTTTAGTGAGTTTGCAATTTCCTTTGCAAAGGTGGTGTTTCTTTATATATATATATATATATGAAATATGTATATTTCAGGATGAAATATAGATATGAAATATGTATAATATTATACATGAGTGTGTTTTTAGCACCCATACACCTGCAAATGCTGAACACTCATTAAATGAATGTTAGTGACAGTCACATGAGTACCTTAAACACAGAAGCAAGTCTACAATGTAGTTGGTCAAAAATATTGATTCTTTTTTCAAAGTTTTGTGTAATTATCTTCTAATTTAAAAAAATTCCAATGATATGACCCTGCATTGATTTTTCTGTAATGTAGAAACCTTTATTTTAACATGCTTTTAATTTTTATGTTCAAGCTTTCTTTACAAGGGGACAAGGGCTAAAGATATCTCTCTCCTTTCTTGTTATTGGGTGGCACAGAAACAGGATTTTCTGAATGCAGTGTTTAAGTATTTGTCCATGAGCACCAGTATTTGTGGACTTATGCAGTGTTCTGTAGACTGCAAAGTGTTTAGTTACTCAGGGTTCTCCAAATTCGTTTGTGGTTGTGTACCCTTGAACATAAGTAATAGGAAAATATTCTGATTTTCATGTTAGAGTTAAGAGTATATGTTGTGTGTATTTATAGCACATTAGGAAACTGATAAGTATCTATACACGGGAGGACTGAAAAGCATGCTGGTTCTGGAATCAGAGGCCTTATGTTTGAATCCTGTCTTCTGATGCTGTGTAACTGAGCAAGTCATTTGACTTCTGTAGATCTTAGTTTCCTCATTTATGAAATGACAGGGTTGGATTAGAAGGCCCTCAAAGTCCCTGCTGGCTCCAATCTATGAGTGAGCCTGTGCATCTTTTCTCCTATGAGATTATAAACTCTTTGAGGGCAAGGATTGTGGCTTAACCATCTTTATATCACTCAGAGCACATAGAACATGCTCAATAGTTATTGAATGAGGGAATGGATGAATGGATGATAAAAGCAATATCCCGTAATTATGAACTTATTAATAATGAAGACTTGGATTTTTTGGTCCTTTGATTGAAAGACTAAGAACGTGTAAACTGTAGATGTTTATGGTAAGGGATTCCTTACTTCTGTTATGTGAACAAAATAAGTATCTAAGTACACCCACAGTAATCCTGGGAGTGTGCTGAGGGACTCTAGTCATTCTTTATAGCACATCTATGTCCGCTACACTTCTCAGGAATGCAAACATAAATATCATGGCCTTTGGCTGCATAGAGGTAGCCAGCTGCTGATTCATCAGCCCTTAGCTAGTTCCTTGGGTGAGGCTCTGTTCCAATACTCCAATTAATTAATTGTGAAAAATTCAAGGTTTAAAATAGGCAAGCCTAACTAGGTGCCTTTAATCCTAAGATCCTAAGGATTCTGAAGAATAGGGGCTGTTACACACACACACACACACACACACACACACACACACACACTTGAATTTCCATTAACAAGTATAGTCATTCAAATATATAAACACAGAGAAGAAAATAAGAAAAATCAAAATAAAAAAGAATTTGAATTTTATTATAATTTTGATGTCTGTAAACTTCCATTATTTATCAATTTTTAGTCCCAACCCCAAAGATATAGATACTTATAATGAAGATATATGTGCATAAATATTCATAGTGAATATATGTATATATTCTTATGGTAAAGATATTCATATGTGTATATTTACATTTACTTTAATACAATGTCTATTTTCATGATTCTTTTCACTTTTGTGTATCTATCACTATTTTTTATTGCCTTTATACAGCTGTGGTCAGTATATATAATATATGATATGTATTTATTGTAATATATACTTTATTACTATAGCTCAGCTTTCTTCACTCTGCATCACTTCATTTAAGTCTTCCCAGATATCTTTAAATTCCTCATTTTTTTATTTATGTCATAATTATGTTACATTCATATACCATAATTTGTTCAGCCACTCCAGTTACTGAAAATCTAATTTACTTAGGGATTTTTGCTTTAGAAAATAGTGCTGTGACCAATAGCTTTGTACACCTACATCTTTTTTTCTCCCATCAATAACCTCCTTGGAATATATGCTACTAGCAGAATTGCCCGTATAAGAGATATGTGCATTTTTGTAACACTTTTTGTATAATTCCACATGGTTTTCTAGTGAATGATTTGTGGTTTCACCTTTTGGCATAGCAGCATGCCTGTTTTACCACAGCTACATGATAATTTTATCTGTTCCATTTTTTCTTGTTGAAGATACTAACCAATGGTTATTGACTTCTCTGTTCTATTTTTCAAAAAACCAGTCACAACAACAACAGCACACACACACACACATTCCACTATATTTGCCAAGAATATGCCACTAGAGGAACCAACCCTGGTTATTATTCAGGCAGTGAATATTTGAGTATTTTTTCCTCACTACAGTGTCTCAGTAGGTTAATTTTTCTTTTACCACATTGCCAGACTTTGGTAGTACAGACTCATTGGGTAGGGGGAAAAGAAGCTACATTAACAAAAAAATACAGCAGTGCCTGTTTTCACTGTTGCAAATAAAATTCAGTCAGTAAAATCATTAAGGCACTAATATGAAGCCAGGGGTAGAAATTAGTATTATGCTTTTTTCATGTCTTTGTTGGATGACTCCCAGATAAAACCCCAAAGAAGCATACATTTTAATTTATAGAGAAAAAAATTTTTTTTTTGATCTGGTGTTTTAAGTGGGTGTTTTGCAAGCAACAGGAGAAAGAGTACTAAACCGCAATTACTTACTGCAAATCACCAGTTGCTAGACATACAGCTTACTAATTGTGTACTAATAAGCTTTAGTAAAGAAAAAGGTAGTGAAAATAAAAGCATTGGTCCCCTTACTACTTTTATAAACATGGATGCATGTGAAGAAGCAATGCAGCTATTATATGGCAGTATAGGTTATATGTGCCCATACATTCTCCAAATGTTTGTGGAGCGACCAGTTCCAGAATTGGATAAGGGGGTTTAGGCTCTCCCTCCCTGATGATTTTTGGTGAAAGATCACCAGCCATGATCTCGTAGTCCTTTTACTAGAGATTTCACAAGCCTGCAAAATTACTTCTAAAGTACAGATCTGTTTATACACAAAGCAAGACATGAAATAAATTAAATTGAGAGTTACACTTAGCTGTACTGGCCTGAGGAAAGTATTTTCCATTTGTGCTCAATAATTTCCCTCAAAGTGGTGGTATTTTCTTGGGCCAGGGGTGACAAATGGCAGGGGGAGGGAGGTTAGAAATTGTCTAGAAGAGGTGGATCAGTATCTGAGAGTGCTTGGCAATACTACAAGTGACAAGATGAACTAATTAAGAAAATATCTGGTGTATAATTTTTGTCTACCGCTCTAGGAAGAAAAATATGTACCAATCAATTGAAAAATAAATATTTATTTGTTAAGTGCCTACTATGTGCCATGCACCGTGCTAAGCACTTTATAATTATTATTTTCTTTGATCCTCCCAACATCCCTGGTATGTAGGTGCAGGTAGGTTAAGTGATTATTTGCCCAGGATCACACAGCTAGTAAGGTGTGCGAGACTGGATTTGCCTGACTCTTTGTGACCTCATTTGGTGTTTTTTTGGTAAAGATACTGGAGTGATTTGCCATTTCCTTTTCCAGTTCATTTTACAAATAAGGAAACTGAGGCAAACAGCATTAAGTGACTTTGCCCAGGTTACACAGCTAGTAAGTGTTTGAGGTCAAATTTGAACTCAAATCTTCCTGACTCCTGGCATGTCCACGGTGCCATCCATTTACATTGTTTATATATACTATGAGTTCTGCTTTTCTCTACATCAGATGGAATAAAATTTCCCATGCTTCTTTCTATTCATTATATTTGTCATTTCTTCATAGTGCAGTAATATTCCATTAAAAAATATGGTACCATCATTTGTTGAATCACTAAATTTTATTTTCATTTTTATTATTGTTGCTATTTATTCTCGTTGTCTTCTTTTAGCTGGAGTTCAGTTAGAAATAGTGCTGGAAAAAGTCTCTATCTTGCTATTATTCTTTTACATTAAGTGGACTATGGCTCTAGACTACAGCCCGAGTGAATAAAATGCCTGCTTTGTGAAACTGAGTAGAAGTGCCAGGTTGTGAGCTCATCTTCTATAGGCTCAATCAAAGCATCTTTGGGCTTTATTATGAGGATCATATCTCACATTTCTACAAACTTCTAAGGTGTTCAGAACACTTTCCTTACCATTTGTAAAATGGATTCAACTATAATTTTTAATGTGTTATGAACAATGCAAAAAAACCCCAGAGAAATAATGAGGATTGGCTCTGGGATTTATTTTAATTTGTAAACTTAAATAGAATAATAAAAGTGCTGAAAGAAAAATCCCACACGCTAATTTATTACAGCATTAAGCACCAAAACCTTCAAAAAATTTCAGCAGTTTTGGATGGAAGTCTATCTAAAATGTGTTGCATAGCACCATTCCATCTTAAACAATAAGTATTACAGAGCATAGTGTAAATTTTCCTTGATGACATAGGGTTATCTCAATTAGGGGATTGAACTGTAATACAGTTATGATCTGAGGGGCTTTTGATGTGCATTGCCCAAACATTAAATGGACCTGCTTTCTAAATATATTTTGCATTCTTATAGGAGCTTTGTTCCTATTAGATTTTCTACTTGATTCTGACTGCTGTGGGTACACTGTTTTTTTTCTAATTAATCACTCTATATTTTCTAAGTTGGGATTTTTAATCTGCTATGGGGTAGGATATGAGATAGCCAACACTGTTAGAATTGTGTCCAAAATAAGAGCACATAGAAACTGAGTGAGGGTGAATGCACTATCTTTCAAATAAAGTTTATGAGTTTTGGTACTTAAATTTTATGGCATGATGCCCTTTTCTTTTCTTTTCCTTTCTTTTCCTTTCTTTCCTTTTCTTTCCTTTCCTTTCCTTTCCTTTCCTTTCCTTTCCTTTCCTTTCCTTTCCTTTCCTTTCCTTTCCTTTCCTTTCCTTTCCTTTCCTTTCCTTTCCTTTCCTTTTCTTTTCTTTTCTTTTCTTTTCTTTTCTTTTCTTTCCCGCCTGGAGGTCTTTTGTTGTTAGTTACAGCCAGTTTCTCAGCTGTGTTCTGGAGAGCAGAATTTGGCACTTAAGTATTCTCTGAATAACTATATTGATGGTGTACCTTAAATTTAAAACAAGCAAAACAGATTTTCAGTAAGAAATTGTTAGAACTTTATATTTCTCATTGCTCATGCATCATATTTTACTAAAAAATGTAAAAAGGTAGAGAGAAGATAGTAAGGCAATTCAATAGTTTTACTATTTTTGAGAATCCAGAATACCCTTTATTTGAACAAAATGAAATTTTCATGACACGGAATAGATCAAATCTTTATTTTTTGTTTAGTATTTTTTTGAGCAAAATAAGCAAAAAAAAATACAGACAGAAGACAACAGTCATAGCTGCAAGTTTATTTCAAGACACAAAATGATTCGCTTGCTTAAAAAATTATTTTGACAAAGCTAGGTTAATTATTGTTAATCATTAAAGATTTTAGCTATTTAAAAGGTCATTTTAAAATCCATCTTCAAGAGTTTTCTATCTCATTCACCTTAATTCAGAAATCTCATGACTGGGAAATCCATGTATTGATAATCTATCTGTAGTTAATTTTAAGGTTTATAATAACTTTACATAATAAAAAGGCGCCTCTGGTGTTCTCTAAGTAAAATATAAAATTATGCAGCCTAACTTTGATTATCTCACTTAACATGTGAGGATTTTTAAAAATCACTAGTTGCAAAAAAAAAAAAAAGATTGCAGTGATGGAGGACCGGTGAATTCCATATCCTGATGTTATGAGTTCAGATCCCATATAAGTTGCATAGTATCACACCCACAAAAAAAAATTGAAAAATCATCTACTATACCCTTACCACTAGATAGCCATCACAAAAGATATGTGGTTGTTTTGTTTTGTCAAAAGAAGAGATATAATAGGGCATGGTGCAGAAACACAAAAAACACTCTGTGACAATCATGCTATCCTACTTATGGTCAGAAGCAGCCTTTTTCTACATAAATGGTGTGGTATATTGTCATTAGACTCACATTGGGGAAAATTCAATTCTCATTATAAATAAAAGATTTGGAAACTATACCATGAAAATCAATTCTAAAAATGTAAATATTTATGTTTACAAAATTTTAAGTTAAGTCATAATTCATGCCAAGTGATTTAGGCTTTATTTTAAAATATTTTAATTGTATCTGCATTGTTTTTTATGCAAAGCCATTTATTAAAAAAGTCATGTAATTTCATACACTGAAGGGAAAAAATGAAGAATTTTGAGTAAGATGCCCCCTTTCATTTTCTGGAGGTAGACTATGAATCGTTGTTTTGATCATGCTTTTCTGTATCGAAATTTTCAAGGGTGAGAGATTAAACATATATCTCGTATGACATCCAGAAATGTAGGTAGATGAGCTTCCCAAAGAATGAAAGTCCAGTGCTCTGTTACAATCCTATTGATATCCAGTCTTAAATGTTCGTTACTATCATGAATATCAATCTAAATTCTGTCATTATAGTGATATTAGTAAGCAAAAAGCAGTATTGTTAGCTACTAACATGTTTTCCAATTAGAAAGTTTTTCTTAATTAAAAGACCTCTATCCCCCCCACATCAGATTGGAAGTGATAGACTTTGTGTACCATTTCATATTGCCAATTTTATATTAGCGTGGAATGTTTTTACTGACCCAATGTCACATTGTCTTTCTTGAATCATTCCCTAGATAGTTGAATTAAATCTACAAAGAGCATAACTTAAGTAGATCTATAAATTTCCTTCATCTGGAATAGTGGATAGAACCAGTAGATCCACTCTACCCCTTGCATGTTCCCATTAGGATGACACCATCTATACTAAGAGATAGACCCGTGGACCATACTTTTAAATTGTAGAATACTGGGCCCAGAATGATATTGCCAATCGGCAATTTTCGTTATAGAACACTGTTTGAAAAGTATTCAAGGCTACTGATTTATCAGGGAATAATTGCAAATAAGGTGCATTTCTCCCATTCTCAGATTCTTCTAAGCCAGTATTAAGATAAGTTTCTACCACCATTTTTTTAAACAAAGAGTTTTTGTGCTCCTGTATTGGCAATTAAGGTGGGACTTTTTTTTTTTTACTGTTTTCTCTTTTAGAGTACTAAAGCAACCAAGTGCCTTTGATTAAGGCTTACTAGGTACAAAGCCCCAGGCCCACACCCTTTTGCTGACTAGGTGTGAAGTGTGAAGAATCTTGAAGCCTTTGGGCCCCAAGAAGGGTATATTAACCCAGAGGTTAGTATTTTGTTTGGGCCTCTCACTTACTGGAAGAGTGTTGTGTGATTTGACTAGATTCGGGGCAGCCATTGTTAAGAGCCCAGTTAGGCTCCCCCCTGCCCCAGCTTTGGAAAAACCCAGATGTCGATGCTTTTCTGGTAACTATGTATATTGTGATTTGGTTAGACAGAAATGTTGGTCTGTTTATATTTTCTCTGTTTGTAATTTCTGTTTGTATTTGCACTGAACCTCAGGGTGCTGGCTTTTCCCCCCTGAACTAAGTGAATGATACATGTGTTTGATTAAAGTGAGACACCCTTAAGGTTGCTTTACTTAGAAAAGCAGATCAAAGGAACCTGTGCTGGCAGCGCTTGTTGCTGGGCTTGTTGGGTCTTACACCCCTACAGCAGCTGCTAGCAACATTATTGTTACAGCTCCATAACCAACTAGTATTATGGCTCCGTCTCAAATATAGATCTTGGCTTTTCTACCAAGTATTTTCGGTATTATCATCTAACTTTAAAATGTAACAAAATGCATAGGAAGTAATACAAAATAATTTGAAGAGAAAATGAGTACTATTACCTAGGATGATTAACAAAGGCCTCATAAATGAGATGCCCCTGATATATGCTTTGAAGAGAGCTAGGCTCTCTTCTGATGTAAATTTAATCTCTCACACTTGAAAATTTTGATATGGAAGAGCATGACCAAGACAATGATTCATAGTCTTCCTCCAGAAAATGAAAGGGGGTCTCTTACTCAAAATTCTTCATTTTTTTTCCTTCAGAGTATGAAATTATATGACTTTTTTCATAAATGGCTTTCCATCAAAAACAACACAGATACAATGAAAACATTTTTAAAGTAAACCCTAATTCACAGAGGATGAATTGTGAATTAGCTTAAAATTTTGTAACTGTTAAATTAGCAGAGAGGAAAAACCATGTTTCAGATATAGAGGACCACTTGATACAGACATATCTATAGACTACAATAGGCTGAGCGTGAAGAAGAGGATTATGAAATGACCAGAAAAGTAGGTGAGAAACACCTTGTAGAAAGCTGTAAATATGAGACTGTGAAGCTTGTATTTCACCCTAGAGACAATAAGGAACTATTGAACATTTTTGTGGAAAGAGTGGTTATTTACAAAGACGGGTTGACATTTTAAGAATATCTTCAACAGCTTTGAGGAGGTTTAATTTGTACAAGGAGATCCATTAGGAAACTCTTGCAGTAATCCAGGTGAGAGGTGACAGCCTGAACTGGGCTAGAGGATTTATGAGAACAGAAAATGGTGTGGATTTGAGAGATTATGTGGAAGTCGAATCGCCAAAACTTGGCACTTAATTAGATTGAAGGTTGAGAGAGAAGGAAACTTGAAGAATACCTTTTAGGTCATGAGCCTGGATGACTGGATAGATGGTAGTGCCATCAACAGAGCTGGAGAGGTTTGGAAGAGGAGTGTGTTGGAGCAAAAATATAGATCTCTCTTTTGGACATGTTGAATTTGAGATGCCTAAAGGATATCCAGGTAGAGATATCTAGCAGCCAGTTAGCGATATGGAACTAAAATTAAATAGATAGATAGATAGATAGATAGATAGATAGATAGATAGATAGATAGATAGATAGATAGATAGATAGATATGGAACTAAAATTCAGGAGAGTGATATACATATCATATATATGTATATATATATGTATGTATATATATAGGGCTAGCTAATTAGAGGCTGAACATGGACAGAAGGGAGTCATTTACATTGAGATGATGACTGAACCCATGGGAACTGATAATGGAGCATAGAGAAATAAAGAGGGCCCAGGTTAGAGCCTTGGGGGTTACTTACAGTTAGTGGATAGGAGGATGATAAACTAGGAAATGAGACTGAGAAAAAGCAGTTAAACAGGTAAGAAGAGAACCAAGACAAAGAGTAATTTTGTGAAAACCAGGGTGGAAGAGAATGTTTAGGAGGAAGTCTTAGGTGGTTTTAAGATTTATAGGCAATCTTAGAAGGATGAGGATTGGATAAAGGCCTTTGGATTTAAGAGAAAGAAGTTTTTACTCTGTAAGGTGGCATAATGAGTGTGTATTATTTTCTTCACTACTGTATTCATGCTTTTGATCATGAGAAATTTACTCTTATATGTAAAGTTGTACATTATTAAGTCATGAAATAATGGAGCTAAAGAGATATTGTCTAGTAACTTCTTTATTTTACAGATATGAAAACTGAAGCCCAGATTTAAGTACTTCGCCCAAAGTAACATAGCTAGTAAGTTAAAGCTGTGTCTTTTTTTAAAAAAAATTACATTTAGAATTTCTTTATTTATAGTGATCTTAAATAATACTTGCGGATGAGAAATTAGTGCAGAGAAAATCAAATCAGATAATAGTACACCACAAATAGATGTTAGGTCTGAACACAAGTTCCTTAATACTTGAAAATAAGTTACAGATCACTACATTAAGAATTAATAGTTGTTTTTAATGCAGCTTGTATAAATTATTTAAGACATTCTTTCCCCCCTTTTTTTCAAATTAAATGAACTGAATTCAAATTTAAAACCTATTTTTTTTGCTTTTTAGTAATTATATTTAAATTAATCATTTTCATTTCATTAAGTACCACAACAATTTTCAGTCACTCCCTAAATCTTTACCAAGATTCTTTGTCCATTCTTTGTCCATTCATTTTCATTTACCCTCCCTCCATTTACCCTACCCTCATCTCCCTCCTTTTTTTACACTAGCCTTATGTTAAGTGTGTTCTATCTCTGTAACCTCAGAATGATACCATCTTCAGGTAGTAGTATATGTTTATGCTGATTTCCAAAAGAATGTTGTTTAGAAACAGAGGTTTGGGTTGTTTTATTTTTTAGAAAATCATATGACTTGTAAAATATTTTTGAACAGAACTCTTAATATCTATAGAGCTGTGCAAGTGAAAGAGATTCTTGTATGGAATATTTTGCAGGCTTAAGACCTGTCTTTTACAATTACTCTGCAGTTGACCCTTTAGTCCTATTTTGAGTTACCAGATGAAAATAAGGTTTCCCTTCGAGTGGTGGTTGCTAAGGGCAACTGGTACTGACGCCAAAAGATGAATACTCTACCTCCTTAGTATAATGCCTACTTTGTGAGCTAAATAAAGAGCTAAATTGTGGAGAAGGAAGTTGGATAAATGTGAAATATCAGGAGAGCAAAAACAAGATTATTAGAAACATAGAATTAAAAAAATAAAAATTACTCTTAGGATGTTTGATAGCAACTGCCTGGCAGCCTGATCTGTTGGACACTTTGCTCTTCCACCCAATGTGGCCAGAAAATCAATATCATTCCATTGGCCAGTACATTTCCTTTTTCCTCAACTCGGAGCAAATTAATTATTTTCTCCTGGACATGTGTATGTTAGCAATATATAAGGACAAGCATCTCTTGGTTTGAAAGGAAAAAATATATTATTAATACAACTACTTGAATGGTAGGATTTACTGTTTGGGAAATTTGGGGTAGATAGACTTATCAGTCACTAATGGATAAAGGCTACTAGGTAATAAGTTGTGTGTGTGTGTGTGTGTGTGTGTGTGGTTTTTAAAATACCTTAGCTTGTTAAGTCTAAGTACATGATGTAGTTAGACTTCTATATTTTCTTTCTCCAACTAAAACTATACCATTAACTTTTACATTGATAATAGTGGAGTCTTCATAGTGACATCTTAGTCTGCTGCTATTGTTGAATGGTCCATTTCTAGAAATCTGATTTTGCTCATGATAAGCTATGCCATAGTGATTGTCCCCTAGGAGGGGCAAAAAGCTCTTTATTTTTTGGTGGACTAACATAGAAGAACTGAATGAACAATGTATCAATAAAGAAGCAATAATAATAGAATTAAAGTAATGGAAGGCACTATTGGTTATTTAATCTACGCTATCACCTATGAAAACTTAAAATATCCTAGCACTTATGTATCTTATTTGCTATTATTGAATCCTGAATATAAATTAGTAACTAAGAGTAGAAAATATAGCCATCTTCTGACTCTCTTAGTTTGGCAAGAGAAATTTGTAGTAGTTGCTTCTAGTAATTTTCTTTCATCTTTTGCTAAAATCATAGTTATTTCAGAAACAGCATTCAATTTTGAAAGCAAGAGAGGGAAAGATGAGTTATTGTTCTGTAAATAATGATACTACATTTTTTAAAATGAGATCATTCAATTCTAATCAGTTGTACAAAACTTTTATTGTATGCCCACATGTTCAGCAGTAAAATTCGTACTAGATGCTAAGGAAACAGAAAGGAAAATAATACATTCCTTTTCCTCTAGGGGCTTACAATTTAATGGCCAGGAGTGGCAGAGGGTGGGGGGGGAGGGATGAATGTATGTATATATTCATGATACACTGTTGAATGTGAAAAGAGCAAAGAAAGGTTACAGGCAAAGTAAAATAAGGAGTAAGACAAAGGAAAAATTACTTTCCCTTAGGAGAATCAGGGATGACTTTATGGAGGAAGTAGCACTTCAGTTGGGCCTTGAATGAAGAGAAGAATTTCAACAGGAAATTACAAAGAGGGAATGTATTTCTAACTGGGAAGACTGATTGTGCTAACTGAGGGAAGAGAGAAAAGACTAAGTGTGAGAAGCAGTCACCAAGTAGTCCATTCTATCCAGAGCATGTACTCTCTCCTCATCATTGCCTTTAAGAATCTTGACTGTCTTCAGGGTGCTGTTGAAGGGCTAATTCTTCCATGGAACCTTCCCTGGTCCCTTGGTTGAAAATATTCTCTTGAAACATTTCTAGAGTACTTTGTCGTATTTCTCTTTGCCACCCATAACTTCTTTAATTTATTTGTTCTCATTTATTTATTTATTAATTTCTGAACTTATGAAATAAAACATGCAGTTCCATAACATAGTACAATAGGAAAAAATAGATGATTGCACATGAAAGTGCAACTTGCTATTCCTTTTAAATAAAGCTATCATGTAAATGTCTTTTTTTCTTCCCTCCCCCCTGCCCTAGAGATGGCTACCATTAGACATTCCTGTGTATACATATACAAATATACATATCCATATATTCATATGTAAAATTAGTGGCTACATTCGAAGGTGTAATGCAATTCTTTGCATTATGATATTTAAATGTGTAGTGCCTAAAACATTATATGGTATATCACATATTAATTTTAACCTATCAAAAGGGTGATTATGTCAGTCATTTTTCAAACTATACTAAGTGCTCTTATAGTGCCAGCAATTCCAGGAAATCAGGTTAAACTAGATCACTTCAATTGTCCCTCCAAGCCCTCAGAGGCTGTGATCCTACCTACCAGCAGGTAACTTGGAGCAAAGAACTAGAAAAGAATTTAGAGGTTTTGTGGCTTAATCTTTACTGAACCTTCATTACTATGAGATAGTAAAGCCAATAAGATGTATTGTATAACTGTAGTTTTGGAAGCTAGGTAGCCCCCAGTGGATAGAGTGCTTGGCCTGGAATCAGGAAGACTCAGCTTCCTGAGTTCAGATCTGGCCTCAGACACTTGTTAGCTATGTTACCCTGAGCAAATCTGAGTTACTTTACCCTGTTTGCCTCAATTTTCTCACCTGTAAAATGAACTGAAGAAGGAAATGGCAAACCTCTCCAATATGCCAACAAAACCCCAAATGGGGTCAGAAGAATCAGACATGACTGAAACAATTGAACAACAATGAACACTGTAATTACATTTGTAAAGACTCGTATTCAATAATATTAATGAAACCACAGTTATCCTTTTGTTAAAGCTATTGCAGAGAGTGATTCTTTCCAATAGTCATTTTTCTTTAATATTTACTAATACATATTTCCCATGCAGACTCTTCTTCTGCCAGGTAACAAGCCAGAGCATATGCTACTTGTGGTCTACTTTTAACTTTAATTTAATCATACATGTTAAAATGAAAAGAATGAATACTATTCAATCAATGAAGATTCTCAAGGGTTATGACACTTTTGTACAAGCTCTGGCTGATTCTACAAGTCTGAAAAGGTTTCATATATGGGCCCAATGAGCAACTCAATTGTTCAAGTACTAATTTAATTAAGTTTGGATTCTCATCACTGGGACAGCTGTTTGATGACCATTTTATTTGGAGGGGTCATAACTCTAGAGGGAACTCTACTAAATTATATAAAGATGGTGGTCTCTCCCAGTAGAGGGAGTACCCACCTTAATGAAATTACAGGTGCTTGGGGGGGG
>CM053627.1:169376496-169426644 GCA_028646595.1 Phalanger gymnotis
CAAGACGGGGGGGGGGGGGAGAGGGGGATGTGAGGGGAGGGGGGTGACGGAGGGGAGGGCAGACTGGGGAACAGGGCAACCAGAGTGTATGCCATCTTGGAGGGGGGGGTGGAGATGGGGAGAAAATTTGTAGTTCAAACGCCTGTGAAAATCAATGTTGAAAACTAAACATATTAAAAATAAATTTATTTAATGATAAAAAAAAATAAGAGTAGTCTTGATGGGAATTTTACCACTGAGAACATGCATGGGTAATATCCGGAGGAGGAACATAGGAGGGCTGGAGCCAGATGGTCTAGGAGAGAGTTAGTGTCAGATCTGACCTGTGTATTTTGGATTTGCTAGAGAGCATCATATAATGTTGTCATATTAAGGGTAGATTGGTGCAGTAAAGAGAGGGACTGGCTTTGTACTCAAGAACGCCTAGCTTCAATTCTGCCTCTTACTATTGCACAGTGGTACAAGGAACTTAGCCTCTCAGTGCCCTAGACAATTTAAAAACTATGTTTTGCCAATGAGCTAGGGCTATATAGGAGAGAGTTTCCACAATAGGAATTCTTCACCCCAATGGAATCACAAGCAGCTAAAAAAAATCAGAGTCAAGATATGCAGTATCTCAACCTCATCAGTGATTTGAACCATACGATATGTAGATAGAGATGGGATCACCAGAATAATTCTATATTTTCCTTCCAGCCTTAACTACTGTAGATGGATGACAAAAACAGTTTCCGATGGACACTTTTAGCCAAATTCTATTAGGTGGCCCCATCTAGATAACTGCTTAAGCACATGAAAAAAGTTATTATTGTGAAAAAAATCCAAACTCCATAATGCCTAAAGAACAACACTTTGAACATACATGTTTTAGTCAATAATAGCCAGCATATTTGGTCCTTTAACACTTTATCTTAGTGCATTCTAATGAAAATGAAAATAACAATTAAAACGTAACAATTTTCTGGGGGAAATCAATATTTTCAAAAAGATCAAGTATGAAAGTATTATTGCAAACATTTTTAAACTTGAAAGAAGGTATTATAGATTATTGCACAGAGAAATAAAATTCCAAACCCCGAAACCTACATCTAGTTGTCTCAAAAGTATCACTAAATTCAGTTCAGTCAATCTATTAACATGTAGTTAGTAAGCTCCTTCTCTGTGTCAGATATTGTGCTAGATACTAGGGATAAGACCAAATGATGGTGGAATTTACATTCCATCAAGGAGAAAATGTGTACACATTAGATGTTTACAGCAGCTCTCTTTGTCATGGCAAAGAGCTGGAAATTGCAGGGATGCACATCAATTGGGGAATGGCCGAACAAATTGTAGTATATAATTGTGATGGAATACTACTGTGCTATAAGAAATGATGAGGTCGATGATTTAAAAAAAAAAACATGGAAAGACTTGCATGGAATAATGAAAAGCAAAATGAATAGAACCAAGAAAATAGCAGTATTGTTTTAAAAACAACTTTGAATGAATAAATTATTTTCACTATTATAAATACCAAAATTAACTATAAGAAGAAAGAAGCGATCAGCATCCAGAGAAAGAACTGATAAATAGAATAATTTTACACATAAATGTACTCATGCATATATGTGCATATATGTATACCTATTTGTGTCTAATGGTAGCCATTTCTAGGGCAGAAGTGGGGAGAGGGAAGAAAAAAATATTTACCTGATAATTTTGTTATGTGTTTGAAAGGAACAGCAAATTGTGCATAGCAGATTTGCAGTTTTCATACGCAATCATCTTTTTATTGTACTATGCTTTTTCATTCCATAATTTAAAGACAAAATAAAAAGATATAGAACTTTAGACAGAATTAATACAAAATAATACAAGATAGAGAAATAGAAGGTAGTTAGAGATGGATGACATTAGTTGTTGTGGAGATGAAGAAAGGCATGAAGAACTACGATTCAGGGGGTGGAGCCAAGATGGCAGAGTAAAAGCAAGGACTTGCTTGAGCTCTCCCCCAAATCCCTCTAAACACCTGTAAAAAATGATTCCAAACAAATTCTAGAGCTACAGAACCCACGCAATGAGAGTGAAACAAGTCTCCATCCCAAGATGGCCTGGATGGTTGCTGGAAGGGTCCATCCCACCTTGCTGGGAGTGAAGCATGCAGCGTGGGCCACACCAGCACAGATGAGGCTGGAGCAGACTAAGCAAAGCAGGCCTCAGGGCACTGCTGTGGCCCAGATTTCTCAACCCACGAGTCAAAGACAACTTAGCAGGTCAGTGGGAAAACTGTGTTGAACCTGAGTGAGAGAAGGGTGTGGTTTGGTCCCAGGGTGGAGGAGGTGGCTGCAGCAGTTACAGCAGTACTGACTGCTTCCAAAGCTCCAGGCCCACAGATGGTGGAAGGATCAAGTGGCTAATCAGAGCGGAAGTGCATGGATCTCTTTGCTGGCACTGAGGCAGGATTCTCTTGCTTTTGCCCTGCTTGGATCTGGGTCACAGTTCTGGTTGGCAGTCCTGGGGTGAGGAAGAATGCTGGTGTGGCAGAGCTTGTGGTAGCTGTGCAGAGGGAGTCCTCCTAGCAGTTCCAAGGCAAAAAGAGTGCTTGAGGTCACTCAAAAACCAGAGCACAGACAAGTAGAGGAATCAATACCCCTCCTTGGATCATACCATCTCAGAAGAACTGAAAATTTGCAGGTGCCTACAAGTAGCTCAGAAAACAGCAGCGCAAAACCCCTGAAGCTTGGGACAGAGCATTCTCCACTGTGGAAGCAGAGTCATACCTTGAAAAAGAGCTCAAAAGTCAAGTAATTGTCTGGGAAAATGAGCAGAGTAAAAAAAACTGACTATAGAATCTTACTTTGGTGACAAAGAAGATCAAAACATATAGCCAGAAGACAACAAAGTCAGAGATCCTATATCAAAAGCCTCCAAGAAAATATATGAACTGGTCGGTCACCAGCCATGGAAGAGCTCAAAAACAATTTTGAAAACCAAGTAAGAGCAATAGAGGAAAAATTGGGAAAAGAAATGAGAGGGATACAAGAAAATCATGAAAATGACTCAACAGCTTGCTAAAGGAGACCCCAAAAATACAGAAGAAAATAACACCTTAAAAATAGACGTTATTGTTGCTTGGTAGGCTTTCCCATCTTAGGGATTCTTGGTATACATTCAATACGGACTGACCCTCAGGGTAATTGACTTAGTACTATCACGATGTGCTTTATTCTGAAGTTTTATTTTATTGTAACATGATAATGATTTTAGCATATGGCAGAGGCTCTTAACCTTTTTGGTGTCATGGAGCCCTTTGGCAGTATGGCGAAGCCCATGGACCCAAAATAATGTTTTTAAATGAATAAAAATAAAATTTATGGAAACAAATCACTTAAAATTGAAATGTAACCATCAAAATATTTTAAAATAAATTTGCCGTATAGTAATATGCCTAGTGGCAGGACTAATAACTATAGTGATTTCAATCAAGGTAGTGATGAGTGTAAAAGATATCTCGAGATATCTGCAATAATATATTGTGGTATCTGCAATAATATGAGAATATGATTTCTAATAGTGACAAAGTCTCAGGTACTAATGATACTTTTATGATTTATCTATATTTTAATTGAAGGAAACGTGATATTTTAGAAATTGGGAGGAGGAAAATATGTGCTTCTTGACATCCAAGTTTGTGGACCCCCTAGAGGCCCATGTACCCCAGAGTAAGAACCATTGGCACAGAGGGAGATGAGATTTGCACAATCTAGAAAGAAGTGAGAAAACAAAATGCCTCTATGGTTGGTCAGAGTGGTTTGCCAAAATAATCAATCGAGGACTCTACTAGAAAAAGTTCCTTCCTAGCCTGTAAGGTCTCATATCTATCAAACAAGCAAGCAAATACTGTATTAATTAAGCACTTACTATATGCCAGGCCTAGAGAAACAAATATACAAGCGCAATAATCCTTTCCTAGGGGAAGACAATGTTTTACAGATAAGCATATATAGGATGTATAAAAATAAAAACACAGTCATGCATGAGGAAAAGGGAAAAGAACTGATGACTGGGGGAAATCAGGAAACACCTCTTAATGGTGGTGGCACTTGAGCTGAGCCTTGAAGGAGATTATGAATTGTAGGAAGTCACGACAAAGCGGGAGAGCATCTTGTGTATGGGGGAGAGCCTGGGCAGTGACAGAGATGTTGCAGGTGGAGGCTGTATACATGGAATAGCTGGTAAGCCATAATGAGGGGTAAAGAAATAGATTCCAAAGGACTGTGTGTGGCAGCCCTACCCAGGTACTAGAACTGAGTTAACATCGAGGCACTGACTAAGAAGGAGAGAATGAGGCAGAAGAGACTATGGAGAGAAGGCAAATGCCCTATGTCTGCTGTTAATGACCAGAGTTAAACTATAAGAATTTTCATAAAGCGTTAATTTTTTCATCTCTTTGAATGGGAGGTTTCTATAATAATCTCAATGTGCGAGGGGGTTAAATAAATCCCTTGTCTTCGGTGTCATAGGGTATAAAAACTCTGGAAAGCTAAGGTACAAATGACAATTCAAAATCTGATAAAGATATGAGTGAGCTGAGACCTGGTGGGGGCAATAACAGTAGGGTTTTGGAGTATATCAGGTCTCTCCCTTGATGACATGGCCTCCCTCCTCCACCTCCATCTCCCAAACTTTTTGGCAGAAAATCACTAACATAAAAGAAAAGAAAATATGCTTCACTCTGTATTCTGAGTCAAGCAGGCTTTCTTGGTGGGAGGAACCACAAGTGTGTAACCATCATACTTGGCAAAATAATTGTTACAGTTCTGACATTAGAGTTTTAGTCATTTTTTAGTCATGTCTGACTCCTTGTGACCCCATTTGGTTTTTTTTTTGGCAAAGGTATTGGAATGGTTTTCCATATCCTCCAGCTCATTTTACAGATGGGAAGACTGAGGCAAACAGAGTTAATTGACTTGCTCAGGGTCACACAGCTAATAAGTGCCTGAGGCCACATTTGAACTCAGGATGATGAGTCTTCCTGACTCCAGGCCCAGCATGCTACCCACCGTACCATCTAGCTGCCCTACATTAGAAAACCTGAGTTGACATCTCACCTCTGATGATCATTACCTTTGTGACCTTGGGCAAATCTTAACTTCCCTCAGCCTCAGTTCTCCGCTTTGTAAAATAAGACTTGGACTAGATGATCTCTGAGTTTCCATTAGTTCTAGAACTACAATGATATAGTGATTATGGTCTTCCTGACTGCAAGGCTAGCACACTTTCCACTATGCCATATTATCTCTCTCTTTAAATGGAGATAATATTTGTAAAACACTCAGCACAGTGCTTTACACATAGGAGGCATTATATAAATGTTAGCCTACTATTTTTATTATTATTATTTCTCTCTACACACAATTAAATGACAACAAAATCATGGATGATCTTAGATATTGATTGCAAAGTCTCATATTGCATACCCCTCCCAATTTGTTTAATTACTTCACTACCATTCTGTTCACTCCCTATCTACTTCTAAGGAATTTCACTATTCTAAGGAACTTCGCTATCGGCACACACATAAGCGATCTCAAGATTTTTTTTTAATAAAAAGTAGCTACTTCTTGCAGAAAAAATGGAAACTCCTGCTGGAAAGTTGCCATTTATGAAATCACAATTATATAACTATAATTTCAAATGTAACTGCAGATAGAAAGGATGATGATTAAAGATAGGATTTTGTTGTTGAGTCATTTTTCAGTCTTGTCTGACTCTTCATGACTCCATTAGGGTTTTCTTGGCAAAGATACTAGGAGTGATTTGCCATTTCCTTCTCCAGCTCATTTTACAGATGAGGAAACTGAGGCAGAGTTAAGTGACTTGCCCAGGGTCACCCAGCTAGTAAGTGTCAACTCTATCTTCCTGACTCCAGATGTAGCAGTCTTTCCATTGCACTGGAATTAAATAACATTCTTGTTGGGAGGGAGTAAGGTTATCTAGTCCAATCACCTACCCTATAAAATAATGTACTATAAAACATGCTTGATTACCCATTATATAGACTGTCCTGAACACTTCCAGAGATGAGCAACCCATTGCCTTATGAAGAATTACATTCTAACTTTGTATGGCTCTAATAGTCAAGAGTTTTCTTATAATCTATAAACCAAAATGATTCTGTGCAATTTCACAGAGTCATTGACACATTGACAGACCAAGATTTTGAACAAAGCATTTTGACATACCACTAGAATTGACATCAATCCATTAATCATCTATCATTTCTTTTCCAAAAGAAAAACTTGAAAGATGTTCTAAAATAAATCTATAGAGAAGTATCTATATCATCTTTCTTCTAGTCTCTTTTACTTTCTCCTCCCTTTCTCTCTTCCCCTTTCTATGTTTTTCTCACCTTATGTAGTTGAATATTTCCCTTCCTCTCCCTCCTTCTACTTCCCCTACTTTTTTCCATCTTCTTCCTTCAAATTGACCATGGAAATACCACAGAAACTGTAACATCTTCTAGTATTTGTTGTGCTTCTTAATTTTTTTTATATTCTCTCTTCTGACTTTTTGAAAGCAGGACACTTGAACATTTTATATTCTTCTAAAAAAGAGAAAGAAAGCTAAATAAAAAATATTTTTGTAGATGACCTTCAATTGATTTCTTTTCCCCCTGTGGAAAAAAAATTTCCTCATTAGTTATCACAGAATATTAGAGTCATCTAGGAACATAAAATGTAGAGCTGAAAGTAACTTCCAGAGTTCAATGAATTCATTTCATTGCCCCCAGGCAGAGCTGTGCCTAAACCATCCCTTGCCAATTATTGTACTATGTGAAGTCCTCCAAGGAATGAAATTCCACAACTTTTCCAGGAACCTATTCCAATGTTTAATAACTGTGTTGGAAAATTCCTTTTTTAATTAACCTAAGTATCTTGTGCTGTAGTTTTTAATTTTCTCCTGATCATCATCAGTTCCGTACCACCATAATAATTTTATTTTTGTATTCAAAAACCTTGACTCATTAAGGTTCCCCATGGCCTGCAGAGAAGGAAGTGAATTTCTGACTCCAGCATTCAGGACCCTTTGAAATCTTATTCCAGTCTATCTGTCCAGCCTGTCTCATGATGAACTCCTTCACAGTTTTCCATTCCAGACACACTGGACTCCTCTCCATTCTCCATTCTCATCCTGCCCCCAACTATCTCCATGCTTCTGCTCATACCATTCTCAGGTCTTGCATAGATTCTCCCCCTCCCCCTCACCACTATCTGTTTGTTAATGTCCCTTCCTTCAAGGCAGAACTCCTCCATGAAATCATCTCTTATCCCCTTAAATGAAAATGATGTTCCCTACTTATAATTCTCGTGGCACTTTTGGATATTGCCTTGAATTTTTTTTCATCCTCCTTAGTATCATAGTTCAAAGGATCATAGATTCAGAGCTAGACATGTCCTCAGAGATTATCTAGTTCAATCCTCTTTCCTTCTTTATCTTATGTTTTCTCAATTATATTTAAAAACATTTTTTAACATCCACATAAACATTTTTTGAGTTCCAAATTCTCTCCTTCCTTCTCTTTCCTCTCCCCTCCCTGAAATGGCAGGGAATTTGATATAGGTTCTACATGTGCAGTCATGCAAAACATATTTCCATATTAGTCATGTTGTAAAAGAAAACAGACCAAAAAGAGTTGTAAAAAATAAAAAAAAATAGTATGCTTCAATCTGCATTCAGACTCCATCAGTTCTTTCTCAGGAGGGGTATAACATTTTTCATCATGAACCCTTTGGAATTGTCTTCTCCCCCACCCCCACCTTTTTAATAGAGAAGTAAATCGAGGTCCATGGAGGTTAATGACTTGCTCAAGTTTACACAGACATCAGAGTCAGTATTGGAACCAAGGTTCTCTGATTTTAGAACTTTGACAATGGTCTAGAGTACTTGTTCTTCCTCCCATTTGTTTTCTTGAGGTCAGCGTTCGTGTTACAAATTAATCTCTTTCTCTGTAGCACATAGCAAATGCCTTGAATTTCACAAATACTTAATAAAAGTGAACTGCATTAAAAAATAGATACTAATTGGATAATATTTTAATGTAATGGCTATGCCTGTGAGGATATGTAGCATATCATTCCTGTTATCTCAGCTGAATATCCCCAATCAATTTAAACTCTTCATAAGCATTTTTCTCACTCCAATAGTTTTACTATAATCTTCATATGTTCCCATGTTTTCCATATTCTTCTTAAAGTAAGGAATCCAAGACTAACCAAAGAAAGATTGTTAATGCTATGATCCCAGCAACATGCTTAATTTTTTTAAACAACAGCGCAAATAGCTGTTCTCTTGAAAACACATCAGCAACAAACATGTTTGCTTTGGTGAGTATTTTTATGTTCTAAGCTGAGAATATTTATACTCCACATACTCTGCTATAGTAAGTGTGCTATAATATAAGCAAGAGAGTTGCCATGGTTACTTTGGAAAATCTTAATCTACTCTATTGTGTCTGAAGGTGAAATTACTATGTATTATATAAAATTGACGATTACTATTTCTTGAATACCACGATAGTAGAAAATTTAAACTTAAGAAGCAAAACTATTTTAACTTGATGGTTAACACTTGCCTAAATTTATTCCCCATTATCACATGGTCCCTGTGGGAATTATAGCCCCAATAAAGAATACAAAGTGACATGGGTTATTATCAATATAATGTTACAGCTTGTCATTGTTTACAATCTTAGTTAATGGAGGTGGTACCTAAATTCTTGTCAGTATAATAATTTCAAAACCATTTAAGTACTACTTTTGGTCAAACTAATTGATCATAGTCCCTCTGTGTTCATAAAGCATAAAAAAGAATTGGAGACCCACCTGTCATGGTGGGCAGACTAATGTACTGTGTTGTTTTTCATTGACTACAATCCCAGATAAATCAACCCGGGCTTTTGAGCAGCAAGCAAACTATTGTTTATATGCCAGGTAAGTAGCCAGGCCTACAAAAGCCGAAGTAGTATATAATGGGGATCAACAGGGATTAAAAGTCAGAGTTGGGTGAAAAAGGTTGTAGAATCATCTCAGCCAGGATACACATACAATCCCAGAATATGTGGGAGAGTTGTATGAGCCAAGGCGCCCCAGGTAATGAGCAGACACAGTGAGAGGAAAGAGTTAGAAGGCAATTTGAATCAAGAGATGAAACAGAATCCAAAGCCAAGAAGTCCACAAACATGGGAAGGGTGAGTCAAAAATGTACTATCTGGCTCAAGGAAAATACAAAGCTGAGGAAGTTTGCTGACCCAGATCTTTATCCTCCTCCTAACTTGAGAGGAATCAGTCCCTAAGGAAGACTTGGCCTAGCTAGAGGCCTGTGAAGGAAGGTAATTGAAAATAGTCAAATAGAGAGTGTGGGGGCAGGGAACCGAAGGATTCTCCTGAGAACTATGCTACTAATACTAGATTTTATTTATTTATTGCCTTTGCTGCTGTTTTAACAGCTTATGTCTTTTCAGACATTTTATTCAAAAAGTAGATGATCCCCTGCAATTGAAACCTTGTCCAGTGTTCAGGAATACTTAAAAGAATATATAACTATTACAACTGCATTTGTATCTTTGGGATATTGATGTCCTAATTATGTATTTGTCTAGTAAACTCAATCTCAGTTCAATGTTAAATTGTAAAAACTAATAGCAGTTTTCTTTACCAGTTTTTCTTGGTATTTTTATTCATTACACTTTTGCAATTGTGAATATATACAACTTTGCTTAAAACTGAGCTACTAGGTGTTTTTAAAGTATGTGTTTTCATGCTGGATTTCTCTAGGAGAATTATTATAACTCTATCATCCAGTCCAGGCATGGTAGCCCATGCCTATAATCCCTGCTTTTTGGTGGAGGCTGAGGCTGGTGGATCTCTCAAGCTTGTGAATTCTGAATTGAAATAGGGCTTCAGCTGAGTGGGTTAAATGTAACACCAACACCAGAAATGAGGGGGTCACAAAGATGCCTAAGAAGGAAAAGATCAGCCCACGTCTGAAATGGAGAAAATCAAAGATTTGGTGCAGATGAGTATTAGGATTGAGCCTACGAGTGGCTCAGGGTGAGACAGGGAGACCTGAAAAAACCCAAGACCAAAAAATAGAAACAAAGGCCCAAGTTCCACTGATCAAATGAGAAAAATTGCAAAACTGTCCTAAGTATAGATGCATTTAAATAGGAAATGGTATATTGGTAGAATGGTAGATTTTGGAGTTAGCAGACCTGTGTTAGAATCATAGTAACTCAGCTTTGATTTCCTAGCCTATAAAATGAGGAGGTTGAGTTAGATGACCTCTGAGGTCCCTTCCATCTCTAAATCTATAATCTAATTAAAACACTAATGAAATATCATTCATTTTTGACATACACTTTACAGTTAACACTGGCCATATTTATATGTTAAACATGGTTTAGCTATTTCTTATGCAGCAATAGAACTTAGCATCTCTTGAACAATCGATATGTATTCTTTCCTCAAAGGTTCAGCATAAATGACAGCTCCAATGCTTAGATAATCTAAATGGAAATTAAAATGATAGAAAATGATAAAGAACTTGAATGAGACTCAAAATTATACCTGTAAGGACATTAAAAAATATGGTTATATCCCTGAGTTAAATTTAACATAAACTTTTCAGTGTCACACTGTTTCCCAGTTATTTCTTTCTCATAATTAGGATATTGCTGGGTTGATAATATCGAGTCACTAGAATTAGAATCTGGCTTTCATCTAAAAATAATATAAAAATGCGTTCCCTCTGTTAGGTCCGTTTTCTAGATGGATATAAGCATACATGAATATGACTAGATCTATGAATTCACTGCTATAGGGAACTCCTGAGAAAAGAAACTCTCTTTGCAAATGCAAGTAGCACCTTCTTTGCAACTTATGAACTTAGAAGGTTGCAAGATCATTGTCAGGTTAAATGACTTGCCCGGGATCACACAGCCAACATATGTCAGAGGTGTGATTATGTAAGGATATAGTTAAGAAAATTTAAGTATGAGGTTTTAAAATATTTTTTTAACTTTTAGAGCCCCCATTTTCTCACCTGTAAAACAAAGATGAGAATATTTATACTTCCTACCTCACAGGCTTGTAAGGAGGGCACTTTAAAAACCTTAAAGCACTCTACAAATATGAGTTATGCTTCTTATCTTTTCCATTAAGATGTATTCTCTATTGGTGGTTTCTTCTCAACACTCTTGAATTTCTCTGAAAACAATGACATTTTATTAATATCTTTGGCAATAAGTAAATAGGGGTTCGGTGAGGACTACATAAAACTCCAAAGACACAAATCTGCCATTGGTATGTACATATCAGCTGCAAGTAACATGAATAATATTTTCACAAACACGACAGAAGTACACACCCAAATGAATGTTATTTACTTTAAATCGGCCTCCTTCCAAAGATAAAGATTGATTCTAGAGCCTACATCACTGCTCAAAACTTTTGAGGAGCTCTTTGTTTGTAATTGCCTTCAGTGACTGTCACATTCTCTTGCACATTCTCCATGGCAGTGAATCTTTGTGTTTGGTAGATAGATTTGATTTCCCGAAATAGGACAAAGCCATTTGGACTTCTAAGAAAGGAGACAGATAATTCCAATTTGGGTCTCAACTGTGATGACTTCAAAGTAATCAGACTGTTTTCCTCACACAATTCATCAGCTGGTCATGAAAGTGTCAAAAGGCTCATTCTCTCCCCACCCAAAGTCTAAAGCAACAGAACTGCTGGACTAAACTGGAGCTGTCGGATCAAACATAGAATTCCAAGGTGACACTATTCAAAGTCATGGATATGGGTTAAAAAAGGGTCTCCTGTTGCATCTCTGTGACACATTTATTTGTTGTTTTTGAGTCATTTCAGTCCCGTCTGACTTCTTGTGACCAGGGTTTTCTTGGCTAAGATAGTGGAGTGGTTTGCCATTTCCTTCTCCAGCTCATTTTATAGATGAGAAAACTGAGGATTAAGTGACTTGTCTAGGGTCATGCTGCTAGTAAGAGTCTGAGGCCAGACTTGAACTCAGGGAGATGTGTCTTCCTGACTTCAGACCTGGTACTCTATCCACTTTGCCACCTAGCTGTCATATTTATAGTTAACTCTTAATTGTCTGGGTCAATAAGAATGAAAACTGGTACAAGTAACTGAAGAGGCAGATTAGCTGTTCATGAAAATAACACAGTCAATAGACATGAATTTATTAAGCACTTACTATGTGCCAGGCACTTCACTAGTGGAATGCAAATAAAATACAAATAGAATACAGATAAAAGAAAAAAAAGAAAATTTATGCCCTCAAGTTGCTTACACTCTGATGGGGAAGACAACATATAAAAGAAAGCTGAAGAAGTTGGGGGAAGGGGGAAGGGCATGATGGAGAAATCCAGATAAATGTAACCTGAGAGTAAACGAAGAGACTGGCTAGCCTGAATGTACTCCTTAAATGGAGGTTCTGCAAGGACCTGTCCAATCAGAGGGAGAGGCTCCGGGGAAGAGGATACTTCTCAAGTGTGAATTCCAGGACTGAAGTGGTCTTTCAGGATTAAAAGGTTTCTGGAGCATGGGGGAGGAGTCGAGAAGAGTGCAGCTTTGTGTAAAATGAAGCTGAAGAAGGGCAAAGGAATTCTAGCACCTCAGCAAATAGTTTTACTCAACATAGTTTATATGGCTGACACCTAACTACCTCCCTATCTCACACTATTTCAAAATACAGTAGTCACTCATGGGCTCAATCCCACTACTTGTCAGCATCAGATCTTTGGTTTTCTCCATTTTTGACATGGGTTGATGCTTCCCCTCCTTAAGCATCTTTGTGACCTGCCCTTCCCGCCCCCCCCCATAATTTCAAGTCTACTTGGTATGAGATAAGGTGCATGGACAGGGGCAGCTAGATGGCCCAGTGGATAAAGTGCTGGGCCCACAGTCTGGAAGACCCGAGTTCAAATTCAGCCTCAGACACGCTGTGTGATCCTGGGCAAGTCACTTAATTCTATTTGCCTCAGTTTCCTCATATGCAAAATGAATTGGAGAAGGAGTAAATGGCAAATTACTCCAATATCTTTGCTAAGAAAACCCCAAATGGGGTCAGGAAGAGTTGGACAGGACTGAAACAGCTAAACAACAAATACATGGATAATCTATCCTGTGAATAATACACACTGGGAGAATCGGAAGTTTACAACAATTAACCTTTACATAGCATTTTAAGCCAACTAATTTTACAAATGAGCAAAGGAGACTCAGTAATTCGCTGGGGGTCACACAGCTAGTAAGTGAACCTAGGTATCGCTTTGCTCCAAGGCCAAGCCCATTTTACTCAATCATGCTGCCTCAGACTACAATGAATTATATTTAGCATTTATAGAGTACTTTAATATTTACAAAACATTTTAAAACAGGACTTCATTAGATCCTCATAACAACCCAGGGAAGCAGGTGCTTTTATTATCCCTGTTTTACAAATGAGCTAGGTGGGGGCCAAGATGGGTTAAGTGACTTGCCTGGGGCCACAAGTCCACTAAGTATGTCAAGCCAAATTTGAATTCAAGACTTCCTAACTTTAGCCTCAGTGCTGTACTTACTGTGCCCCCTAGCTGACTGAAGGAATCAGTATATTTTTAAAAAGCATTTATTAAATGCTTACTGAAGTCTAGGCACTTTACAAAGCACTAGAGTTACAAATAAAGAGAAGCAGTCCCTGTCCTCAATGAGCTTAAATACTATAATGTCTTCTGACAGTTAACAGTAACTCCTCTTTCAAAAACTATGACCAATTTTTTTCTTTCCTCTTTATAGATGATGGCAACACAGTTTTAGCTAATAGTCCACTTTAGCCAACCCATTATAAATAATGTGTTGAAATGCATTGTGTACCCAAATCATGGTATTATCTGAATTTAAGTTCTTCATTGTTGAATCAGACAGATGTTGACATCTTGAGAGCTGTCTAAATCATCTATGATCTACAAAAGAACATAGAAAACAAGCAGAGCTTTGTTGAACATACACATATTTGTATTACATAGACATACCTAAATACGTACACACACATGTGTATGAATATACGTATGTGAAATATTTTTTCTTAAATATATATCTACCTAGTAAGTGGTGGTATTTCAATCTACTGCACAAATTACTTTTGTATCTAGGTACCTTGTTTTTTTTAAAAACTAATGTCCCAAAGGAAAGAGGTGATTGATTAGGTTAAGAACAAAATGTGTTAATCTCTATACTGAGAATTTAGGAACTAGAGACTGGACCTGAGTTTTCATTTGTGTATGGAAAACCCATGTGAGGAAAGTCCCGTTAATAATGCAGATCAATTGCTTAGGGCACTAAAAGGTTAACTGACTTGCCTGGGTCTCACAGCCAATTTGATCAGAAGAGGGATTTCAGCACACATCTTTCAGGCTTCAAGGCTAGCTCTCTATACACTGTACCATGTTACACTGAGAAGATAACAGTCATAAATTAGAAGTATTATTATCAATATTGATATCTTTCATGGTGTGTCCCATCAAAATTCCTCAGAGTTGGTATGTCAATATGCTTAAATCAAGCTTCTGTTTGCCTTCTTAAAATGGCATCGACAAACCTTGACATTTAACACAGTGTCTGACATAGTAGGTGCTTAATAAATGTTTACTGAATTGAATTTTCACAAAATTTCAAGTTCATTTATACTGCCTATGTGAATATTTTCAGTATTTCCACATAATATGTACCAGAACTTTACTTACATAAACTAAGTTTCAAAGAAACAATTTTGCTTATTTTGACCTATGAACATAAAGCTAAGTGGGAGGAAATATGTTTTTGCAGTATTTTAGGAATATCAATTTGTTAGCAGTGGTGAAGACAGATTGTTGAGGGGAGAAGCTGGAGGCAGAGAGGCCAGTTAGGAGGCCATTGTAATAGTCAAATGGGAGCCCATGAGCACTTTGACCAGGCAAGATGCTATATGAATGGAAAAAAGGGGATGATATGAAAGATGTTGTAGACTTGGCAACTAATATGGATGTGAGGATTGAAAGAGAAGGAAAACTCAAGAATGAGTCCAAGCTTATAAACCTGTGTGCCTGGAAGGATCATGGTCTAGCAGACAGTTGGTAATGGGGGACTCAGACATGTAAATTTAGCATTTGTCTGCATAGAAATGATAATTGAGCTAACAGAAGTTGACAAAATCACTAAAGAACGGAAAGTAAAGAAGAGGATCCAGCACTCCTAAATGAAGATTAGATAATTATGAACCAGCAAAGGAGCTTGAAAATGGCTGATCGAATAGGAGGAAAACCAAAAGAGAGAAGGGTAATGAAAAGTAAGGGAGAAGAGTTTGTCCTGGAAAATAGAGCGGTCAACAGTATGAAATGTTGCAAAGAATTCTAATAGAATGTGGATTTAAGAAAAGGCATTGGACTTCAAGTTAAGAGATTGTTGGTAACCTTGAAGAGAACATCTTCAGTCCCAAAGCAGGTCAGAAGTCAGACTGTAAGAGACTAAAAAAAGAATTGGAGATGAGAATGTGGAGACAGTGAGTATAGGGAAGTTGTTCTCCCTCCTCTCACCCCCCTCACCCTGCCAGTCCATTCCTCCCCCGACCCCCGCCCCCCACCTTGGCCCAAAGAGTTTGACTGGAAAAAAGAAAAGACATAGAGCTTGAGAGGATGGTTAGGTGAAGGCATTTTTTGCTTTGTTTTGTTTTAAGATGACCTGGGCAAGTTTGTAGGCAGGTAGGAAAGAGTCAATGGATAAGGAGAGGAAGATGAGGGAGAAGGTCTCAGGGAAAATGAAGAAGAAAGTCCGCTTCTTCATCAGGAATTGAATCTGAAGAGAAGCAAACAGGGGATGAAGAAAAAAGATACTGTTGCATGGAACAGGGAAGAAGGAATAAAGTAGAAGGCTGAAGAGAAAGAAAGAAATACTATATATAGGTGATTGAAGAATATAAGCAGAATGTTTGTAATAGCTGATGTGGAAAGAATGATAGAAAGTCAATCAAGGAAAAATATAAGGTTAACTGTGCGACTTTGAGGGTCCAAATAATATTAAGTAACATAAATGTATAATGAAACCAGTTGATTCAGTTGTATGATTTTCTCCAGGAGAATGTGAATAAGAAAATAAGGTTTATGGCAGGGGTAACTGAAGGATGAAGTTTGGCAAAGAGTGACTGGAGATAATACAAGAAAGGAAGGGATACAATGGTGGTTAAAGGATTTTTGCTGTAATAACATACTATGCATTCTCAGTTTATAAGTATTTATTCATATGAACTAAGTTTGCTTAAGACTATTAGAACTGGAGTTAGCAAATCTGAATTCGAAATTTGCCTCTGACACTTACAAGTTGTATAACCCTGGTCAAGTCATTTAACTTTTCTGGGTGTATTCATCTATCAGATGAGTGAGTTGGGCTAGATAATTTCTGACATTCCTTCCAGCTCTCAAACTATGATCCCGTGGCCTAGTTCCTGGTACTTAATTATAATTCCCTCAATCTTAAAAAATTCATTTTCATTTTTTTTCTATCTGCCTAGTTTTTCTCTATATCTAAGAGAGTACATGGAAGAGACAACCAATCTTTAATCTCCTTCTTTGGAATTTCTGTACGAGCCAGCAGCCTCTGAAATTGACATGAAAGCAGACTGTTTATGACATTTGCAAAGTGGCGTCAGCACATGATGGAGGAAAGGAATAGCTGTGGCCACTATATAATTGGCCGACTCATATTTTTTATGGCAATTATTCCAATCCTCATTCCTACCCTGCAGATACCTTGGTATGGGCTAGATGCTAAAGCAGAGCTTTCTTTCACCACAGAGGGCCAAATCACCAATACATGAGGGAACCAAAGTAAATATCCCTTCTCCACTTTTCTTGCCCAAAACCGAGCTGGCTATGCCAAAATAAGTTTAAGCTGCCCCGTCTTACTCCTACATGTGAGAGAGTGAATCAGACTTGATATTTCACAGGATTTATTGAGCAATTACAATTCCCTTAAGCTCTGAGCAGCATAGTGTATGTATGCTCTGGCTAGACATAGAGCTGTTACTGTGTAGGACACACATTAAAGAACTCTGGATAAGTTCAACAATAAGGAGGAATTATTAGAAACTTGTGTTTCTATTTATATTTCCATTCTCTAGGTTAATTATTTACTTGAATAAGGCTTTCTACCTTGATTAGATGTGTGTGGATATGAAAAAGCTTTGTGGAGTCAAAATTACTAGTAAGGGGGCAATACATATGAAATTCAAATACTTTACTATCCACTAAAGGTTCTAAGACAAAAACTTTTTCTTAAATTAAAAATTTTGAAGTGTTGATTCCACATGCAATTCATGTATAGGAACTTGAAAATCAACACCGTTCAATCCTTCTAGATTCTTCCGTCCTCACTAGCTGCCAGACTAAATCTCTCCACTTTTTCTTAGCCAAACTTCTTGAGAAACAAAACAAAAACATTTACACTCATGTTCCACTTCTGCTCCTCTTACTCTCTTCTGAATCCTCTTCAATTTGCCTTCCAACCCCATCACTCAATTGAACCTTCTCTCTCCAAAATTACTAATGATCTTGTAACACCAACTCTAATGGCCTCTTCTCCTTCATTACCCTTCCTGATCTCTCTGAAGCACTGGGTACTGTTAATAACCCTTTCCTCCTTCGTAATCTCCCTTCTGTTTTTTTTTTATGCTATTCTCTCTTGGTTCTGTTCCTACCTATTTGGCCACTCCCTCTTGGTCTTCTTTGTCCATTTATCATCCACATCGTGTCCATTGTAAGTGTGACTTGGTTCTTTCCTAATCACTTTTCTCTCTTCTTTCTACACACTTTGACTTGGTAATCTCATCTTCTCCCACAGATTTAATTATTTCTCTATGTGAATAACTCTCAAAACTCCCACAGCATCTATTGACTATAAAACTTACTTTTGTGGTAAATGTCTTAACCTGTAAGTCTAAGAACAAAATAATGAAAACTCTCTGTATAATGGAAACCTTGAGAAATGGATAATGTAGAATAATCATCAGGCTTTCACTGGGCTTATAGTGGCATGAGTAAGCAATGGCAGCAGGATTAATGATGGTTAGATGAATAGACATCCCACATGTATTTCCAACTTGACATGTTCAACACTGAACTTATTATCTCCACCTCTAAATCTAGTCCTCATCTGAATTTCCTTATTATTGATGGATTATTTCCTAGATTCATAGCCTTGCTATCATCTTCTGCTAGTTAAAGATAGAAATAGCATAGTACAAAGAATACTGGCTCCAGAGTCAGAGGATCACTGTTTATGTCTTACTTCTGATGCTTACATCTGTATGACCTTGGGCGAGTCACTTAGTCTTTCTTAGATTTAGAAGAAAAGTGGAAACCAAATATAAATTATTTTTTCCAAGATGTTTGAGAAAAAGAGGAGGGATTGAGTCTGTCTGCTACTTAGGACAGAAGGATCTAGAAGGATTGAATGGTGCTAATTTTCAAGTTACTATATATGTTTCTTCATATATTGATTGCATGGGGAGTCAAAAATTTAAAAAAAAATTAACTTAAGGCATCAGTTTACTCACCTGTAAGCTGAGGAGGGCTGAATTAGATCCAGGGCACTGAATTCCCTTCTAGATCATTAGGCATAGATGCATTATTAAATTCCAGTCATATGGTCCAGTCCTGAAGGTACTATCATCCTTCTGATGATATGAGCTATCCTACTGTTTTCATCCTGTAACTATCACCATCATTACCCAAACATCCATTAGTTTAGGGCTTGGCTAGATGACAGACTATGCCAGGCCAATAATGGTCAGAGGAAGTCAACCTAACAGCTGTTAACAGCAGGGACTGGGAGAGCAAGTAGAGAGGGACATTAGTATCTTGTGCTAACACTGACTTAATGTTATTTTAAAATAAGGATAATGTTATTTTGCAACTTATAACCCCCAAAGACTATCATTCATGAAATTTGCTGTTCAGTCATTTTTCAGTCATTGTCTGACTCTTTGTGAGCCCATCTAGGGTTTTCTCAGCAAAGATAGTGAAGTGGTTTGCCATTTCCTTCTTCAGCTCATTTTACAGATGAGGAAACTGAGACAAATAGGGTTAAGTGACTTGCCCAGGGTCATACAGCTAGTAAGTGTCTGAGGTCAGATTTGAACACTCAGGAAGAGGAGTCTTCCTGACTCCAGGCCCAGCACTCTATCCACTCTACCACCTCGCTGTCCATTTGTGAACTATAATGAGGTAAATACCAAGTGTTGGTATAACCATAACATGAGATAGCTTCATTTAGTCACCATATCCATTGTGCTAGTACCCTAATTTATGTTGGAAACAACTGTTTTAATGATCGGTGAGTCATTGTCATGTGCTGAAGGAATTTTCCAGAAGGCCTTTAAAGTAATTATTTAAAAGTTTGAAGAAAGCATCATTAGCCCTACTGCCCTTGCTTACTCACGCCTAGTTAGTAAAAGCCTAACAATTATTCTACATTATCCATTTCTCAAGGTTTCCATTATAAAGAGTTTTCATTATTTTGTTCTTATAGTTACAGGTAAAGATATTTACCACAGAAATAAGTTTGTGTTTCACAGGTTAGCCATTCAAACAAAGTGCCACATCAGATATTCTTGAGCTAGATGTTGGCAATACATTAAGAAGATTTTTAAAAAAAATGGAGATCATACGCAAAGAAACTGATTTCTACCTCATAAGGAAATATGTGTTTTCAATTAGAATAAAATAATTAGAATAATATTGCAGGTTGTGAACCAGTACTGTTAAACTCTATCCTTCTAAAAGCGGTCTCCAAAATATCTATATAAAATATATGGAGAGTAGGAAGACAAACAGACGATTGCAAAGAATGCAGCCATGGTTAGAGAACTAGCAGAACCAGGAGAAAGCAACACAATGGAGAATAGATGAAAAATTATCAAGGAATAAAGAAGTAAGCTCTTAATAAATGTGTTGAATGGGGGAAAATAATATTAATGTATACCCGGTACCTTTATACAAAATTCATTTTTTCTTCTCTCATCTCTTATATTGAAAGCATGCAAACATGACTCATGATAAAGAAGTGGTGGGCATCTCTGTTAAGTCAAAAATAGATAGGGGGGAGGTGGAAAGGAAATAAGCATTTACAAAGAACTTACTCTTGTATGCCAAGCACTGTGCTAAAAGGATTTGCATATATTATCTCATTTGGTCTTCACAACAACCCTGAGAGGTAGGAGCTGTTATTATCCTTCATAACTATTATTATTACTACAATTAAGGAAACTGAGGCAAAAAGAAGTTAAGTGACTTGAAGGTGTATTTGAATTCAGGTCTTTCTGACCCAGTGCTCTATCCACCGCATCCTCTAGCTCAGGGGTGGGAAACCTGCAACCTCGAGGCCACGTGCAGCCCTCTAGGGCCTCAAGTGCAGACCTATGACTGACTCCAAACTTCACAGAACAAATCCTCTTAATAAAAGGATTTGTTCTGTAAACTGCCATTCAGTCAAAAGGCCACACCCAAAGACCTAGAAGCCCACATGTGGTTTTGAGGCAGCAGGTTCCCCGCCCCTGATTTAGTTACTTTGATGGAATCTTTTGGAACACAAAAATGTAAAAATCATGGCTTTTATATGTTGGGTAAGGACCAGTGAGAAATATCTATAAATTTCAGTATTTCTAAAACTACATAAAATAATAAAAAGGAAGTATTTTGGATTACATGATAAGATTCTGGGGGCTTACAGGATCTCAAACTCTCCAAAAAAGCTTGCAAGATCCACACATGACAAAGAAAAATGGCAAAGAAAGTATATACTGTACATATTTTTTTCTCCCCAGGAGACACTTCTAGTAACTTTTAAATCTTAAAATAAAAAATAAAAATTTAAAGGATCCTGTAATGAAGTAACATTGGAGGGCAGGAAGGTAGAACACTAAACACCTTTTTTATGGAGGGCTGGAATCTGAACTTTCCAGCTAGCTCTCCACTTTCCATCAGCAGCTGTGCTTGGTTTGGACTGCATGGAATATCATGCCCCTGACCCGGGTACTTTTGATGGCCTTCTTCTTGCCAACTTCCTTTTGTATGTTGTTTCCACCATTAGACTGCAACCCCCTTGATGAGCAAGCTCTTTCTTTTTAAAAATTTTATTCCCAGAGCTTAGCACAGTGTCTGGTAAATAATATGTGTATATGTACGTATGCACATAGTGCATAACAAATATTTACTCGATTGAACTGAATTAATAAAATAATTTTAAAAATCATAGTAACCCACAAATAACTATTCATCTTCTGAGCACATAATATCACCACAAACAAATTTTCTGCTGTCTAAGCAAGTATTGAATACTCTTGGCCAAGAACAAAAATTGTCAGGTTTTAGAGAGAACAGAATCTTAATTAGCTCAAATTCTGAAGATTATTTTTCTGGATAAAACATCCCAGAAAAATAATGGTGTCAGCCTATATAACTTTTACAAGCCTGCCCTTTGACCATTCACCAGGGCTGGAATTAAAAGAACGCAGGTGTCAATCTGGATTAATAGTCTGATAAAACCAAAAACCCAAGCAATTTGACCAACTTTGTATTGGCACTAGAATTCTCACTAAACCGCAGCTGAAACTCTTTCAACTCTTGTTAATTTAGGTGGCTAATGTGAAATATCAATGAAAGGACCCATTCATTGATACCTATTAAATGAGTTCAGCCTGCTTTCTTAGCCTGCATTAAGATCACCAAAAATCATCCCATCATTTCCTTAATGTATCATAGTCAAAATAAAACATAAAAATGCTAGAGAGAGTCAAAATATATTAGTCACAGATATTTTCAAGGACAGTTCAAGTTTTAAGATAAATATTAAACCTTAGGAGCAGGGCTGCAACATGCCAGAAATTCTGCTATAATGGCCAGAACCAAGTAAAATATTTGATGTTTTCTTGCTGTAATAGTGAACATTTCTTTCAAAAACCTGTCACTAAATAAGTGTACAACAAAACTACCCTTTCATCATTATCATCTTATACTGTTTCATTCTTTCAAATGATGAGTTGGCGATCTCCAAAACACACTCACCACAATAGGAGTTCTTTGTGAACACATTATGTTACAGAGGCTATTATTTCTAATTATGTATTATTTGGTTTCAGCCTTAATCTAACATTAAGCCTGAAACACTTTCTTGGTAAACCTATAAGCTATAAGAATAGGCCAGACTGCAGGTGTTCAGTAAATATTGGTAGTGTGGAATTTAATAAGAAAATATTATTTTACCAGTAATTAGATGTAGAAAAGGTTGCCTGTGCTGTTTCTAATGAAGCTGCCTACATCCAACTTCTGGTATCTTGTTTGCTCAGAGGTGTGTCTAAAAAAATGAATGTAGAGCTGAAAACACATTGAGGCAGCGTCTACTTTGGGCCGCTGAATCAACAGTGTTGAAATTGTTTTCTTTAGTCGCATTAATGGCTAATTGCTGACCACTTGGGGAAACTAGCCATCTAAAATAGCCAAAAAAAGTCTGCCTTAGTATGTCACAGTCCAGTTATTTCTGTCATATAGACATGAACAAAGTTAAAAACATTTATCTAAAATCAAACTTCACGTAAGTTTGAGTTCCTTCAATCCACATGGTCCCATGTGTAGGAATGGCTCAGTTTCTCCATCATAATCTCGACTTCACTTTATCTACTACACTACTTTCAAATCCATTTCATTCTGTCCCATGGAACAAGCAGGAAGAGTTGACTAGTGCAAAGCACTGCATTAGGTTTTGCAGTTATAAAGACAAAAACAAAATAGTTTCTGCCCTCAAGGAGCTTACATTCTACTGGAAGAAGCACAATATAGCAGATAAGTCAATAAAAAACATACAAAGGAAGTAAAAAAAACATATTTGGGGAAAGAAAACATTTTAAAGAAACCTGATCTTGCAAGGAAAACCTCTCATTTCCTTTACTTTGGTTCTAGCCACTAAAAATGTAACCTGGCATAGTGAATAGCATGCTGACTTGGAGTTGGGCTTGAATTCTCACTTCTAACATTTCCTGGCGATGGGGTCTTTTTGTTGTTTGGTCATTTCAGGTATGTCTGACTCTCTGTGACCCAATTTGTGGTTTTTAGGCAAAGATAGTGGAATAGTTTGCTATTTTCTTCTCGTTTGTTTTACAGATGAGAAAGGGTCACACAGCTAGTAAGTGTCTAAGGCCACATTTGAACTCAGGAAGATGAGTCTTCTTGACTCTCCAGGCCTGGCACTCTACCTACTACACCATCTGGCTACCCATGGGACCTCAGGCAATACTTAACCTTTCTGAGTTTCACTTTCTTTATCTATAAAATAAAGGCAATATTACCTATTTGACCTACTGCAGAGGCTTATTAAGAGACTCAAATTAGAAAATGTGTCTAAAGCACTTTATGTTTTACATACATGACTTCAAATATTTTAACTATTGTGGTTATATCAACTATGAGAATAATCAATGATTTCATACCCATTTACTATGTGTACAGCCCATACATACAGGAGGGCCTCGATTGATTATTTAATTCAATAAATATTTATTAAGTGCCTACTGTGTGCAAGACTGCTGGGTTTATTAAATCCTTGCTCTGCCTCTTACAAATCATCAGATATTTATTGTGTCTATTCTGTGGAAGACCATTGGGTTCAAATCTTTGCTCTGAAATTCCACTCCTTTACCAACCATTGTAGGGGGAGGGAGGGTTTAAAAGAGATGGAGGCACTGAATTATCCTTATCTTCAATGATCAAAGTAATTAGATTTTTCTCTTTTTTGCCAAAGAATGTCTATTGAGTCTCTCCCAGCTTTTGCTATACAGATATTGACAAGATACCCACTTACAGTAGTTTTCATCTCTTTCAAATACTAAAAAAATACCAAATATTCAAATACTAAAAAATACTCTTTCAAACACTAAAAAGAATTCAGGAGAGAAATAGTACATTAAAGTATAAGTCTGATCCACCTCTATATTGGCTACCTTGCCCCTGAGAAGGTATACAGACTTACCCTAACCTTCCCCTTTCCACCTTCCCCTTTATGGATTGTCTTTCCTCATTAAAATTTAGTTCTGAGAGTAGGGAATTGTTTTCTTGTTTTATATCCCAGGACATGTCCCAGTTCCTGATACATGGCACACTTAATAAGCAACATCTCTATCTATCTATCTATCTATCTATCTATCTATCTATCTATCTATCTATCTATCTATCTGTCTGTCTGTCTGTCTGTCTGTCTGTCTGTCTGTCTGTCTGTCTGTCTGTCCGTGCGTCCGTCCGTCTATCTATCTATCTATCTATCTATCTATCTATCTATCTATCTATCTATCTATCTATCTGTTATTTGTTTATTTATCTAGAACTGGGGGTGAACTGACATCAAAAGAATCTAGAATAGATCAAATCCTCCGACCCAAGAAACCCAATTAAGCCACAAAGCTAAATAAGCCTCAAAGAAACATCTTCAGTTTATGAAGTGAGACGGTCAGACCAGGTAGAACTCCATGGAAAGAAGGTGAGAGAATGAAAAACATTTTCCTGATGCTTATAAAAATATGGAAATATCAATAATAATAATCTACTTGATTTTTAAGACCTCTAAAAACCTATAAAATTTTCTGATTTGTTCCTTAATGTCTGATTAGAAACTGAACTGAAATTAAATGGTGGGATTGGTGTGGCCATTTTAAATTATTTTATTTTGTTTTTTTCTTTCTATCCTTTAAATTCATGTCTCACAACAGTATGGACAAGTATATAATAAATCACTTTTTTTCTGAGTGAAGAATACAGGTGTGAAATGTATCTTGACATACCTGAAGATGTCTCTTTGTTCCACAAGTCAACTAATCAAGTCAATAAGCATTTATTAAGCACTTTCCAAGTGTCAGGGACTGGGAAGCAAATACAATCCCCATCCTCAAGGAACTCGCCTTATAATAAAGAAAACAACATGCAAGCAACTATGTGCATACAAGAGATAAGATTAGGTAAAATGCATTCTCGTTGGGGTAGCAGGAGTAAGGGGGCAGAGATAAAGAGACAGAGAGCATCTCCAGTGAAAAGAAATGGACTTGGAAAATGGAATGTTGTGTGTGAGGAACAGCAAGGAAGACAGTGAGGATACATAGAGAGGAGTAAAGGATAAGAAAACTAGAAAGGTGGGAAGCGGCCAGACTGAGAAGGTTTTTAATAGCCTACCAGAAGATTATCTCAAAGTAATAAGGAATCATTGGAGTTTTGAGCAGGAGAGAGACGTGGTCAGAGTTGTACTTTAGGAAGATCACTTTGGCATCTGAGAGGCAGATGGACTGGGGTGGAAATCAATTCAAAGGCTATTGTGAAATGAAAAGGACCAGGCCAAAGAGAAGGGAGTTTTAGGAGCTATACATAGATATATCAGAGTAGGCTCCAGGAACTATAAACATTGGAAAATCATTAGTGTTTCTAACAGTCTTATTCAGAAGTGAATAACAGCTCAAATTTCTATGGCACTTTAAGGTCTGTATAGCACTTTATGTGGTTGCATGGTTTGTCTTTTGTTCTTGAAGAGGACCATGAGGAGATGATGATATGACTTTAGTGGATTATGTCATTTCATCCTCACATCCTCACAACCACCCTGGTTGGGGGTAGTGTGGGGTATGTACTATTTTAAAGTTGAGGAAACTAAGACTGAGAGGAAAGTGCTTCCCCAGGGTCATACATCTAGTAAGTATCTGTGGAAAATTTGAATGCATGTTCCGATGTCCTATTCTTTATCTATTAATACCACATTGCCCCTCATTTGAGAATGATGGAAACGAGTTTTGATTTGCAGCAGGTGAAAAGCTAGCTATAAAAAGGCTAACTTTGGGGAATAGTAATAAAATATTATTAATAAATGATAAATAGTAAGTAATGATAAGTAATAAAAAGTAATAAAAAAGAAGCTTGCTTCATAGTCAGGTTGAAGTTTGATGAAATATGCAGCATATTTAATATTTTTATAATATTTTAACACATATTTCAATGATGAAATGATTCCTTAGATGAGTGACCCCTGATGAAGCAGGTAAAGAGTTGTACTGAATCTCTTGCAGGCAAGATTGCATTCTCCATGCCATTAAGAATATGACAATAATTAAAGCTAGAATTTATACACTTGAAGGTTTGCAAAGCATTTTAAAAATAATATCTCCCTTGATATTCACAACAACCCTGAGAGATATGTGCTATTATTATCCCTATTCTACAGATTAAGAAACTGAGGCAGAAAAGAGGTTAGTGACTTGCCTAGGATCACACAGATAGCCAGTGTCTGAACAGGACTTGAACTCACGTCTTCCTGATTACAGATCCATTATTCTAACCAGTGGAGTACGGTCTCTTTTATTTATCTGTACACTAGCCTCACAAATTAATAGGATTTACACTGTGAATAGCACTAACTCCAACATAGGTGGTCTATGTCCCCTTAGAGATGAGGGAGAACTCTTCATTTAAAATAAAACCTTTGTGGGAACTCTTGCAGTAGAATCTTTTGAAAGGAGTTTGAAAATGTTTTTTTATGCTACTAATAACATCAACTATGCTCATATAAGGATGTATTTCACAAGTTATATTTTCAGGTAAACTTTATTCCAAAGCTAACAATATTGCAATCACTATTCTTAGTGAAAAGGATGAAATTATTCACCATCAAATGTTTTATGAAATGGTATATTAGTCGCAATTCTCAGTATATAAGAGGCTTAATGATAATTTCAATTTTGCCTTTTCTTTTACAAATCACTATTTGGGGAGAAATGTGTCAGTATAACACAGGCTTGTTTAAAAATTTCAGGATTTTGCTATTAAATTCCTTGTGTTGTCTGTAAACAATTTTATAATTATGTCAGAACTATAGAACTTTTTTATTGTGGCAACAAACTTAATATCAGGTTGTAGCTATTTATCATCATATGTGTATTTCTTCTGGATTTGGTACTTAAACTACACTTATAAATATTTGTGTCATCATCAGTCTTGACTATTAACTATTTTGTTTTCTTATCTCTGTAAAGAATCTGATTTTATCCAATTATACATAATGGAAGTTGATATACATGACAAATATTCATAGCAGAACCAATGTAAGAATACAAATAGATACTGACTATATGTATATGTAATACCTATATTACATATATAATATGTAATTCATTCAGTAACTAAAAGGTGGGCAACTTTTGGGTGGCTTTTCTACTAGTGCCTGATGGCTCTCTGTGTATGACCATCGCAGATAGCAAAGCAGAGAGATTTGCTATGTGGGTACTTCTCTGGTTATATTTTTCTTCATGAATCTTTTTTGGGCTATAGAACCAAACCATGGGAGCATTTTGCTTTAAAATGATCTAAACACACAGTAGGATGAGGTCACGTATTCATCCAAGGCATATAGGTTAAATGGAGCAGCTGACCTTGCTTACCAGTGGTGTTGGTCTTGTAAGAATAAGAAAATGTCATTAATGTAGATCTCTAAAGTGCCCCTCCCAATGAATGTAGCCATCACCACCTTAATTTTTGCAAAGCTAGTCTGTAACATTTATTCTGTCAAAACATCTGGGAAAAAGTGAAAAATTCAGTTAACCACCCGGCTATTTGGGCTTTATAAAATTAAGCATCTGGCTGTTTCCATTTATCTATATATCAACGTGGATCAATATCTAGGTAATTGAACTTTCACTTTTTCCAAAAAGTCCTTCACAACCATGCATACTAAGGATCTTTTATAATAAACATGCATATTTTCACTATTTTACTTTTCCTCTGATGCCTTATATTTGTGGCATAAATGTTTGGGGCAGGTTAGAGAGGAATCTGAACCTGTAACTTCATTTATACAGGCAATTCTTAGGGTATAGACTTTCAACAGATAGAGATAAGATAACAAATATTATAACTATATAAAACAAATAAGTAAAACATATGTAACTGTTTTTATGCAATGAACTATTCTGTTTGAGACTTTTAAAAAAATATGCTTTCTGTATTTGGTGTCAGCTGGAATACACAATTGAACCATAAATGATTATGTAAATTTCTTCTGGTCTACACACATTATCACTCAACTGAAACAACCAAAGTTTCTTTCTTTCTTTTTTTTTTAAATCCCTGCTGCTCAACATAACAGAAGGTAGGTTTTCTTCATCTCAAGTGTATTCCTGATCTACTATGAATTATGCAGAATCCAACAAAGCTAAAAATTTCAAATATTCAAGCATACCTAATCAGGTTTTAGGCATAAGCAAAAATTTCAATATTCACTAAACAACTGCTGCATTTTTTTTCATTTTCAAAAATCAATGACTCTAAAAGATTGTCAGGATAGTAAACATGTACAATAATGTTTATATTTTGATATTGTATACATGATAACATAAAAACCTATTTACTATTTCTTCATTTTAAATCCTGATCACAACACTATGAAATGGACTTAATTTTTATAGAACTGATGCTACTGAATACTCAAATTTTCTTAAAAATCCTTTCTTACCACTATATTTTTTTGGTTTTCCTCCTAGTTCTCTGATTATTTTGTATGTCTTCTTGGTTGCCTCCTTTTCTTTATCTCACTCTGTAACTGCAATCATCTTCCGAAGCTCAGTTCTTAATTTTCTGATCTCTTGGTATAGTTTTTTCTCAGTCAGCTGAGTCTATTTCATGGTATTAGCTATCACTTCTACACTTACAGCCCTCAAGTCTATCTTACCAGTTCATACCTCTCACTAGAGTTCAATTTCTATGTCTCAAGCTGTCAAAAGGATATTTTCACTTGGATGTCATGCCACCACTTCAAATTCAATGTGTCCAAAATTGAACGAAGACTTCAATGCAAAAATAAGCATAGAGGAACATGGCAAAATATGTTGGAAAACATAGTTCAGGAGTAACAACAGAGGCAAATGATTTATGAGTTATACAAAAGTCTCATGGCTACATATTGTGAATACTTTGTTTAAAAAGAGTGTTCAGAAGCACGGAATCAAAAATAACAGAATAAAAAAATGAAAGTGATTATATTTTAACATATAGGAAATGACTGGTTCCCATTGTAGGAGTCATTTCTGAATCATCCTTCTGTTCTGGTATACAATCCGTACAGATCACTAACTTGCTAGAAACAAAATCCAAAATAAACAACAAATTAAATGAAAGAATAAAAATGAGAGGGCAGGATGCCAATTGAGACAACCCCCAAATTACCTATTAAATGAACTGTTATTACATAAAATCTGGAAATGAATGAAGGGCCAGATATCAACAGAGTCTATATCCTAAAAATGTTTAGCCAATTTAAATCAACCACCAAATAAAGACACCAAAAAGGCTTAGAAATCATGTCGACCATCAAATAATAAATCTCTTTACCAAATAAAGACATATGACAATTGAGGGATTTAGAACATAAATTCATTTGTAAGATCTTGTGGAGAAGGACGGTGGGAGTATTGCTTCATATAACAGTGAGTGAGAAAGCAGTGAAGGGAAAAATATGTTTGCAGAAAGCTAGATGAAAAACTGAAGACTCATCCGAAGCACATTTCAAAATAAAACTGGAAGGACAACAAATAAGTGAAAAAATGGAGAAGCTCTGATATATTTCTATAACAAGCTTTTTTCTCTATCAGCAACAGTGAAACTAACATATATACCTAATGTACTGCATAAGGAAGTAAAAATGAAAATTAAAAAAAAAGATGAATAGAGCAGCTAGACTAGATCTAAATCAAGCATTCACAGATGAGTTCCGTCTTGTAAGCAAAACCCTTTCGAAGGCAATGAGAGATTAGTTCTCAAAAATCTAAGTGAGGAACACTAAATGCTTGGAAAAAAGTTGGCTGAAAAATATCAATTGATAGCAACCCTTAGGCTGCCTTTCCCATCTCTACAAAGTCTTTCTAAGAGTAATCTACACACAGATTAAAAACAACCTTGATAAGCATTTTTCAAGTAATTAGGCATGTTTTCACAAATGATATTTGACAGCAAAGCATATCGTTATGGTCATATAATTAACTAAAAATTGTAGTGAATAAAACATCCTACTGTATTTAGTTTATTAAATATAAAAAGCATTTGGTAATATTGTTATTGATAATGATAAGATACACATAGCATTTTAAGGTTTACAATGTTAATTAGGTGCATCATTTTATTTGATTTTCATGCAACAAAGTGCTTTCTAAATATATGCCAAAATCATACACAATTCCTTAAAAGATGTAACAAGAAATAACTTCGATAACACTTGACTAGTAAGGTCAAAAGAGACATGAAACGGGAATCTAGGCTCAAAAAAGATGTCTGTCACTGTTATGGAGGATATCTGTCACAGAGTTTAAATTGAAATGATTTCCTATGGATAGTGGAGTCCTCCAGATGTTCCCATTGGTGCTAACTGCATGAACTCTCAGACTATTGCAAAGCTTCCTAACTGAAATTCAAAATCACTCAAAAGAATTATCCACATAGGAAAAATGAAATGGATAAAGAATGACTACTATGCCATGGAATTCTCTTGGATAGATGACACATGGAGCTGTGTCATTAGTACACGTATCACGGTTACATATTTTAGAAAGATACTGAGTTAGGTCTCCAAATGAACAAGAGGAGTAAAGTACACTGGATTTTATTTGGGAAAGTACACAGTGCTTTTAATGACCCCAAGCTTCAACTTGGATCAAGAGCCCATCTTTCAAAAATCAATATTCTTCCAATGATTCTGTCTGACTGTGAATAATAGAATACCACAAACTTTGAATAATTACAGTTCTGGATCTCCCAAAGAGCAACAGAATGGCATAAGTGGTCTGCATAATACCACCAGAGGAGAATTGTGCAGGAAAAATGGTGCAAAATATGTCATCAAAGAAACTGACTGCCCGGAAAAGAAGACAGATCAGTCATATGGTAAAAGTGAGGGGTAACTAACAAAGGGCCCACATGTCCAGTGCAAGGCCAAGAGAACTAGAGGGAGTCACCCAATACCGAGAATGGATCTCTTTTGGAGGATTTCTAGGAGATTATGAACAAAATAGCACAGGTTAAGAAAGTATGGATAGATTGCAATATGTACCACTTAGGAAATTCCCACAACAGCTAGATCACACTTCAGTTGAACTATTTGAAGCTTGTAAATGACTACCTCAAAGGCCAGTACATTTTTACCTAATTATGTCAGTTCTAGATATTTCCTGTAACTCAGGGATTCTTCTCCATCTCTACCTTGGTTATAGAAAATTCAAGGTATAGAAAATTGTCACTTTTAAAAACCTAATGTGATTTTTAAAAAATCAAGTCACTTTTAAAACAACATAAATATTGGCATGCATTGTCTTGTACTTCTATAACTGAAGGAAATTGCTACAATAATTTCAGTCTAAACATCTCAAACAAACAAAAAATATAGAAATTTGGAAGTTCTGGGATCATTAGTATAGGTAATTATCCTAAATTACTTTATTCCATTCAATTTAACAAATCGTTGGGTTTTTTCTTGTTTTATTTTTGTATACTCTACACACAGCGTTTAATAAAGCAGCTAGGTGGTGAAGTGGTTACAGGTCCAGGCCTGAAGTCAGGAAGCTCATCTTCTGAATTTAAATCTGGCCTCAGATACTTACTAGCAGTGTGACCATGGGCAAGTCACTTAACCCCATTGGCCTCAGTTCCTCATCTATAAAGTGAACTGGAGAAGGAAATCAAACCATTTCAATATCTTCGTCAAGACGCAAACAGAGTCACAAAGAATTGGACATGACTGAAAAAAATGATGGAACAACCACAACACACATAGCCTTTATGGTTCCAAGTGACAAAACATAGAAAAAAAATTTTAATGACCCCTGCCCTTGAGGAATTTATGTTTTCATTGAAAAACCAAAACGCGTTCCACGAAATACTTCTTTAACAATATAAAGTGTATAAGATTAAGTTTCAAAATAAGTGATGTGGACAATAGGGATGTATGAGTCCAAAGGATGAAAAAATCATTGTTGATTGGCATAGTCACAGAAGACTTCATAGAGTAGGTGGGACTTAAGCTATGCCTTAAATAGTAAAGAGGCTCTGGTTTGAATCAGCAGTGGCCTCTTTACGTTTATTAAGATGTCTATGGTAGCTACATAAAATAAAGACTAAATCTTTTCCCTGTTAGACTTTACAAACTTAGACAATATCTTTCTGTACATAGACAATGCAATTGTGCTACCTGATTCATCCTAGTGCTGAAACAGGTTCATGACTATAAAACAAGGAAGTCCAACTAGATGGTGCTTATAGGTCTCTAAAAGGTCTCTTGAAGTTTAAAAAAATCCCATGTCTTCTGTGACATCAATGATATAAATAGTCACAGAATCAATTTGTTTGAGATAAATACTTGTGAATATACCTGGAATGATAATATTTAGATAAAACCATAGGCAGCAGTTCCAAATCTAATCTAACTCCCGCTGCCCACCGGCAACTGCTTTTTGTGATTGGACATATAACTGGTTTAACTCACTGATTGCATTATAATAAGGATACATTTTTATTCAGATTTATTGCCACCTCTGAAAGCAACACAGGAGATTTCTAAGTTGATTAAAGTTTTAAAAAAGTATCATAATATAATATCTATAGAATTTGCATGATAACTGAATTATAGTCATCACATTATAGTATTTTTGGCTGCTTCACAATAAATGAGTTAAATGTTAGCCAATCCTCATGATGAATTGTTTATAAATTATACTTTATTTATACTTTTGGAGGACGCTGTCTCTAGTAAAGTTTTTCAAAATATGTATTTTTATCCTTCTGTGAGATTTTCTAAACATTATGCTTGTTTCAATTCCTATTCATACATACTTAAGTAGCATCAGAGATGCCTACAACATTGTGAATAGGATCCACTTTTGTTCACATTAATAAAATTTTCCATGAACATGCTCATGTTACCTCAAGATTACAAATATATATATGCATATATATGTTTATGTACATGTTATACACACATATGCTCACACACACGATTTCCATTATTCTAAAAAAGAACCTATTTTGCCCTCTTTTTAGAAAGTAGTAACTTTAAAACCGGCAGCTAGGTGGTGCAGTGAATAGAATACCAAGCCTGTCTTCCTGAGTTGAAATCTAGCTTCAGACACTTGCTAGCTGTGTGACCCTGGGTAAGTCACTTAGCCCTTTTTGCTCATCTGTAAAAATGGAGAAGGAAATGGCAAAACACTCCAGTATCTTCGGAGTCATGAAGAGTCAGATACAATTGAAATATGACTGAATCAACTCTAAAATATTTTTTCCAGAATATTTTAATTCACTTTGGTAAATGAGTTTCCTTGGAAATTTTCGATTATTTTAAATTTTAACATGGTGAGAGTTAAAGTTATTTATGACACATAAGTACTGAGTTAAATAAATATGCTTAAAGCATATTATATTTACACTGATGTTTATTCATCGGTTCCAAACACCTGTATTTTTAATGAGCTACATATTGACTATAGTTGTAGCATAATGAAATGGATTCTAAATTCAATTGCTAAAATCCAGCAAAAATATAATTGGGCATTGCTTACACCCTGGGTTGCCAATTCTCACCCCCCCCCTTCCCCTGACTCCATCTGAACTATATTGTTGAGGACAAAATTAAGAAGCCTACGACAGAGCTGATGGAAATTGAGTGAGAAAAGTCAGAATTGCCAAGGCAGACACTAATTAATCAAGAAAAGTCATTCAAGGAACCACAAAGGTTAAAAACTGAAGAACTCAAGGAAGAGAGAATTATTCGGTGCATGTAAGGAAAAAAGCATAAGATTAGCTCCACTGAATCTGATAGTAGGAAGTGAAAAAATGAAAAATGGGGAGGAGGGCAGGGGCTTCAGGACATGAAAGATGTGGGAAATGCTGCAACTCAAACACAAATATTAATGAAAACCTAGAAGAGATTTCCCTCATTATTGAATGCTGAACAAGTTGTGATAAATGACTGTGATGGAATACCACTGTGCTGTAAGAAACAATGAGCAGGTTGATTTTAGAAAAACATGGGTAGACTTGCACAAAATAGTGAAGACTTAAATGAACAGAACCAAGAGAACATTGCATACAGTAACAGCACTGTTTTAAGAACAACTTTGAGCAACTAAGTAATTTTGACTATTATAAATACCTAAATTAACTACAAAGGACCTATGAAATAAGATGCAGTCTGTATCCAGAGAAAGAATTGATAAATTTAAGTATATATGGAATGATTTTACATATACATCCATATGGATATATCTATTTATTACATGCACACACATATGTGTCTAATGGTAATGGTGTCTAGGGCAGGAGGATATAATAGCAAGCACCCTAGCATACCCAGGATGGCCTGTTAACACAGGTTTTTTGATGCACTTTTCTAAGGAAAGCAACTTTAAAGGGATCAACAATCTTACTTTTAATAACATTTACTAGTTCAGGGAAAACGCTTTGAATGTCAGAGAAAATATAAGCAGAGAAATTAGCACAAAGACCAACAGACAGGGCTCTGACTGCCCGAATCAAAGCAATATTGCTATATACTTTACATACATTGCTGGATTGAGAGAGCCTTTACATCTGAGGAGTCAGAGAGCTCTGAACATATGGCTACTCAGAGTCTCGACCAAGAAATCAAAAGATCCTTCTCATAAGCAAATCATATATGTGTATATACATGTATATATATGTGTACATATGAATACGTATACATATATACACATATACATATATGTGTGTGTGCGTGTGTTTGTGTATACTTCTCAGAGCCAGAAGGCATCACAACTGTTGTGACTCAATGCCTAGTCAACTTAGTACCAAAAGGTGTGAAAGCCTTCCTACAAGCAAGCCTCCCTCTAAGCAAGTTCCTCCTTAGGCAAGTTCCTCCCCCGATGAGCTCTATGTGACTCAGGATGTATCACAGCTGTGTGGGAGCTTAAAGCAATAAGACATCCTTGATTGAACACATATGGTCACACAGGCCTATTAATGGATAGGGAAGATCTTCCTATTCCTTTAACATTGCAGAGTGGAAGAAGAAAAGGAAAAATAAAAGTTACATGATAACTTTCTTATATATTTAAGAGGAATAGCAAGTTGCATATAATAGCTTTGCAGTTTCAAGGGCACTCTTTTTTTATATTCTACTATGTTATGGAAATGCTTGTTTTATTTCTCAAGTTCGGAATAAAATAAATAAAAGAAAAACAAAATAAAAATATTCTTGAAGAGTAAACAAGACTGTGCAGTACAAGAACTAGTCTCAGATCCTTCATATTGTCTTTGAAGACCTGTATATCAAAAACCAAAATTTACCCTTTTCAACATAGGAGTTACATTGTGAAGAAGAAAACAAAAGATGTTCCTTTAGTTCTGGGTCACAGAAGTTACATCAACTCAAAATCTACTGAGGCTCCCAATGTGACCCAGAGTTCTGGATAGGGAGTAGGACCAAGATGAGAAAAACAAGTTAGTTTAGTCACCTCCAGCAAATCTGGTATAGCTCTGGGATCGTTTCTGTCTTACAGATAATGAGATAATTCTAGTTCCCTCCTGAAATGAAATGATTATTTCTGTCACAGACAGGATTTGGCATGTGGAAACAAAAGAATTGGAATTATTTTCTCTCTAATTCTAACTAGTTCATTAATAATGACATATTCCTGCAGTGAGAGTCAGCTTGAGTTAACAAGGACATATTTATATAGTGAAAGGCAGAGATTATGTGTGCTATTTTCAGTCCTATACCTAGTGTCAGAGGTGGGATTTGAACCCAGGATTTAACCCAACTCAAGCACTTTTGCCATCACACCACACTGTCTCACAAATAGTATTCTACTAAACATATAGGATTTTTGGGGTGAAAGTTATGAACCCAAGAAGGAATCCGACCCTGTAGGAAAACATGCAATGAGCAAAGATCAAAGCTAAAGATGGAGTCTAGTGAAGATTTTTGTATATCACAAACCACCTGGCTAGTTGGTAGCTAATTTTTGTCATTGTGTTCTACTTTTAAATGGGCAACATTTCCTTAAGAAATCTCTTTGAGAGATTAAAATGTCCATAATTTAGCATAGGACAAATGCTGGGCTTTATATGGAGTTAGGTATTCAGTAGATGTTTTTGATAACCCATCAAGACTGCAGTTTTCGATATGAGAAAAAAAAATAGTTTCTACAAAGACACATCATGATGGCCTGAGAGTTAGAAAGTTCTAGGCTTAAATCCAGACACTGATACATTCTGGCTGTGTGACTCTGGGCTAGTCACTTAACCTCTCAGGGCCCCCAGGCAACTCACTAAGACTCTAGGATATAGAAAAGGTGCTAATCTTCTCTAGAGCCTGGTGCTTACCAAGTCCTTACCTCCCCACATAGTTAAAATCACAGGTCTGATCAAAATGGATATAATGTTTTACCATTTGTAAAGTCCTATATCTACATTACTTCATTGCACCCTCACAATTACCCTGTGAGGTGAGTAGATAGTACAAGTGTCATTAGCTTCCCTTTACTGATGAGGGAAGTTGGGGCTCATAGAGGTTAAACAATTTGTCCAGGGTCAAGGATATGGAGCCAATCTTTAAACCCAGGGTTTCTGACTTCAAAAGAAAAATGAGAGATGAGACAATTTAAGAGTGAGGAAAGGATGGTGAGTGTGGTGAAGCGGTGGGATAGATATTCCAGAGTGGTAGATACTCAGAAAAATGAAATGAAAGTGGTCAAAGGAAGTGGAAAAGTGCTTTCCTCTTACATTTCTTCTTCCCCCCTCTCATTCCAAGCCATAGGTGCTGATAAAAATCAGAAAGGGTGAGCATAAATTTATTTTCAAAATTATCTACACGTAATGAAAGGCTTGTCTTAGGTTGGTTCCCTTTGGATATCTAAATGAATGTTTGGGCTGTCTCAACTTATTTAAGCTGTGTTGTATATTTATACCCAAACTCCCTTCAAAAGACTAAAGATTTGTGTGTGTGTGTGTGTGTGTGTGTGTATGTGGGGATATGAGTATGTGTACAGTGGATACAGAAGACAGTAATGAAAGGGAAGCTTATAAAAACAAAGTTATTTGTTTTAAGCAAAACTCATGATTTGTGAAAAAAAATCTCTACCTGAGCTTTTACATCAACATCATAGAGACTTACTGAGTGGAAATTTTTTGGTTGTTATCTTATTTCAAAATTTAATGGAAAGTTTTTCTTTCCTTCAAAAATAACCCAAAATACCACAACCACTTCCCCCCAAATTCCAGCTGTCTGCTCTTTCTCCTTGTTTCTTCAGTGTTTTTCCCCTAGTCATTAGTAGGTGTATATTCTGACATGCTATAACATTTTAGAGAGTATAATAGTTGCAAATGTACCAAATTTATTCATTTGTATTTGGTTCAAGTCTTTATTTTATCTTACAATATTTAGTGTTCATATTGCAAATTCATGCAATCTTAATTGGAAGTTAAAAAGCTACCTGCTGCTTGTCCAATAAAAGAATATACTTACATCAAATTCAAGACAGCCTAATAGTTTAATGAGTACGCTAGTATAGGTACATGTATATGTGTTTGTAATTTTATGGCTTGTCAAGTCCGTAGAAAGCAGCTACGTGGCTCAGTGAATAAAGCGCTGGGCCTGAAGTCAGGAGGCCTGAAGTCAGGAAGCTCTGGGTTTGAATCTGGTCCAAACACTTATTAGCTGTGTGACCTTGGGCAAGTCACTTAACCTCTATTTGCCTTAATTCACTGGAGAAGGAAATGGCAAACCACTTCAGGATCCTTGAAAAGAAAAAACCCATGGACAGTGTGGTCTATGGGGTCATCAAGGGTTGCATATAATTGAACAAGTAAAATAAGAGAAGTAGCCTGGCATAGTGCAAAAAAAGCCTGGCTTTGAAATCAGAAACACCTGGGCTCAGATCCTACTTCTGACAAGTAATATAACCTCTGAGTACTTCTTACCACTCTAAGTTGAAGACCAATTGCAGATGAGCATTGCTAGAGGGCATTTCTTCATTGGGTATTCCCTACACCAATGAAGTCATAGGTATTCAACAGCAACAGCAATTTTAAAAGTTAAAAAAAAAAACTACGTAGTTTTAAAACAAGCAGACCTGTGCTTTTCATTGGAAATATCTTCCACATCTCATCTCAAAATAATGCACTTCCATGTGGTGCCTTTTCCTCTGAGGTAGGTAGGGTACTCCATCTCTTTTTCCTCAGTTAAAGGCCATGTCACATCACTGGACCTGTAGTTTCATCCTTATAAGGAATTTCTGGCATGGAAACTGTCTTTACCATTGCAGACCGGCAACTCATTGTCCTAGACAGTTGTCCTGGGGGCACAGAGAGTTATTAAGTAACTCGCCCTTAGTCACAGAGGTAGGATGTGTGGGGAAGAACTTGAAAGTAAGTTTTAGGAACTCTAATGTCTGACCTCTTTCTGCTCCATGCTATTGCTTCTCAGACCACATAAAGCAATTGAATTAAGGGGAATCTATTACCTTTTCTCTCTTCCTATAATCACTGTCAGACTTATTTAAGTAAATAGAAATGAATAAAGAATTAAAGTGGTGTTTAAAGTATTAAGAATCTGATGGATAGATATAAATAATGGGGGTAGGGGTGGGAATCACTTGGGAACCTATAATCTATCTTTCCATCCTTTAACACAAGTCAGATTAAATTCGTCTTCCTAGTTAGGGTGGATGGGAATATGTTTACACTCAAAATTTTACCGCTCCTCTTATTCATGGTTGGAGTGAGGTTTTGGGGAGGGGGCAGCTGTCACTATGTGCAGCTGTTCTGCCCACAAGTTTCCTGTACAATACAATCAAAAAAAGGGGGCACAATCCAGAAGATGGAAGAATCAGTGAAGAGAGAATCTAAAAAATGTATGCACGTTAACATTTTGGCCCAGAATTTTCCCTTCCCCTACCCTGCAACCGCACCAAGACCACATTTCTAATCATAGAAAACTAAATTTGTCCTATATCCAGGAGCATGACCACTATGGGACCGAAGAAATCTTTTTATTGTAGGACCTAAAGCCAAGCACCATTGAACATCTGATGCAGAGAGGGAATTGTTCTATCTAATGGGTTTCAAAGGGTATGTCTAGTGCCCTCTGACATAATCAGGAGAATCTAGCTCGATGAATTTCCTACATAGATATTTCTTGGATGAGTTCATGAAGCAAGTCCCAAAACCGGCAGTGAGATAGGATACATTAGTGACAAGGGACTTCAACTATCCAGACATCTGCTAGAAGTCCCTCCCTATTAAAGAAGAGCAGCTGAGGAATTCATGTCTGGCTGATAATTTCATCTTTCAGAAAGCGGAGGAAGCAACAAACAAAAATGCTATTCTGGACCTTATTCTGACCAATAAGAAGGTGCTAGTTACTTACGTGGAAGTTACAGAAACCTTGGTAGTTCATGATTGGTGAGGATGAAAAGGCTAGGCAGTCTGATGCCTACTCTAAATTGCTGGAGAATGGATTTCAAAGAATTCAAAGAATGGGAAGCAAGGATCTCACCACATAAAATTGCAGAGGGGAAGTTGACTGAAGAGTGATAAAAGAATCTCGAGGGGAAAAAAACCAAATGGCACAAACACAAATGAATTTGATGAGAAAGAAAAAGAGAGAACTATAGGAAGAGATTGATATGGCTACATAGGGAATTCATAAATAAACATAATTTTTTAAAAGATATATTGAAGAAGGTAAAAGCAGGCAACTAAAGAGTGGAAAAGTAGTATAAGAATGTGGGCAATGAACTCAGAATGATGTGAAGCTGGCAGATAAAAAAGGTTTTTAGTGTTTGGTTTGGTTTTGCTTGTAGTTATGTTGACAGCAAAAAATTAGTAAAAATAAGAAAAAAACAGAACCACTGCTTGAGACAAGTTGACAATTATTTTCAAAGAGAGAAGGAAGAATTACTCAATTCCTAATTTACTTCTATTTCCTTTACCAAGGAAGATGTTCAATTTGGGAAGTATGAAACAAAATGGTTAAAAGAAAATTGAAAAAGGAGATAAATGAAAAACTGCATATACTTACCCTCAAAAGTTCATTTCACTTGGATAAATTATATTCCAGGATACTGAAAGGATTTGTGGATTTGATTGTTAAGCTGCTGTTATAGATTTCAGAAAAAAGTCAAAAATAAGAAAAGTATACAGGACTAAAGAGGGGGGAAGTGTTGTCCTGATTTTCAAAAATGATGAAAAGGGAAATTCTTCAAACTATAGTCCAGTGAGCTTGACTTTGATTGTTGGAAAAAGAATACATTATTCAGGAATATATTATTTAAAGGAATGATTAGTGAGCACTTAAAATGGAAGTGGTGATCATCAGGAGCTAATACAGGTTCACTAAGAATAAGTCTCTTCTAGAGACTTGATTCTAGTGTCTAAGGAATGAAGCAGATAGTGTATCTGTATTTTAGCGAGGATGCAAATAAGAATGGAACCTCTAATTCTATTAATATAGGGAATTCTTATGTGAGGAAACTATCAGTTCAGGTCAGCCAAGAACACTGAGAGGTTAAGTGACCTGTCCAGGGTTGCAAAACCAATACATGTCAGAGTCAGGACTTGAGTCCAGTTCTTCCTGGCTCCAAGGCCAACTCTCTTCATCTATTATGCTGCAGTACCTCCAAGGCAACCAGGATAGTAAATAGAATTGAAATGCACTCAAAATTCAGCTCAAGAGAGGAAGAATGTTCAGCTTAGAAAACAGAAGATAGCACAGGGCATGGGAGCTATTTTAAAGTGCTCAAGGGTAACATGTAGACGCTTGTTTTGCTTGGATGTTGAGACAGAACTAGGGAAAATGGGTGGAAATTGCCAAGAAACTGATTTCAACTTGATATAAAAAATAATTTCACAACAATGAAGGTATGCCAAAGTAGAATGGGTTGCCTTGGTAAGTGCTAAGTTCTTCATCCCTCAAAGGATTTCAGGAAGAAGCTAAATAGTTGCTTGCATATGAGAAAAGGAAATCCTGTTTAAATACACGTTAAATACCCTGAGTAGGCTGGATTATGTGACTCCTGAGGTCTCTCCCACCCATAGAATTACAAGATTCTGCAAATTTTCATTATAACCCAAAGTCTTTTACCATTATAAATAATAATTATAAATTCAGAGGCAGCTTGACATAGAAGATAGAGGCCCTGACTTAGTGTTAGAAAGATCTGAGTTCAAGTCTTTCCTCAGACCAGATGTGTGAGTAGAAAGTCATTTAATCCTTTGGTGCTCCAGGCAGTTATCAATGGGAGGAGTGTCCACATTGGAAGATCCCTAAACTGATGAAATCACAGTTTCATACCATCTTTTTTTATTGTTGTCGTTTGGTCATTGTCAGTTGTGTCTGACTATTACCCCATTTGCAGTTTTCTTGGCAGACACACTAGAGTGGTTTGCCATGTTCTTTTCCAGTTCATTTTATAGATAAGAAAGTTGAGGTAAACAGGATTGTAACTTTCCCAGGGTGACATAGCTAGTAAGAGTCTGAGGCTGGATTTGACTCACAAAAATGAGTCTTCTTCATTCCAAGCCAAGCCCTCTAACCACTATACCACCTAGCTGCCTGCCATACTACCCTACAAAAACAACAACCTCCTATTACTTAATGGTGCTCAAATGAAATAATTACTAAACTACTTAAGTAAACATCATATAGAATCTAACAAGGACTAGTATGGTGACAGGCATATAACAAGTGCTTAAAAAATACCTGTTGAGTTAAATTTTGATTTTGCTATTATGATAACCAGTTTTAGCTTTCAAAGCATTTCTTGTCTATACTCACCTTAAAGCTCTTTAGAAAGCATCATAGATCACATAGTGAGTATGTGTCTATTCACCTACCTGAATTTCTGGTATGTCATTTGCATTTTTTCATTAGTGAGTAAAATGGTGCTAAATTCATATGATCATTGATCCTTACTTCTAAATTTCACTCTTTAGTCATGGTCTGCATTGGTGTCTGCCAATGCCCAGGTCAAAGGTTTATGTAGCATCTGACTACCTTTCATAAGCTGCAATTCTAATGCTAATTACATTGGTGATTTTGCCTTAAGGGTAAGGTCTATATTTATAAGTGTACAACAGCACCTATTATCACTGTAATTTTCGGTCAACTTAATTAGCTGTAGTCTCATATCCTAGAGGAAACTGGTGGAATATTTATCATTTTGCCTGCAGAACCATTGAGAAAAAACTGTGCCAAACTTACTGGACCAATAGCTATATGTAAAAAAGCACTTCGTAGAATCATTTTTGGTACAATCTCTCTCTCTCTATATATATACATACATATATGTGTGTGTGTGTGTGTGTGTGTGTGTGTGTGTGTGTATTCAGCCTGAAACTTATACTTGGCCCAAAGCCATTGCTCAGATAAAGCTATTCTTAATTTCCATTTTATTAGTTTGGCTACATATGCCTAGAGTCTCAGACTAGTCACTCAGTACCAAGCGGCCTGAATTCAGTTGATTGTGTTAATTTGATTAATGTAGACAGCTAATTTGGATAATGGACACCTAATGCATTTTAACTTATTGTATGCAGTTTAGTGGTCTACAAGGCACAAACTAACTGAGTAACTACCTACTTTCCCTTCTTCTAGCTTATGCATATTCCTCAAACAAACACAACCAACCTTTGTTTATGCTATTCTTTTTTTTTTTTTTGCTTAGGAATGCTCTTGATTCCTATCCCTACCTAAACTCTAAAACACTACACAACTTATTAGTATTATTACTAATCTTTAATTTCCTGTCAAAATGCCTACTTCTTCCAGGTTGTTTTTCCTGATCACACAAATCAGAAATGATCTTTTCTATCTCTGGTGTTGCTTAGCCTGAACCATTCATACGGTATTTTTTACATGTGGGGGAATACTTGTAGTCAATTAATTTCAACAAATATTTATTATGTATTCCACTATCATTATGTGCATTTAATTATTTCAACAAACACTTACTGTGGTCTTATTTCTACTATTAGAATGTTGACTTCCCTGAATTCAAGGACCTTTTTAAATTGGTTTGTGAGAAGCAACATAGCATAGTGGGATGGAAAGGTGGCCTTGAAGCTAGGAACACTTGGACTCATGTCCTGCCTTTAACACACATTGGCTGTGTAACTCTGGGCAAGTCATTTCTTAGTGTCCTAGAAAACTCTCCAAGATTGTAAGTTATAGAGAAGATATCACTCTGCATTACTCGAGGAAGTTTCTCACCAGTAGCTCCCAACAGCAGTGAAATCAGAGATCCAAACCTTATCCTCATCCTTGTATCCCTCACAGTATTTTGCACAGTATATCTCTTTTAGATGAACACATGAAACCAATGGACAAAGATGGCAAAGTCACTAAATTTCGAAGTTAGAAGGGGCTTCAGAACCTATTGTGACAAACCAGTACCTGGAAAAGAATCTCTTCTACAAAATCTGAGGGGGGCCACTCAGACTTTGTTTGAACACCTGTGATAAGGTCCATTCCACTTTAGAATAATTCCCCCTAATACTAAGCCATGTTTTTTCTCCATATAACTTCTACTCATTGTTCCTAGTTCTGCTGCTAGGGCTAAGCAGGACAAATCTACTCCTTAACACACAAAACAGCCCTTCAAATGCTTGAAGGCAGATATGAAAGGAAGGGAAGACAAAGGAAGGAAAGACAAGGAAAGACAAGGGAAGGAAAGGGAAGACAAGGGAAAGGAAGGAAAGACAAGGGAAGGGAAGGGAAGACAAGGGAAGGGAAGGAAAAACAAGGGAAGGGAAGGAAAGACAAGGGAAGGGAAGGGAAGACAAGGGAAGGGAAGGGAAGACAAGGGAAGGGAAGGGAAGACAAGGAAGGGAAGGGAAGGGAAGGGAAGGGAAGGGAAGGGAAAGAAAACAGAAGAAAAAGGGCAGTGATGAACTGATGAATCTATACAGTCCCTGTGATTCTTGCTCTATTTTTTTAATACTAAATACTCATTTTAAAAGAAAAATAATAGTAATGATAACAACGACATATTCCAGAATTTTACCAAGTGTCAAAGCCAGGCTCACTGGCCTATAATTTGCACACTCCATTGTCTTTCCTTGTTTGAAAATCAGGAGAGCATTTGCCCTTCTCCAGTTCCTCAGCCCGGTCTCCATTTTTCTTCAAAGATCTTTACAAAATCAATGATTATTAGTTCAGGAATTAAATGTGCTAGTTCTTTCAGTACTAAGGGATGTAATTTTCTCTGGTTCTGTTATTCACCCAGGACAGCTAGGTCTTCTCTGTCTCCTTATGGACCTTGGGCATCAGCTTTCTATTAGCCATTTTTAAAATCTGCACTTTCCAGTCAAAAGATCATTTTTTCCTTTGCTTTCCAGGAGGCAGATACAAAATAAGAGATGAAAAACTCTGGTCTCTCCATAGTCTTTTATCAACTTCCAATCCCTCCTGAGCAATGACCCTATCCCATCTTTGCTCCTCTGTGTCTTCCGCAATTTTTGAATTAAAACAAAGGTAGTCTTTGCTTGTAGAAGCTATTTGCTCTCTGTTGAAAGCAGTGATTGCATTTTCTGTTTTAGAAAGAGGAGGGATTAAACCTCAAAGCTTTCTCAGAAAGGAGGATGATATTTTCAATCTTTTGTTTTCCAAGGCAAATGAAGCACATGACATTTAAATCACTGGGATATGAACCAACTCCATTTTCACAAGTCAATCTTGGGCACACACCTCCTTCCCCAGAATACAGGGCTCAAGGCAAAAACCAGAAGAGAAAGGAGATAAAGAAAATTGGGAGGATGCTGTTTCTCCTGGGGGCCATGAAGAAACCAATCTCTGGCCACTTTGTTTTTCCAACTTAAATGAAATAGGAGTGAAGCAGCTTTGATTTTTCTCTATTATCTATTATTATCATTCTGCCCACCCTGAGCAACAGTTGTACACCTTTTTTGATCTTCCTATTTTCCCCAATTTAGCTTATTTTTTTTAGCAAGTAATATGAAGTGTTATTCAATTCCATTAGTTCTGAGACTTAGTGAGTACAGACCACATTATAATTGTCTGTTGTCAGCATCAACTTTATCATCCAGATACCTGAATATTTTGCTGAAATTATTTTGTTAGTGTTCTTTAAGACAATCAATCCATTGTGATTACTTTTTCTTATTCAGTAACCATTTTGCATGCCTACAGTGTATATTGGCTGTTTCTGTATTTTAAGCACCTAAACATACTGAAGCAATATAATAAATGTGAGATGAAAACACCCTCTGAGGCCACCCTCTGGATGTTCAAGGTTTTTAAACTGTCTACTCACTAGGGAACCAAAGATAGGTGTTACAAAATTCAGCTCTTAAAATAAAGTTGAATTTAAGTTGCTGCTAGTGTTTGTGGCAGTTATGACAATCACCTCTCCAAACTATTCAGGAATAAACCCTTGCAGCCTGCAAAAGGCTCCCCTGATCTTGGCTTCCTTATCAGTCTTCCTCCTAGTCTGCACAATAGACATTGACTGACCCCAAGTGACTCTGGATCAGGGCCATCCGGAGCTTTAGAGTGAATGAAAATGGAATTCCATTTTCCAAATTTCCAAAATTCCACAAAATGGAAAGTCAAGAAATGGAGCTACACATATAGAGTTGTTAGTAAAACAACAATAAGCACTTTGACTGGCTGACAGGATAGATGACATCTATGGGAATTTCTAACTTGCACTGTGTTTCTCTGGCTTGCCATTTCTAAAATTCAATTTCTCCAAGTTAAAAGTGTGTGCCAAAACAAGTACATACTCCTCAGTTTGGCAATTGGATTTGGACTAGAATCATATGTACATTTCAGGACCTGTACAATTCAGGTCCAAAGATCCATGTTGTTATTGTTCGAGTTATTTAGGGGTGTCTGACTCTTCGTGACCTCATTAAGGTTTGTTTTTGGCAAAGATACTGGAGTGGTTTGACTTTTACTTCTCTGGTGGATTAAGGCAAATAAAGGTTAAGTGACTTGCCCAGGGTCACACTGAAAGTAAGTGTCTGAGGCCACATGTGAACTCAGACCTTCCCAATTCCAGGTCCTGAGCTCTATTCACTGAGCCACCTAGCTGCCTCCAAATGTTCCTAGTCCTAAGATGTTAATGAAAGAATTTTCTAAAAATACTATTACCATAAAAAAGTTCATGAGATAAACAGATATATGATATAGAAACCTGTAGATATATAGAGACATAAGTAATAGAAAGGTAGGTGGATAGATGATAGGTAGGTAGATAGACAGACTGACAGATAGACAGACAGAGAGATAGGTAGATAGACAGGTGGATGTAGATAGCTAGATTGATATAGTCAAGAGAGAGACCATTGAATTTCAGGTTTTATCTTGGCCACTCGCACCAGTGTTTTAGGAGCTTGCACTGCCTGACATTTCTTGCCTACATACCATCTCTTGGCCACGAAAGACTTTCAGGGCTGGGTTTATCTTATCTGGCTGCTTCTGCCTGCAGCTGACTCTCTTGGCACCTGCTTCCTCAGAGCATATGAGCTTTCTGCCAAATCTGTTTCAATTTCGCAGATTTAAATACAGCTGTTAGAGGTAGTTTATGTTTCTGGAGTTACTGGTTCGCCTTGCCCTAATGGATTCACCATATGTAATTACCGGGCTGGTGTCTATGCATATTACTCTTGAAATTCTCATGTAACATCTATCAGTCCTTTTCTGAGTGCTGCTTGCTCAGTAGAACAGACACTCAAGTAATGGAACGCACACTTGGAAGACTTGGATTCAAGTCTCAGTACTGGCAATTATTAGTTGTGTATCCCTGGGCAAGTCAATCGCTTATTTATAAAAAAAAATATTTGCAAATAGGGTTCTTGTGAAGAAAGTACTCCAAAAGCATGACCTGATACTATCTCAATATTTTTCTGACAAAATTTCCAGTACTCAATAATAACTAATTCTCTTTTAATAATACCATAGCTGTACCTGAATGAAAACAAATGTGTCTTTTCTTATTTGACTATTGTGAATAATATACACTTTCAACAATAAAGCACTGAATTAGGAGTCAGAAAACCTTGAATGATGTCTCAGCTCTATCATTTGTTAGATGTGTAAATGTTGACAGGCTCTTCGATCCCTCTAAGTCTCAGGTCTTTCATCTGTAGAATGGAGATGACATATTTCTACTGCCTACCTCGCAGAACTGTTGGGAGTTGTGTTTTGTATGCTATAAAACTGGCAGCTAGGTGTCTTGGTGGATAGAATGCCAGGCTTGGAGTCAGGATTATTCATCTTCCTGAGTTTAAATCCACTTAACCATGTTTGCCTCAGTTGTCTCATCTGTCAAATGAGCTGGAAAAGGAAATGACAAACCACTCTAGTTCTTTGCCAAGAAAGCCCCAAATGGGGTCACAAGAGTCAGACTCAACTGAGATGACTGAACTATAAAACTATACTATAAAACATTGTATAAAGATGAGTTATTAAAAGTTTCACCAAAACAAAAGATCTTCAGTCTATGGGATCTTTTTGCTTAGTTTGAATATGCCCAAATATATTTCTAAGCCCAAAATAATTTTCTCACAGCTCTTCAGAACTTTTGAGAAATTCATCTTTTTGTATAAAGTAAAATCACTGAGATAATATCTTATTTTCTTTCTGTGAAGCAAAGCAAAAAAAAAACCCCAACTTTCATTTGGTTTTGTGAGGATGAAGCTGATGAAAATAATTATGAATAGAAAATTATTGAATTGAATTATCTTTACACAATATTTGTACTTGAATCCATTACTAATTTTTTATATAAAATATAGCATATATAATGGCAAAATGGGCAAAATGTTAAATTGAAATAAATTTCTTCAACCTGGGACTCAAGAATCCTAGGTTCTAGTCTCCTCTCTGCCATTCATTAGCTATATGACTATGAACAAGTTAATTGCCTCTCTCTGGGCTTCAGTTTCCTCATGTACAAAATAATCTGGTTACACTAGATCATCTCTGAGGTCTTTCTCAGTTGTACAAACTCTGATGCTAAATGTGTCAAAGTGTTCATTAAAATTTATTGCAAATGTGTATACACACATATGCATGCATGCACACACACACACACAAAGTAAGCATATATCCAAGCTTCCCTTGCCCCTCAAAAGTATAATGACTTATTTTCTGAAAATATACTTTTCTTGAGCTTGTTAGAAAATTTAACTAAATAGAAATTATGGCTTAAACAGTAATTAAGAAATTCTAAGTATTTGTCAATATGAGACCACAATGAAAATGCAATTTAAGCCACACCAAAGCTGCTGATGTCACAAATGCTAATGTTTGCACTGAAAATGTCCTTAGGTTTCCAGTTTTTCTAATTTACAAAACTACTTATCCACACTAGTAAAAATGTTATCATTGGCTAAATTAACGCATGACTTCTTTCTTTTCAGTAGCTAAAGGAATGTACTAAGCTTTTAGGTACAAATTTTTAATTAGAAAAAAAGGCAAGTTAAACTTCTTGAAGCCATGATTAACATCTATTGGAATTTCCATATAATATAGCAGGAGACATATTATATAAGATATATTAGATAAGGAGACATATTAGATAAACTTTGGGTTCTGTTCTATGTCATGCCATTAGTTAGTAGTATGACCTTCTTCGCGTGTCTTTCTTTACCAGTCAAGTGGCAACACTAATACCTGGCCCAACTTTCCTTCCAGCATTTTCAATACTAATACATCCTTAAAATTATTCTAAAGGGATATTTAGGTTATCCTTAAGAATTAAATCTAATTTTTTATTTTAAAATGCCTCTTTTGTCCCGCTCTTCCCGCTTCTTTTTCTTCAGTGTTTCCCTCGCTTTTGTACTCATGAGACAGGCATCAACACTTTTGAACTGTGACAACTTTTTATCCCTGGAGGAAACATTAAAAGACTGCTTTGAGATTTCGAACTCAGCTCTCTTCTGCAATGACAGCTCATACCTACCTACTGAACCTTCCCTTAACTCTAATCAAGACAACTCCAATTCTTCAAACCTTTTAAATTATTTAGGCTTTTCTAAGCAAATTTGATTCCCTATCCAGACTAAACTTCATGACCTACTATGTTAATGCCTATCTCACCAACACCCAAGATTTCAACAGATGACCCTTTTACTATGCAAATTATTAGCTCTGAATTTACCCCTGCTATTTGTTATTTCCATTTCTGTTGAAAACAATCTTGAAAAAAGTCAGTATCATGCAGAATTGGCCCAGTACAAAGACATGTTACTGAACATCATGCTGTTTATCCATCTTTTTATTTATCTATTGTTGACTTACTAGCATTGTCTCCTTGAGAATGCTTTTTATTTTTCTAAATCTACTCTATTCTCCTTAAGCCCCTACCACAACTGTCACATATGCATGATTGTTTATCCTTCAGTTCCCTCAAGAGACTTTGCCATTTCTTTGTCCATTAACTACCAAAGTTTTAAAATGTATAGTATATGTATGTGTGTGTATATATATATATGTATACACACACACACACACATATATATATATATATATATACCTTTCTTCCATTGTCTTACCATCTCACTACTCATTCCCTCATAAATCTACAACTTAGCTTGTTCCATGCCAACTATACTCAAAATGACCCATCAAAGGCAATTACCTACTAATGATGCAATCCAATGGCCTTTTCTCAATGCTCACTCTCACTGCCTTGCCTGAAATATCTGTCATAAATTAACTTTATTAAAATTCTTTCTTCCCTTGGCCTCCATGAGTCTAGGAACACAGGATATAGATGTTTTACAAACGTGGAAATAGAGGTTCAACAATGTTCAGTGGCTTACACAAGGTTACAAGGAAAAGATTGCAGAACCAGGATGTGAATTTGACTTCTTTCCATTATATTATCCTGCTTCTTCCCACTCTTGACTTTGATTTTCACTATTCTGTTTCCTTCACTGACTAATTTTTCCTCTTGCACTCTAAATGTTAGTTTATCAAAAAAACTCAATTCTTGACTCTTTTACTCTTTTTT
>CM053627.1:169427144-169450675 GCA_028646595.1 Phalanger gymnotis
CCCTCTTGGTCTCTGTGTCGCTGTCTTTTTCTGTCTCTGTCTGTCTGTCTGTCTGTCTGCCTCTCCCCACTCCTAGCTTCAACTAAAAAATCTTCACTCTGATAATCTTTACATTTCCAGCTCCCTCCTCTCTCCCAGAATCCAGTCATGTTTCTCCAAGTAGCCAATGGCCATTTCTGCTTTGATGTCTCATCACCCTACTCAGTGGTGTGTAAAATTAAATCCATCAACTTCCCCTCGAAATCATCCTCCACTCCAGATGGCCCTTTTTGTTACTGATATAAATATTCTCCTAGTTACCTGTTCTTAAAAGCTTTAGATTACCCATAAACTCCTTCCTCTTCCCTTTTCAGAACAGTTATTGACTCTTTATTTGTAATATGGCCTTTGCTTTGTCTTTTCTCTTCCTTTTCTATTACAAATCCCTCCCTTTCTGTGTCCAAAATCGCTACCCTTGTTCAAGCCTTCATCATCTTGTCTCCGGATTATTTGCATTTATCTCTCACTATAGCAATTGTAGATGACCCCAAAGAATCTTGTAATTTCAGAGTTGGTGGGGACTTGGGCGATCATTAAGTTTAACCCATGCCTTAACAAGAATTCTCTATAGAAAAAACCTGCCATATGGCCTTCTAGTCTTCGTCTAAGGAATTTCAATGAGGGCGAATCCGTCACCTTGCCAATTCCACTACTGGATAGCTCTCTTAGGTAATTTTTCCTTTCATCGAGCTGCAATTTGCTTCTCTGAAACTTTGCCCCGATATCCCTAGTTCAATTCTAACAAAGCAAGTTTAGCCTTTCTCTATATGACAACTTTTCAGATATGTGAAGATAGCTATCATATTCCCGGGAACTAGGTGGCATAGTTAGAGTACCAACCTGGGCTCAGGAAGACTCATTTTGCTGAGTTCAAATCTGGCCTCAGACACTTACTAGCTATGTGACCCCAGGCAAATCACTTAACCCTGTTTGCCTCACTTTCCTCATCTATAAAATGAGCTGGAGAAGGGAATGGCAAATCACTTCAGTATCATTGCCAAGAAAATCCCAAATGGGGTCACGAAGAGTCATATACAACTGAAAAATAACTAAACAACACCAACGCCAACACCATGTCCCCATAAATTTTCTCCCCTCTAAGGCTTAAATATCCTTATCCTCAAATAGCATAAACTCAAGTATATATATATTTTTTTATCATTTTGGTTTCTTGTTTTGAAGACTCTTCAGTACTGCATATTGCAGTTGGGTGAATCTTTCCAAAACACTGCTAGGGCACATTGTTTATCAGAGTTTTATATCTACTCTTTTAAAGAAAAAATAATTGATACTACAATTACATGAATGTTGTGTTAAAAACAATACTACAGTCTTGAAGAGACAAATGATGTGACATTGTGAATGTATATGAGGGTTCTAAACAGAATGACAGAAAAAAAACACCTAGGTATTTGGTATTAATGTGGCATAATAGATGAGAACAGCATTTGGAGTTAGCAAGATCTGGGTTCTAATCCTGAATCAGATACTTACTATCTACAACCTAGTACAAGTCATTTAACCTCTCTGCCTCAGTTCCCTCATCTGTAAAATAAGAATATTGGACTTGATTGCGTCTAAGATCCACTCCAGCTCTAAATTTATAAGCTTGTAAACATTTCTGGGACAGAAATAATGTTGACATGATTGATTTTTCTTCTTGATCAAGATGGTCAGCTCTGAACCAGAAGATATCACAGTCCTCTCCAGGATGTTATGATAAGAGTCCAGTTTACTTCTGTAGGCAGTATTAATTCTTGAAATCTTAGGGGCATGGTCTTGTAATTGCAAAAAATTTTCATGATGTCACCAGGCAAAAGTCTTAGAAGTAACAGCACTACTGCTTCTTTACTTCTAAAATGCAAAAGGATTATCTGTGCTGCAAATTTCTAAAAATAATAATAATCATTTTGAAAATACAGCTAGGAGAATACATTCAGAAAGTATTGAGACACTTTTCTGTGTCTCAAGACATTCAATCTCTAACAATTCTATCGGGTAATAACAATTCATGTTTGTCTTTTTCTCAAGCATGCACATATGTTTGAAATGGGAAACATCTTTTTTTGTATATTTATTTTTTCCAATTACATATAAAAATAATTTTAACATTCATTTTTAAAAATTTTGAGTTCCAAATTCTCTCCCTCCTTCTCTCCTCTCCCACCTCATTGAGAAGGCAAACATTTAATATAGGTTATACACATGCAGTCATGTAAAACCTATTTCCATAATAGTCTTGTCGTGAAAGAAAACACAGAGCAAACAATATAAAACAAAACCAAAACTCCCAAATAAAGAAAGTTTAAAAAGTATGCTTCAATCTGCATTCAGATGCCATCAGTTCTTTCTTTGGACATGGACAGCATTTTTCATAAGTCCTTTAGAATTGTCTTAGATCACTGTATTGCTGATAATAGCTAAGTCATTCATGACTGAATGATAAATCATTATAGAAGATCCTCCATATTAGAGTGTAAGCCCAGCTCTCCCTTCCCCCTTACAGACCTTTAGACTCTCTGGCTTGGAGAGTGATAAGCCCTGAATAAAGAATAAGAATACATTCCTTGGACATTCCTCTCTGGCTTGGAGACTGATAGGCCCTGAACAAAGAAAAGGAAATATTCCTAAAACTGCTTTTTGAAGACCTAGCCAGTTTTCAAAAACAAAATGACTGACAAGATCTTCCCCTCCCGAGGGGAGTGGCTACCCTCTCTGGCGGAGAACATCTGGGACAGTTAGCAGTAGTTTTCCTTGTTCAGGACACTATAAAAGTCACTATGTGGGACAGGCACATTGGAACCTCACTCATGGAGAGGATGCTTTGCCTGGGATTACGTTCAGAAGGACCACCAAGGAGGCTGTAAAAGGGGTTCCCCAGCTTCAGAAAAGCCTTGGGTGCACATGCTGAATGTGAAGTGCATGTTGTATGTTTAGTGTGTGTCTTTTGTCACTGTCGCTGTGTTTGTAAAAAAGAGAGGGATTCCCCAGCTTGAAGAAACCTTGGGCGGTGGTGTTCCTCTGAACAGATGATGCCTCTGTGAGTCTGTGTCTCTGTCTTTGTCACCGCGTTAACTGTGTAGTAGGAATTGTTAAATAATGTGGTTGTGGGGTTGATAGAGTATTTCCCCTGTCTTTCAACAAAAACTTTATTCTGTTGCCAGCGCAAATCTGAATCCCAACCTATCCTAGCTTAATCGAACAATGACTGATCATCATACAGCATTGATGTTACTATGTACAAATGTTCTGGTTCCATTCATTTCACTTTGCATCAGTTCATTGAAGTCTTTCCAGGTTTTTCTGAAAGCATTCTACTTATTCATTTCTTATAATACAATAGTTTTCCATCACGATCATATACCGCAACTTGTTCAAACATTCCCCAATTGATGGGCATCTCCTCAATTTTCAAGTCTTTGTTACCACAAAAACAGCTGCTGTAAATATTTTTGTATATATAGGTCTTTTTCCTTTTTTAAAAAAAAATCTCTTTGGGATACACACCTAGTAGTGGTATTGCTGGGTTAAAATATTGTTTTATATCCCTTTGGGCATAGTTCCAAATTGCTCTCTAGAATGGTTGGATTGGTTCACAACTCCAACAACAGTACTCCTGTTTTTCCACATCCCCACCAACATTTGTCATTTTCCTTTTCTATTATATGAGCCGATCTGATGGGTGTGAGGTGGTTCTTCAGAGTTGTTTTAATTTGAATTTCTCTAAAAGACAATGATTTAGAGCATTTTTTCATATGACTATATAATTTCTTCATCTGAACTTTGCTTTCTTCATCTGAAAACTGCCTGTTCATATTCTTTGGCCATTTATCAATTGGGGTATGGCTCTTATTTTTATAAATTTGACTTAGTACTATACTCAGTATATACTTGAAAAATTAGGCCTTTACCAGAGAAACTTGCTCTATTTTTTTTCACAGTCATGAGTACTGTGTATTTCCCTCCATCCTATTTCCCCCATTCTTCCTTCTCTCTCTCTCTCTCTCTCTCTCTCTCTCTCTCTCTCTCTCTCTCTCTCTCTCTCTCTCTCCCTCCTCCCACTTACACTATGCCACTCCCCAAAAGTGTTTTGCTTCTGACTGCCTCCCCCAATTCACCCTTCCTTCTATCATACCCAAATGAGTGTGTTTGTTATTCACTCTTTGAGCCAATTCCAATGACTCTGAGGTTCACTCATTGTCTGCCACCCCTACCCCTTTCATCTGCCCCATCCACTGTAAAAGCTCTTTTGCTCTTCTTTCATGTGAGATAATTTACCCCATTCTACCTCTCCCTTTCCTCAAACATCTTCATTTAGAACTGTAAAATAGAGAGAAAGAAAAAGAGAGAAAGAGAGAGACAGAGACAGAGACAGAGATAAAGAAAGAGAGATACTGGAGAAAACATAAATTCCCTCTAATAGCAGGTAATATACTACTTAGCCCACAGGAAAGTGTTCACAGCACTTTTTTAGACCCAATCCCAGGATTTTCCTAAAAATATGGTGACCACTGCCCCCACCACTTTAGTCATTAAAAGAAAAACAAAATAAAACAACAACAGAAATAAAAATCTATTGACAGTATAAGGAAACTGGAATTCCTTACCCCAAGGTGGTTGTCCTGCCTGAGGTCAATGTTGAATTAAAGAGTAGAAGGCATTAAATTAAATTAGATTGCAACTGCCACTTATACCAGGTAGCCTCGGGGCATGCTTATAGTTTTAAGTGTTAGTGCATTATTAGTTCCCTTTAGGAGGTTCCTTTAGAAGGAGGAACACATAAAATTACAAATGATGCCTGGCAATAAAATGGAGAAGCACCACTCTTGAAAGCTAGATGTGGGAAGGAAAAAGTAAAAGTTACAGAAGAGGCATGGATTGTGGTAAAACTGGGAACACTACAATGAATGGAATAGAAAGATAAAGGAATAAATGAATGAGGGAAAATGCTAAAAATGCAGATAAACTAAAACTAAAGGGGAGAAAAGAGAAATTCAGACTAATATTATTCTGAAACACTCAAAAGATCTATCAATATGATTCATTTTGCAAGGCTGGGACAAGTATCAGTACAAACTTTCTATATTCTGTTCCTACTATATTGAAATGAAGCAGCTAACGCTGTTTTGAATGGTGCAATGCAATGAAAACAAAATATTATTCTAAAGTTGGACAGCAAATAAGGTCAGTGGGCCATCACAGCAATTTAAGTCTACAGTTCAAGTGAGGGGGACATTCATTGGTCATATTTGAAAAAATGTTAAGATATTCAAATAGCTTCTTGTCAACAATGTACAGAACTAAATTGTTGTAGTGAAACAAAATAACGAATATATACTGATTTTAACTAAAGTGTTTATAGTTTCAAAATACTTCTATGGTCCATGACTTTGATGGGCAAAATAAAGCTTAGGGACTGAAACAATCATAGGATAATGCAAGGCAGAATACAACGAAATGGAAAAGTGTGTGGTACAGCCATTAAATATTATAGAAGTCAAGAAGGGGAAGAGATCAGTGCAATCTGGAAGGTGGAATATGAGCAGTTCCTTAGAAAAAAGGGCATGAGAGAGATTAGAAAAGAGAGGAATAATCACAAGTTACCCTGTGCTTCTGGAACCTCATGGACAATGATACAGAATGGGATTTGAATTTAACATTTGTCCTTCGGGAACAACTAACAGGCAAATAAAAGTGGAACACAAAACATTTATAGGCAAAAACAGTGGGGGTAAAAAGCCCATTTCTTTTTCCAGTCACTATTTCAAACTTTTTCCTCTTACCTCAATACCTGAACTGCAACCCATCTACACAATTATGTATGATATAGTCGCCTAATTCACTGGGAAAACTAAGTCCATACAATGAGTGTTCCCTCAACTCATGTCTTCTATCAGTGCTTAAAACTCCTCGGTTTCATTCCCTCTCTCTACTTCCCTACCTGCCTTAGGAGGAGAAGTACTCCACTCTTGGCTAAGGTTGGCTCCTCTCTATAACATATTCCAGAATCTTGCTCTAGAAATCCTGCTCTTTCTCATGCATCTTCAGTCTCTCAGTATCTACTTATTCCTTCCTCTATGCCTATAAGTATATATTAATCTCCAAACACTTAAAAAAATCCTGCTTCTGGCTCTTCTACTCTATCCAGCTAGCATACCTCTTACTCCCCACATAAACTTGGGTGAATTATTAACCTCTTTTTGCCTCAATGAAATGAAAGAGTTGAATTAGAACACATTCAAATGCAAATGGATCCCTATACTGCATATTGACTTAGAAAATCTGAAATGAACATTATCTATATTTTCACATATTTTTATTTATTTTGTTAAACACTGCTCAATTATCTTTTAATCTTGTTCAGAAATTTTATAGCCATGAGTTTGAAACCTCTGGACTAGATGACTTCTAAGGTCCTTTTCAGTTGTAAATATAGGACCTTGTGAATTTATATGTCACCCCTTTTTCAAAGACCATATTCTTTTGTCTTTGAAAAAATTATCTATGCCAGATGCTTATACTTTCTCATCACAAACTTTTTCTGCAACTTCTTGAAATCTCACTTTGGTCCCTGCCATTAATATTGAAACTGCTCTCTTAAAATTTACCAGTGACTCAACAATTATCTAATCCAAAGGATTTTTCTCAGTCTTCACCTTCCTTAACTCTTGAATCATCTGATACTGTTGACTCCCTTTCCTAATGAGAAGAGTGTACTCCAACCTTGTAGTTTCTATAACATCACCTTATTATCAATTTGTATCACTATGTCTTCCATTATGTTTGAACTTTTGATTTATTAAAATGCCATTTGCTTCACTTGCTTCAATTGTGTAAATTAATGAATCTATCCTAATTCTCACATGTTATCTGAAAGATCCATTCAATTCAACACACATTTATTGAACACTCCCATTATGTGGGGGAGGAGAATGGATAGTTGTTGCATGCGTGGTTTGTCCTTCATTCTCGAAGAGGACCATGACATCAAGAAGATGATGCCATGACTTGCAAGTCAATTGGATTTAAGTGAGGGAGGGTTGTGCAAAGTCACCAGCCTCACTTTCTCCTCTGGAGCCATCTGGTCGAGTGGCCATATAGAGCAGGAAAACTGGAGATGGCTCAGGATACAGGGATAGTGTTGGATCTTAAAGATCTGGGTTCAAGTAAGTCTTACCTCTAACAAGTGCTTGCTGTGTGAAAAGGCCAGAAGCCCGCTTCTCCGTTCTGTTCATGCTACACTTTAAGTAGATAAGTTATAAAAGAGTGGCTGATTTGTTTGATAAAGGGAGTTTCAAAACCAGGAGTTGTTTACATCAATGAAATCATAGATCCATCTCCCTAAACTAATTAGGTCCCCTTCCCCTCCCCCCCAAAGGTATGGGCATCATGGATATACATTAAACAAAAAATGAAATAGTCCTTTCCCTCAAGGATCTTACATTGGGCTGGATATTACGCAATATTAGTTATATCACATTAAATTCAGAAGTAAGTAGGCCAAGTGTCATTTTTTTTAATGACATCAGAACACTGAAAAAGATACTAAGAAAAAAATGTTTGGGCACATCTTAACCTAAGTAGTGAGACAAATTCAGATTGGTTTTGTGATTTGTTTTTATAGACTGGCAAGGCATAGAATATGATTAATAATATTTATATTATCCTAAGAAATGAACTCCCTAGAAGATCAAGGGGAAAGGGCCCTCCTCACTTTCCTGGATTTTCCCCTATTCTTGACCATAATATCACGCACATTCAAATTATTCATTTGTCTTCATGTTTGATTAAACATTGATGAACAGTATATATTATATTTTCTTGCATAGCACCCAACACAACACCATTAAAAACAAATTCTTTTTAAGGTAGGGGTGATCAGGCAATATAATTCTTTGTTATAGACAAGATTTAACTTTGAAATAATAAATAGAATTTATATATAGAACACAATGAACATTGCTACACGTGTCCTACTTAAGAGGTGATGGATTCAGGATGCAAAATGAGGCATAAATCTTTTGGACATGGCCAATGTGGTCATTTGTTTTGCTTAACTGTGCTTATTTGTTACAAGGGTTTTTTTTTTCCAGTGGGCATCAGGGATCCTGGAACGAGAGAAAATAGACTTGATCATTGAAAAAAAAACTTTAGTTTGAGGTTAATGAGAATCAATGAATCTCAGAGTTAAGAAGAACCTCAAAGCCTATCTAACCCAACCCAGACATGGCCCCCAAATTTCCCCTTACTACAACACATATCAGAGGTCATTCAACCTTCACTTTAATATTGAGGGAATCCCTACTAGCCTCTGAAATCATTTATTCCATGGGGGTGAGGTTCATTTGTGAGTTTTATTTTCCCTAGTTAGTTGGAAAGTATAATCAGTTCATCTCCAGGAGATTATGAGGAGAAAAGATCCTCTCACACCAAAACATGAGCATCAATAATATATGGTTGGCCTAGACCAAAGTATCATTCATTAAAAGAGAACTAATAGATGACCACAAATCTAGGTAGCCAGAGATCAAAGACTAGTCAAGCACCAAGGATTTAGATGAACAAGGTCCAGAGTATAGGAGGCTGAGAAAGTCAGTAAAAGTGCCAAACATTTGTAGAACTGTTGAACTATGATATTGACAGTCTCTTTCTGTCTCTGTCTCCCTCTCTCTTTGTGTCTCTGTCTCTGTCTTTGTCTGTCTCTTTCTGTCTCTCTGTCTCTGTCTCTCTCTGTCTGTCTCTGTCTCTGTCTCTGTCTCTGTCTCTGTCTCTCTCTGTCTCTCTCTCTCTCTCTCTCTCTCTCTCTTTCTCTCTTTCTCTCTGTCTCTTTCTCTCTCTCTCTCTCTTTCTCTCTCTCCCTCTGCCCTGCATCCCTCCCAGTGTTCTATGGTACCTATTGAGCATGAATGGCCCTGGTACGTAAGTGATAATAACAGTCTGTAAGTAAACCCTATCTCTGATTAACATACAGCAGATATGCTAGGATTACATTACAAATGATTAAAACAAAAACTCTGAAACTCTGATTTTGGAACTATATTCTAAAAAGAATTGTCACATAACCATATTATGAGATTCAACTTAACTATTCTTTGAAATATAAAATGATTAAGTTACATACTTCCTGATATAAGACTTTAGGATACTTTAAAAATCTTCAGCTCACATATGATATTGTTTGCCTTTTATTATTGCTGAAACAGTTGTTTTAATTTTAAAAAGTCCACTTGCATGCAAAAACCTCTTTTGCCAAAGTAAAAGGTATACATGGACTTCAAATTGATTTTTATAGGAAAAGCAGCATAGGGATCTAGGTTGGGAGTCAGGAAGACTTGAGGTCAGGTATTACTTCTGTCACATACTGATCCTGTGACTCTGGGCAAGTCAATTAACCCCTCAGTATCTGGACGATTCTAAGACTATGAGTTGCAGAGAAGATACCTGCTTACATTGGTAGTTAGACTTTCCTTATCCAGAAGTTGCCTATACACCAGCGATATCACAAATTTTACCCCTCTCTCTAAGTATTTTTAACTAAATATCAAAACTGAAGACCATCAAAATTATAACTTGTGTTTTTATTTTTGTAAAATGCTCATATGTAGTAGCATATTTAAATAGACTCCTCCAAATCATCTAAAATCTCAAGAATTATAAAATAATTTTATCTATTTTGAAAAACAGCATTCATTATGACAATCTGTGTTCCAGTTATCAAACCCAATAAAACTACACATGTAGGTTTCTTGTAAACAATTGAAGACCTAGGAAATTAAAATAGAAACACCCACAAATCATAAAACAGAACTATTAGTGGTTGCTATATTACAAGGGGGTTTCAAGTTGCTTCATGCCTCTGTGCTAAGATAAAAGATACTCTGTTGGCATTTTCACTTGCCAAAATAGCCATTTGCAATTAAAAATTAAAACTGGCACTTCTTCTTTGCAAGCAATTATCTAAAGGCAGCTGGCTGTCTTCCTTGTTTACAAGTGCTCTTGTGTCATGACTTCATTCTATTCGGAAATTTGCTTTCCTTGAGTTTTATATTATTGACAATTTTGCTAACATTATCAGCTCCTCATTTTTAAACACTTTTCAATATGTTCTAAGTCCAACAGGATACTCTTGAAATATACATCCAAATGGAAATTGACCAAGTACCTGGTGTTAAAGTATCTCATATTATTTCTCAAAGGCCTCATATCTCAAATATATAAAGAACTTTGTCAAATTTATAAGAATATGAGTCATTCCTCAATTGATAAATAGTGAAAAGTTATGAACAAGCAGTTTTTCAATAAAATCAAAACTACATACAGTCATGTGAAAAAATGTTCCAAATCATTATTGATTAGAGACATGCAAATTAAAACAACTTTGAGATGTCATCTTACATCTATCAGATTGGCTAAAATGATAAAAGGGGAAAGTGAAAATGTTGGAGGGGAGGTGGGAAAATTGGGACCCTAATTCACTGTTTGTGGAATTGTGAACTCCAGTCATTTTACAGAGCAATCTGGAATTATGCCCAAAGAGTTATAAAACTGTGTATACCCTTTGACCCAGCAATATCACAATTAATTCTGTTTTCCAAGGTGATTAAAGAAAAAGGAAAAGGACTTATATGTTCTAAAATGTTTATAGCAACTATCTTAGTGGTAGAACTGGAAACTGAGGGAATGTCCATCAATAGAGGAATGACTAAATAAGTTGTGGCATATAGTTGTGATGGAATACTACTGTGCTATAAGAAATGGTGAGCTGGTTGATTTTAGAAAAACATGAAAAGGCTTGCATGAAATGATGAGGAGTGAAATGAACATAACCAAGAGAACACTGTACACAGTAATAGTAATATTGTTCGAAGAAAAATTTTGAACAACTAAGTCATTTTGCATATTATCAATACCCAAATCTGCAACCTAGGAAGGAAGATGCTATCCACATCCAGAGAAAGAACAGATAAATAGCAGTATATATAGTATGGATTTACATATATATATATATATATACATATATACACATATTAGTGTCTTATGGTAGCCTTCTCTAGGATGGGATTGGGGGAAAGGAAGAAAAAAATTAAAAATGCACAGCAAAGAACAAAAGAAAACTTAGAAAGTAGCACAGAAAAGCAGGGTGTTTTTGAAAACAATGTCTAGTATTTATTACATAATTTTTCAAAAACGAGTAGTGTGAAATGGAAATTCATGGTTTTATGTTGAATCCTCTTTTTATGTTGTGCTATACATATGGGAATGTTCTTTTCTTGGTCTTTTTGTATTTAAGTTTAAAATGAATAAATAAAAATATCACATATTGCTATATGCATAAAGTAAAAAGAATGTCATTCTAAACATAAAGGTGGTAAGAGATTTTTGCTAAGTGCACAGAATTAACAAAATAAGATTATCATAAATATAGCACTTAGCATAGTGCCTGGCACATGGTAGTTGCTTAATAAATGCTAGTTGACTCACTGAAAATGCAAATTATTAAATGTCCAAAGAAGCAAATGATCTTGAAACGACATAACTAATAATATTGAGTCAGTAATTAAACACACCCTACAGAGTAGGCACCAATAGACTACAACTCCATCAAGCACACAGCTCTGGTACTTTACCTTTGGGATGCATGGGAGAAAGTGGAAGATTAGAGATAACCCAGATCATGCCACATATAATACCTCGTTTGTATGCTGGTTTACACTTTTCAAACTATTTTCATATCTAATATATATGATATATATATATGCATACACACATATATTTCTCATTTTACCCCTCTTATATGAGTTAGTAGGCCAGGTTGTATAGAAAGAGTTCTGAATTTGGAATTAGATGACCTGGGATTGAATTCTAGAGTAGCCACTTAACTACCTGTGTGACTGGGTACAAGTGCATCTTATATTTTTCATCTGCATGTTCAGAATAATAATGCAGGGAAGGGAATGAACATTTATATAACCTCTCTTATATGCCAAGCACTGTGCTATGTGCTTTACAAATATTATCTCGTTTGATTCTCACAACCACCCTGACAGGTAGGTACTGTTATTTTCATTTTACAGTTGAGGAAACCGAGGCAAATAGATGCTAAGTGACTTACTCAGAGTCACACATCTAGTAAGTTTCTGAGGCTGAATCTGAAGTCAAGTCTTCCTGACTCTGTCCAGTTCTCTATCCACCATACCACCTGGCTGACCAATGAAGTAATTTGCAAACGGTAAAGTGTCCCAATCATGGAATATTTTTTATATCATTATATGAATTGTTAGTTTCATTTCTCAAAAGAGGAAAATGAAATACAAAGACAGTAAAGTACTTGCCCAAGGTGACAAATCAAATTGGCGGTAGAATTCAGACCTGAGTATCCTGTCTCTTAGCCCTACACTTTTTCCCTATAAAGAAATGATCTCTATCTTCATCCTAAGAACCTTTGAAACTCAAACATCTCTATGTATATTAACTTTAGAAAATTTATAACACTCACTATGATAGTTTCCTATCCTTAGCTTATAATCAGGTTGGTTTTCTCCAATGCATAGATCATAGAATAAGAATGTAATTGCCTAAGTTAAGATACAATAACTTAGAGGTTTAATACAGTAACAAATAGTGATTTACATGTGTCTGCAGGATATTTTTCCCTTGTAACTCTTCCAACACACCCACACCTGCACACAAACTTATGTATGATCCCCTTCATGTTTTCTTTTACTAACAACATTCTTCTTAAAGAGAGACTTGTTTTAAAAAGCAAAAGAAGAAAAAGGGGAAGGGAAGAAAAGCATTCAGAAAAATATATAACTTCACATTTGTATCACTCACCTAAAAGACACAGAGAACCAAAGGCAGACATACTTGCCTTTTAAAAATACCAAGTTAAACAGCTATTTAATAAAACAAACAAAAAACCAGTGGCTAAAGTGACACAGTGATAAGAGAGCTGGTCTCAGCGCCAGGAAAGCCTGGGTTCTTCTGTCCTTCCACATACTGGCTATGTAACCACGAACAAGTCACGACTCTGGGGCTAGGCAACTAAGATTATTTGGCATCGCAGAAAGTGCCAGTCAGCATAGGTATAGAGGGAGTTTCCTCATCTCAGGAGTTTGCTATGCCAATGAAATCACAGGTCCCTTAATAAAGTTAAAAGATAGGAGAAATAATCATCCTTAACAGTACCTAATAAACATTAAAAAAACCATACATTTGAATGTTTCCTCCACTTCCTCCACTCTACTATCACTACTAACTATGCCTACCCCCAAGTGATTCTCCATCGTCCTCATTTCCCCAAGAGTAAGCAATAAAGGAAAAGAACTAGGGAGTCTTTTGAATTCTCTAGTAGTGCTAGGCTTTAATATTTGTTAACAAAAACCTGTAGATGCTATTTTTATACCATCACAATGATTTAATAACAACTTCTACCTACTTAATAGGAATCTTCCTCTAAATGAAGCATAACTTTAGACGTGCCTTCCTTGTTTCTTGGCAGTGAAAATGATGGTCTGCTAAGTAAATCTATGCCTAAAGTACCTCATTAATCACCATATACTTGTTCTTGGCAAAATACATGCTACAAAAACTGTTATTAAAGTAGGATTTGGGGATTCCCAGGCTGGCAGGTCATGTTATTATTTAGTCACACTTTTCTAGAAATAATTTTCTTACAAAGTCCTTTATTATTAATAAAATTATCAGAGGTGCTGTTCCAACCAACTATGCCTTCATTAGCTTTTTGAGAAATCTATTATCTTCCAGGCTATTTGAATTGCTAACTGGTAAAGTTCTAGATAACATTTTTACATAGGACCCTTTGAAGCTTCATACAACTTTCCCAGAGAAGAGGGGGAAAAAAGAGCAATTCCCTCTTTTTTTTTTTTTTTTTGTTAGTGTGGATCTAGCACCCCTTTCTAATTCCTTGGGAACTGCAGCATGCTCTCAAAATGCACATGGAAAACTTCAATCTTGGTTATACTGATGTGTACAAAGTTCTTTTTCCACTTGTTGCTACCACTAAAAGATATCCTTAGGTTCATTCATGGTGAGTTTATTATTGTTTTTAAGAAAATTAGCAAAGCTATTTTGAAATTAATGGGGAATGACAGGCTGCTTTAAATAAGGGTGAGGCTTAAAAAACTTATTGTGAAGAAGATATTATGTAGGACAATACTTAGAAATACAATGGACCTATTATAATCTTAGCAGCTGCAAATATTCTCACATATTGAATAATTTACCTTGAAATTCATGAACCTGTAAGATATATATTTTTTTAAATTAAGAAGCAACAACAGCATATTTTGAGTGTATTGCAGTTAAATATCATGCTAATGCATACCAAGGAATTTACTAGGATCTGTAATGTTACTAAGTGTTCACCAACTTAGGTTGAACACTCAAGACATAACTAATATGTCCATTATTTAAAGCAAAATATTCCTAGAAACGGATGTGAATTTATTGCAATTTAAAGGACATTCAAAATGATTACTTGTGCTTTTTGTTTTAATTATGATGCAATAACCTTCTCCTTGGAAGGTATAAAGGATAACATGTGAAGTTGATGGAGGTAAGCTAAGCAAGACTTGGGTCTAGTCCAATCTTGGATTGTAAAAACTGCACACTTCAGAGTCTCACAGATTTCTAATTTCCACCTGGTCAAACTCAGGAATCACAGTCTAATTCAGCTTCTACCTTCTTACTGAAAAAAAAAAAATTCAGGCTAGTATGTCAATGCCCCAATAATAGTGAAAACTATGTTTGGATGAAAATATTTGGGAAGCACTTCCTTACATAATGTATACCAAAATCCAGGCAAGCAACCTTTCAAAGAAAGATTCAAGAGGAAATAAGGAATGCATTGATAACTTTCCCTACAAGCATCTCTTTGTAAAATTGTTTCATAATTTCATTTGGAGGGTGGGCAAAAGGCAGGAAAGGTGAGCTTTCTAAAACAGCATTAAAATGGCCAGATACATAAAGTTGCAGTAGGAAAAGGATTGAGAGGATGAATGGACCTTGTGGGGAAAACAGTAGTAAACCAGTGGAAGGTTTTAAATGCCTAAGGGAAAAGTCAACATTTGCTTCTAATCATTTTCTCATTAAGCATTCAGTGCTAGCTGGTGAGGGTTTTGCTTAAACACACACACTTTATATTGACTTAGAGCCAGGATGGTGCTGCTGGAAACCCAACTCCTGCCTGATCCTTTGCCCAGGCGTCTGAAGCAGCTCCTGCCACTTCAGGAAGCATCTTATTAATATCAGACTGAGCCCCCCAACGCAGGTCTCTACTATTATAAGGCTTGCGCATATTTTACGTTCCAACACCACTTCCATACCCATCCGCAGTAGCCAAAAAGGCAATTTTTAGTTTTATTATTATTATTACTATTTTCTTTCCGATTAGGCAGCTTCTCCCCAGACTTTGGCTAACTTCTCTCTGCCAGTAACGAGCTGTATGTACCAACACATTTGTTGTGCGGTGGAGGTGGTGAAGTCGGCTTCCGGGCTAGACTAAAGTCGAGCAGCTTTTCTCCCTTAAATATCATCTTTTCCTTATTGACCCCTAATAATTATTACTGAAGTTCCAAGTTTTCCGTTTCCTACGTCTCTGACACCTCCTCTTTCTCTCTTCCACCAGCCTGTAGACCACTCACTGACCAGCAATCCCTCAAGCCTTCCGTCTCCAACTCTGGCTTCAAGTCACTGGGCTTGGTTCCCTACCATACTCAAGTTTCCGTTTTAGCACCACCAAAAGCTCCTACCCCCGAATCATTCACTATCTGCCTATCTCACATCCTGCCCAGCAGATGCCGAGCAGAGAAGCACAAATACTGCCTAGCATGAGAACCGGGCAAGTTCAGGAGTATAAAGAACCTGGGGTCAGAGTGAGAGGGAAGCATGTGTGTGTGTGTGCGCGCGCGCGCGTGCGTGTATGTGTGTAAGGGTGTGAGAAAACCAGTTCCACGCCAGGGCGCCCCATCCAGGGTTCTTGGATGGAGGCGCGGGCAGCGGGCGGGGGAGAGCGCGCTACCCAGGGCTCGGGGCACATGGCCACTTGCACTCCCGGAGCAGTAGTCTGTGCGGAGGAGGCACGACGCGGGTGCCACCCACAGCCCGGCACTGCACTGCACTGCACGGCTCCCCGCGCCCGCCGCCTGCTGGCAGCGCAGCCCGCGGCAGCATGCCTCAGGGGGTACTCACACGAACGCGTGGTAGATGAACGCCCACCCTCGGGGTCTCTCCAGTACGTTGTACAGATAATTCTGCAGCCGCCGATACTTGACGTTCCTCCGGCAGCTCTGGCTACTGTTGTAAGCCAGCGGCTTCCCCAGCAGGCTCATCCGGGCTCCGTGCTTCGCCCGGCGGTTCTCCCTGAAGCCGCCGCCGCCGCCGCCAAGCGCGCCGGCGCTGGTGCCCAACAGCAGCAAGCCGTCCCCGCGGGCAGCCGAGTTCAGGAGCACGCGGCCCCGGCCCGCCTCCACATCCTTCATGCCCGTAGCCAGGCGCCCCCCGCCCGCCGCCGCGCTGCTCTTCAGCCAGAGCCCGGCGGAGCCGCCCTCATCTCCTCCCCCGTGGTTGCGGGGCATGGCATCACCACGGGCGCGGGGAGGGGGGCGCCAGCGGCGGGGGAAGCGGTCTCATGCGAGCGGGACGGCGTGGATGGAGCCCCCGGCTACCCGCCTGCCCGACCGCCGCGGCCTGGGGGCGGGGAAGCAGCCAGCCAACAAACCTCTTAGGGTCAGGGGGTGGGGAGGGCGGGCGAGCCAAGGAGGAAGAGGAAGAAAGTGTCAATCGCTCCCGGGTCTGGGGGGCCACACAAGATTAATCTGGACCTGTTCTTTGTGCCTGTCACTTTGAAGGCTCTTGAGGATTTGGGGCTTTTTTCTTTTCTTTCATAATCCTGTCGCCTCCCCTAACTGCCTCCAGAAAAGGAGAGAAGGAACCCAGGGCTCCCAAAATGCAGTTAACAGGCACGCACAGACGAGCGGCCGAGTACACGGACCCCAGTAGCGACCCCACCAGCTATCCTAGACTGGTCTTGGGTCAGGTACTCGACTCTGGAGGCTGACCCCGTGCCCAACGGTATCTTCCTTTGATTGATCTGGGTGGGTGCTCCCAGAAGAGGCAGAGGCAGGACCAAGCAGGAGGCTGATGGGGAAGGTCTTCTGCCTTCCTCAGCCGCTCTGTGCCCCAAGCTAGGGAACTAGGCAACAGTAAAGGTCCGTGTGCTCGACGTGCCTCTGCTGGCTACGCAGCGCGGCCGGGTATGTCCATCCTTAGGTATAGGCTTGAGCGTCAACAGCCCTGCCCTGTGCTACCCCTGGCCAGCCTACTCAGGTAGTGAGCACAGACCTGAAGCGGCATGCGAGAAGGGCTGCTGTCCAACTGTGGAGTTCCCCTTGCAGCCCATAGAGCTCACCTCCTGCCACCCCGCCCCTAGTTATTTCGCTTTTCAGAAAGAGAGGAAGCTACGCAAAACCAAGCGCGGTGCAGAGCGCACATCCCCTGGGCATCTCCCCTGCACTGTTTCTGTAAGCCCCGGCACCGTTGTTACTTTGTAGCCAAAAAAGAAGACCACACAGCCGGGCAAGAAACTATCCGTACTCCTCAGACTGGACGGGGGAGGAAAACTCCAGAGTGGTCCTGTCGGAGATGAAGAACCGCTGGCAATGATAACGAAGATAAGAGCTCCTGGTCCCCAGACCCCAGGTCTCTCACGTCAAGAAATTTCCATTTAAGTCTCAGAAAGTCCTAAAGCCTGCCAAGTCGGCAGTGGCGGCGGCAGCAGCCGAGGCTCCTGGGTCTGGGAGAAGGATCTGGGAGATTTAGGAGAACACGCACTTTGTCTTCTCTGCAGATGAGCCTCTAGCTTCTCGGATTCTCCCCCTCCCCCAGTCTGTGTATTGTTGCACTATTTATACATTGAGAAACATGTTGCAAGGAGGGATTTACTGGATCGCCCCGTACGCATTCACTTAGATTCCGAAATCCCTCCCCCACTCTCCAGGTTGCGCGGAGATCCTCCTTTTCTCTGTTCCCAGTCCTCCCCCGCCCTTCAGGTTCTGAGAGAAGCGTTGAAAACGAGTTGATACATAGTCTTTCTCTAATATACACATATATACCATTACAAACAGTATAGAAGCTGTACCAAAGGAAAGCCTTCTTCCTCAGGCTTGGGAACTTCCTCCAACTGCAAGAAAAATGATCTCCAAGTGAAGCTGACAGGAGACTCTAGGTTCCAATGGATTGGGGAGGGGAGGGCAGAGAGGCGCGCTCTCTAGCTCTAGGATATCTATGTCTTTTCCAAAAAATGTAAAGGTTAGATTAGCCTGAGGCATAACTCTGCACTTTGCCCCCCTTGCCTCCGCTGAGACAAGCATCAGTACATACTCAGATGCCCATACCCACTCCAACCATGCCTGCTTGCCCAGTGGGGCAGGAGCTTCCTTTTACCTCTTCTCTTATTTATTGTTGGGGCTGCTGTGACAAAGCCCAAATGAGGACTGACCCAGCATTGGGTACTTTTGTCTTCAGTCTACGTCTCTCAACTCAGGTTTTTCCCTCAGCCCTCCTTTCTCCGCAGCTTCTCAGCTCCAGCCCTACAACACCCTCTCAGAGCAGCACAGTTAGGGTGGCAGGGATGCCACGTGACTCCGCTGAACACCAACACTCAGAGACACTCTTTCCTCTAAAACACAGAACACCCACACGCTGAGGAGGTGCTCAGGAAACTGACTAGTGCCCTGACATTGAAGGTAGATGTAGAAGGAAATGGAGGTAGGGGTGGGGGTGTGCAATGCTAGCGTCCTAATGCCATAGTGGAAGCAATTTCCTCTATTTAGACCCCCATTTCAGGATCCGTATAGGAAACTTGGGGTGATATATCAGAAACTCAAAATGACTCCTGTATGTGCTTAAATTCTGCGGGCTTGTTCTTTTCTGCACTGAACTCAAAACAAAACAAAACAAAAAACCAACACTTCCTCCTAACCCCAAACGTTTTACTCCTCAGACTTCATCTGTGAATGAAGAACTTGGCGATCTCCTTCTAGGCTCTTGCACTGAGACCCCCCCCCCCCCGTTAGAACATCAGACACTATGGTGGACACTTTTTCCGGTCAAGTAAAGCTACGATTAATTCAGTGCCTGGAGGAGTGCTCAGTGGCTTCATAATCTACTTCATGGAACTTTACAAAAAAAAAAATCTCCTAATAGATCTAAATTTGGGCATATATGTAATACCCGCCCCCCATTGTAAAAAAGGGTCTTGGTGTTTTTAAGGTGAACCATTTCTAGCTAACATGAAGCTGTGTAGAAATGAGATAGCAGATGAATAAAACTACAGAAACCCTTCCTCTAAGGGAATTTTGGTGGGATGGCTTTATTTTGAGGCTAACTTCCCCTCCCCTCCCCTCCCCTCCCCATCCCGTCGCCGGACAGGTAGAAGCTGAGTTAGTGGGATTTTATAAAGTATATAATTGAGCACTTTTGGAGCATTAAGGGCCCCGGCATTGTCAAACTCGAAGATCTATGATTTCATTCAACTAGTCTGTATTATATCTAGATAAGTCTTAGGAAAAAATGCCCTGAGGCTCAAAGATTAAACTATTTGCTTATGATCATACAGATACTGTGTTAGAGGTAAGACTTAAAGATTTTCTGGCTCAGAGTCCAGCACCCTAATCCAACACATTGCCTCTCTTTACTGAAATAATGTCTTTTAATTGACCTGATGACAGAAGAAGAATACGCATATTACAAGAGACAGATAATGTATTTGTGATTTCACTGGTTTTTCGAGGTTCCCTTAGAGATTACTTCTACCTATGCAAGTCAGCACCTTTTCGCAATTTACAGGCTTAGAAAGTTGCTAGAGCACTGAGGGAATAAGTCACATCCCTTGGGTCGCACGATCAATATAGGTCAGAGATGGGACTTGAACTTGAAGTCTTCCTGACTTCAAAGTCAACTATCAATCCACTAAACTGCCTCACTTTGTGTTAATACATATTTAAAATAGCAACCAAAATGCAATGTAGATTCTGTGTGTATTGATATTAAGACAATTAATTGGAAATGCACCATGGCATAGTGGATAGAGCTGGCAGTGGAGTCGATTTTCCTGAGTGCAAGTGGTTTCTGGTACATATCTGGCTGTGTGACCCTGGACAAGTCACATAGCCTCTTAATGCAGTCTAGGCAACTCCTAAGACTAAAATTTACTAAGCACATACCAATCTGACCTAAATTGTCAGAAGAGTTCTCTGTCTACTTCCGTCCCCCACTTCTGAAGGCAGTGGGCTAACAGGACTGACCAAAAAAAAAAAAAATCAATTAAAATAGACCCAAAGGAAAATGCTTCCTGGAGGAATAATTTTCCACTTTCCATAGAATATGAGCTTTAAAATATAGGTGTTTTCCCCTCTAACAATGGAGATGAATTTGCTTAAAGACTCTTTCAACAAGTTCTCTCTTTGGCCAAATACACCTATTTATAATATAAAGTCTGTAGCCCTGGAATAGTTTTCCTCTGAGGTCCTCATGAAAACTGAATCAATTCCTTGTTTACTTGGCAATATGTGCTGTTACTGTGTTAATCAGTCCAGAAAATACATTTAAAAATTAGTAATGCTAATTTTAGATACACCCAGAAACCTATTCATTGATAATGTGTGTTTGCAGGTAAATAAAATGAATTAACTTGCATGAATAAATATTTCTCTCTCTCTGTCTCTCTCTCTTACACACACACACACACACACACACACACACACACACACACACACACACACACAATTAATACCCATTTCAACATATGAAACTTTCACTTGGCTAAACATCAAAGAAAAGTAACAACTACAAAACTACAAAATCCAGATGTGAAGATATAGATTGCATAAATTTTGGAGGCACAAGTTTTACTTGTGTGTATATAACTTTTGGAGGTATAGGTAACTATGTAGAACAATGGAGAGAATGCTGGACTTGGAGTCAGGAAGACAAGTTCAAAACCTGCCTTAGACACTAGCAATGTAACCCTGGGTAAATCAATTTCTCAGCCTCAGTTTCCTCATCTATAAAATGGGGATCATAGAAGCCCCTACTTTACAGAATTGTGAGGATCAAATGAGATATGTAAAGTTTTGGCAAACCTAAAGCACATTATAAGTGTTAGATATTAGAAGCTATTATTACTAGTGTATCTTATGTTCCATCTTCCACTGCAAAGTAGGTGGGGAAAAGATAGAAAATTTAAGAAATCAAGAGAAATAGTTTATTGTTGTCTTTGAAAAGTCAATAGAAACATGCTCTTCATCAAATCATATTCTTTTCCAGTGAAAATCAGGTTTTCGAAAGGAAGATTTTACATTCCCCCAGCTTTTCTTCTCAGGAATACTCAGAAATAAGGAATCTTGAATATTCTGAAGGTGTTAAAATGTATAATAAAACATTTCACTGCCCACCAGAGGGTGCCAAAATATACTGTCATAGTTCTGTTCCACAAACATCCTCAGGTCAAGCTGCTGACCAAATTAATGTAAATGTCACTTTTTTCCCCAAAAATCTGTGACTAGGATTCTGTTCAGTCTGTGTTTGATAGGAGTCACTTTGATTGAGAGCTACTTCAAGAGGTCTGGAAGGACCTAAGTTTCATTTGTGGGAAAGTGAGCTGGTTATAAAAGCCCCTTCTCCATGAAGTTTCAGATCTACACAAGCAACAAGCCATAGAATTTTAGAGACTGAAGAGATTTTGGAATCCTTCCAGTGCAATCTCACATTTTAGAGAAAAAGAAACTGAAGTAAAGAAGTTAAATGGCTTTGCTCTAGAACAGGGCTGTCCGAAATACGGCCTGCAGGCTGCATGCTGCCCTGCAGTGTGATTTTATGCAGCTTGCCTGTGGGTTTTAATTTTCACTAATGAAAAAATAAAATAATAATTTGCATGGAATACATATTAGATTTTTTAGTTCCATCACTAATAAACAATATCATTGATGTTAATTTTTTTGGTGTTTTTAAGCAGTATTACAAATGGAACACATCCCATGGAATTTTCAATAGATCTGTGGGATGTGTTCTGTCTGTACAATACAGACTAGTTAGTATGCACCTACCTTCATACTGTTGTGTTGTTGCTTTGTTGTTTTGTGTTTGCTTTCACGCTTCATGCCTTTGCCTGTCATGTTGATGACACACATTCTCCCACTTTCGATTAGTGTACTGTATTTTTTATTCTGGGTGCAGCCCTCGAATAATTATTTTATTTTAATGTGGCCCTAAGATAACCTAACTTTGGACAGCCCTGCTCTAGACCACATGGTTATTTACAAGTAGATGATGGGTCATTAGAACTCAGATCTCTTGACTTTTTGTCCTTATAAATGCATGTCATAATTTGAATTGTAGATATATTTTTTCCACTTGGGCTTTACTATGTGGGTGATCAGCTCAAACTCTTGAGTAAGACACAGTTCTGAAAACAGGCTCTATAACATTACGGGGCTAGATGTAAGCATCCATCCAACCAACCAATCAACTTGCCTCCACGGCTTATTTTTGATTGGTCAGATAATACTCAAATCAATCTGTGATTTCATGGAATTTGTTCTTTCTTCCTACACTGAAGGATACAACCCATCTATGCCTGTCCATGTTAGACCCATGTTCATATTCTCCTATAAATTCCTGTCAGGTTGTACATGAATCTTGTCAGAGGCCTTCTGACATTTCTCTTGACATTGTGAAGATCCCAACTCTATAGATTGACTATCTAAATGTGTCTCATAATTTGACTCATAGACATTTGTTCCCCTACGTGAATTTTATGGTGTTGATAGGTCAAACCAAACTCTTTTGAGTAGTTACAGATCTCTGATAAGAGTTTCTAGAATATTTTGGTGCTAGATGCAACCATTCAAATGACATTTGCAAACAGAAGCATCTTTAAAGACCTATCCCTTCTCAGGAAATCCTCATTAAACTTGGACTCTATCCAAATGAGAATATAATCAATTCAAATTTAGTTTTCAGCTTAATTACACTCACCAGAGCTTTCCCATGTTGGACTTCCATATGCCTTTTCTCTTTTATTATTTTCCAAAGTCTCTGGGCCAGAACAGATAACCCATGCCTGCCTCAGTCTTGTCCTTGTTCTATTCCTCTATCCCTAGTGGCCATTCAGTCTCTAGAATCAGACTCTTATCCATGGACAGAGTATATAGAAATTACTTTATGGTCTAGACTCTTGACCTTTTCAATTTTAGTGCCCTCACTCCACGTGCCTCCTTTGGTAGTGAGGTACCCACAGAGCAGGGAACAAAGAGGGGAGCAGTTGAATTTCCATTCCTTGGCTGCCCCAAAAGAGAGGTTATGAGGCTAACTGAATAGAAAGAGAAGGAAGTGATGTAAATCCCAGCAGCAGGCATGACATGCAGGTTTTTGTTGTTTCTGTTGTGGCTTGTGCAGAGATAGAGAAAAAA
>CM053627.1:169451175-169470848 GCA_028646595.1 Phalanger gymnotis
AATTATGTGAAGAGGATAGGTGGTTTCTGCTGGTGGAAGGCTCATGAGCTTTAAGAGCACCACCATCTGGAGCCATTTACAAATTCTCAGGCTGACCTGAAGGCTTGATTTTCCAGGATTTTGTTGGTGGGAAAGCTTTGGGATATCTGTTATATCTAAAGTTTGGGAAAGTCGTACCTCCTAGTGCCACTGAGTCTAAGTACTTGAGCTATGTCTGAGGTCTCCTGGATTCTGAGTATGCATATAGACTGGTTAAGAGCCTAGGTTTGGGAAGTGTGCTACTATCTAATTGATTTTATTTTTTTTTATTTCTTTGGTGATGAGTAAAGAAACTTTAATTCAAGTCAAAGTTGTGTGGTAGTCTCTATTTTATCATGTTGAAGCAATAGGAGTCAACTAATATATTTCGCATGATCACATATGTATAACCTGTAGCAAATTACTATCTCAGGAAAGGGAGAGGAGAAGAGGAAGGAAAAGAATTTGGAACTCAAAATTTAAAAAAAAAAAGAATGTTAAAAATATTTTTTTATGTAATTGGAAAAATAAAATATTAAAAAAGAAAGAAATGATAGTAGTCCCTTAAATGAAAATGTAGCAAGAAGGTAGAATCTTCCAGTGAGTGAAATTACTAGTCAAAGAGTCTAACTAAAGATGTTTCATACTCAGAGCTGTACTGGAGAAAACTCAAACCAGTTCCACTTGATAAATCTTTACGGTGAGTATTTGCACCTCAGGAATCAGCAAAAACTACAAGTCAGGGCTTAATATTGATTGTTTAGAATTAAGAGCATGAAGAAGAAAATATTAATGCAGATTGAGTTTAAAAGTGCATCTGGCCTACTCTTATTTTCCCTTGGAGAGTTGGTTGTTAAACATTTACCAACAAACCCATGAATATACCCCTAGATTAAGGAGGTAAGCAGCTCTTACCCATAAAAGGGCAGAGATGGAGAACAGAGGAAGTAGCTCTCTAAAGGCCATAGAAAATATTGGCATTTTCCAGTCCAAACAATCAGTAAGATAAATGTGAGATTACAAGCAGATGGGCCCATACTACTGAAAAAGGTCAGGCAATGGGGCAGCAGTAATCCCTGGTTGATAAACATACCAGAGATGATCAGTGAAAATAAACCTTGGTTGTTGGCATTGCTAAAAATAAATGAAGGAAAAAGCATTTATAAAGCTCTTACTATATGCAGAACATTGTGCTAAGCTCTAAGAATATGAATACAAAAGCACAGATAGTCTTTCTCTTCATGAAGGAGACAATACTTAGGACAGTGGTGGCCAGGAAGGGGTACTTTTCTCTGGAAAGTTACAGGAACAGTGAATGAGTTCATAAAGAGTAGATCAACTCGATTGTGATCCATGATTCCAGAATTGAAGGAGGGTGAGGAAAGGGTATTTCTTTATTCTTTAAATAAAAAAAAATTAAAGTTGTGAGTTCCAAATTCTATCCCTCTTTCCCTCCTTCTCTCCTCTTCCCCCTCCCTGAGATGGTAAGCAATCAGATATAGGTTATACATGTGCAATTATATATAACATTTCCATATTCATCATTTTGTATAAGAAAACTCAAATGAAAGGAAGAAAATGAAAGAAAGTGAAAAATAGCATGCTTCAGTCTGTATTAAAACAATATTAGTTCTTTCTCTGGAGGCAGTTTGCTTCATCGTTAGTCCTTTGGGATTATATTGCTGAGAATAGTTGTCATTCACGATTCTTTATTGAACAATATTGCTATATTTGTTTATAACGTTCTCTTGGTTCTGTTCACTTCACTAAGCACCAGTTCATGCAAGTCTTTCCAGGTTCTTCTGAAATCCACCTGCTCATTATTTCTTATAGCACACCAATATTTCATTATAATCATATACTACAGCTTGTTTAGCCATTCCCCAATTGATGGGCATCTCTTTGATTTCTAATTCTTAGCCACCATGAAAAGAACTGCTATGAATGTTTTTGTACAAATAGATCATTTTCCCTTTTTGGGGACATCTTTGGGATATAGGCCCAGCACTGGTATTGTTGAATCAAAGGGTATGCATGCTTTTATAGCCTTTTGGGTTCCAGATTGCCCTCCAGAATGGCTGGATCGGTTCACAACTCCATCAACAATGCATTAGTGTCCCAGTGAGCAAAAGGTATTTCAAGGTATCTGGAAATGTTGTGGAGTGGATGGCTAGAAAGTGAGATGAAACATGGTCAGAGCTTTCCTGAAATAATAGTCCAGAAGAAGGGGTCACCATTCAGTACAGCAGAGACCCAGAATGAGAATTCCTTCAGGTCATAGTCTATTGTGGGCAAAGAGGCAGTTGTGGAGATTGTGGAGGACATAGCTAGAGAGATTGTGCTCAGAGAGACCAAAGCAGAGTGAAAAGATTAACTTCCTCCTCCAAGTACATTATTATGTATCTTATATTATTATATAAATTATATGGTGTAATGTTTATGATATATTATTACTTGGCTATTGTTACTATTATCATTATTATTAGTAGTAGTAATGATGGTGATGATAACAACAAATGGCTGAATCTTGTAAATTTGTTTATGGAAATGACGTGAGATTTTGTTGGGGAGTCAGGACCACCAGGTTATCTTTTAAGAACTCAGACATAATGATCAAAATAGGCTAGTCAAAGAAAGAGTAGAAACTGTGCAACACTCCACTGCAAGCTATAGCAATTTAAGACCTACTGAATACTTAGTAAGATACAATCTGGTGAGGAGCATTATGCATTGGAACCTTGATATCTTTCGCAAACAACTGAGGACAAATACTAGAGAGACTGCACAAAATACGTATCCTAGAGAATTCAGCCAGTGAACCGTACCATTGGAACTGGATCCTTATCACAGACAGAACTACTACCCACAATCTCCTGGACATAGCATTAATACATGAAACTTTAAAACAATGTTTTAAATAATAACAAATATTTATATAGTGACAAGATTTATATAGCATATTACAAATATCTCATATTTTATTTCTCACAAAACCCTGGAAGGTTGATGTTTTTACCATCCCCTTCCTACAAATGAGGGAAGTTACAGAGATTAAGTGATTTGACCAGGGTCACACAGTCAGTAAGTAGTTGAATCAGGATTCAAACTCAGGACTTCCTGACTCCAGAACAAGTGGTATATCTTCTAATAGATGTTGCCATACCAAGGAACAATTTGTCCCAAAGACATGTAAAGCTGTAAAGCAACTCAGTATGTAGAGTATGAGGACCCATCTAGCTGAGTCCCTTTCCTTTAAGTCCTACATGATCTTCTCTTCTCTTTACATTCCCTTTTTCTCTTGGCCTCCTTCTATCTCCCCAACTTCCCATAGCTCCCCATAGTTCTTCCCAATGTTGCTAGTTTCTCTAGCCAGGCCATAGCAAGTCTATGGAGATTTCCAAACTTTGGATGCCATCTCTCCAGTGCAAAAACTTTGTTTTTCTCTTTTCTCTTAATTACTCCAGCTCTCTTACCATAGACTCTTCCTCTATTCTGTCTTCTCCTATCTCCCTCCCACTACCAGTTCCACTCATCCTCATGGTATCTCTTTAGGAAGACACACTATTTTCCCTAGTTATTAAAGTGAGAAAAGGAGAGGGATGAGAAGAGGGATGAAGTGAGAAAAGAAGAGGGATAAGAACTTCTTTCTTAAATATGTATTGAGATTTAAAATAGAAAAAATTAATCCTGAACCTACATTTACCTTTAACCTTTTCCTTGATTAATTATGACTGAATTGTGTATTAATTTAGTCATAAATGTATTGACTCTTTTAATTTGCACCAGAAATTTATGCTGACAAGATAGAACATCATCAATAAAACCTTCTTTTTTATTAGTTACTTAAATAGCAACTTTTGTATGAAGGGTAATTTGATTACAGTTACTAGATTTTGTTTCTTAAAAATTTATACTTTGCATATTGTTGAGAGGTAGTTGCAAAAGAAAATTTACTTTCCCTGTTGTAATGTGCATGCATACACGTGCACATACATATATGTATATGTACACACATATATATTTATATACACATACACACATAATCCATATGCATATATACACACATATTGTCATATATTCACATAATGCTACTCTATATAACACATATGTGTGTATTGTAGCTTAAAATTGAATTAAGATTTTTGGGACACTTCACATATTGATTTTGAACTAGTCTGCTAGGAAATTCTGTTATAACTCTGTGCCCCCTAGTGGTGCTGGGATTTTTACATTAAGCTTTTCGAAAAGAGTGTTTAAATTAAAAGGGCTCTGTGTAGCTTCAAATAAGAATGCAGTATTAGATTAGATGAACTATCATGGCTTTTTCAGTATCTCTAAGATAGATAAGAAGGAAATTTTGATTTTAACTGACAGTTTTATTGCTATTTCCTGGGTTTGAATTAACATTTTTTCCTTGTTTCCTTTGTGTTAACATCTAAAATGGACTTTTATTAGAACCATCTGCTATTTAAAGCACATGTATACACACATATATAGTAATTTATATGTACATATGTTTTTATATACACACCTCGTATATATATGCATATATATAGTATAAATATAATCCAATGCTTTTGAAAAATTCTCTTTCAATCATATATAGGGTATTCCAAAAGTCTTAGTGCAGTTTTAAACTTTAATAGCTTGACTTATGCATGTAATTCTATAAAATTATACACATAAATTTCCATATTTTCTTTTAACTCCAAGAGTGATGAGTTTTGGACTCTCATCTAATACTTGCTCAGATGAATGAATGAATGAATACATGCTGATTTGACTTACAGTGGTGAGTTGAAAAAAAAAACTCAGATAATCTGGGGAAAATCAATTGAAGAAAAGTGTGTGTGTACTCATTACTCAGAGATGGAATAACGAAAATCTGTTTACTGGAGTGGTGGTGGTGGTGGTGGTAATTAGGGTAATTCATTCCAGAAGAGGTTATTGATTCACACATGTGAGTAGGTAGGTATTTTGAAAAAGAGAGGGATTTAGTTTGGTATGTATGATAAGGCTTATGGATAGGCTTATCCTTCTGGATAAAGTACAATGAGTATGTGAGATTTGAAATATTTGAGTGGGCTAAAAATCTATAACAGCTAACATTTATATAGCACTTTAAGATTTACAAAGTGTTTTTTTCACATTTATTTTGATTATACCAGCACCCTTATAAAATAATTGCTATTTTTATGATCATTTATTAAAGATATCAAGGTAAATAGAGGTAGTTACGTAGGGAGGTACCAATTTATGGCAAGCAATTCTTTTTTGTTCTTTTTTGAAACATTGAGCAACTAGGTGGTACAGTGGCTATATTGTTTGGCCTGCAGTCCGGAAGACTCATGTTCCTGAATTCAAATCTGGCTTCAGACACTTACTAGCTGTGTGACCCTGGGCAAGTCATTTCTTGACCTTATTTGTCTTAGTTTCCTCATCTACAAGATGAGCTGGAGAAGGAAATGGCAAACCACTCCAGTGTCTTTTTCAAGAAAATCCCGAATGGGGTCATGAGGAGTCAGACACGACTGAGCAACAACAACTTCTTCCTATCTTGTCAGAGGCTGCTTATGGCCTCGATAGCTCCAAAGTTTAATCTGCTGTTTCTGACCTGGGCTTGTCTGCCCCTTGTGAAAAGCTGTTTTTTTTTTAAACAAAAGTTATTTAATTAGACATGTAAAAGGTCTGGGAAGTATAAAAGATATGCTTGAAGTATTGCTTAAGGAAGATTATTGCTGATGCTAAGAGTAGTATAGATTAGAAATAAGGAAGAGGCTACCAACTACATGACTAAATCCCACAACCTATTCTCCAAATGCAAAGTTATTAAGTGCTAAAGTCAGATATTAGAACTGTGAGAGGAAAGAAACTACTTTTGTTCATGAGCTGTTTGCTCCCTGTACATATCATTCTTATCTCTGACTTTGTGCATTCCTCCCTCTCCTAGCCTGGAATGCCCTCCACCCTCTCTTCTGTTTATTGAAATCCTACTCATCCTTTGATATCACAGTAGTCCTGCTCTTTGTATGATCTTGTCCTTCTCTGAACCCCTGTTCCACTTACAATTAATACCAATAAGTTTAGCAATAAATTGTTCTCACAATGAAAACCACAGAATCATACCATAGGGTAAGTCCTTAGATGTCATCTAATCCAACCCCTATCCAATGGATGAACATGTCAAAACTGGTTATTCATCCAATTTAATTTATTTCACATCGCATCAATTCAATCCAACTCAACAATCACTGATTATGCACCTACTAAATGCCAGACATTGTGTTTGGTGCTGGGGGAATAAGCGATAACTACAAATACACACTAAATTAATATGAAGTAATTTGGGAGGAGACCAGTAGCAACAGTGTAGACCAGGAAGGAGGTGCTTGAGCTAAGTCTGCTAAAGTATTGCAAGAAGCAAAAGTGAGAAGGGTGATCAGTCCAACCATAGAGAACTCTTTCTGCAATTGGACAGAAGGGAAGAGATGGAATGTTTAAGAAACAGTACAAGGGGGAGAGGATTCTGGGAAGAGGCAGAATCAGTCAGAAAATTCCAAGCTGGAAAGATTTTCCTCCAAAAAAGAGTTAAAGTAGCACCTTAGGGTGAACAAAGTGTGGGTGGAGACAAAGAAGAATATGGGCACAACCAGGATCTTCTAGGGACAATTTGAGAAGATTTGAAGAAAAATCCCAGGACCAGGTTTGGTCCCTGCAAGGAGTAACACCTCTAGGCTAGGTTCTGTTTTAGCAACTAGATGCAAGCCCTGGGGTTAGGTGGTTTGAGAAGCTGCCTTGGCCCCAGCCACAGGAACTTTTCATCCAGGGATAGTGAGGGGAGTTGGGCATTTGAGCTCAGAAAGATTGAGGGAACCTCTTCTGATAAGGAATGCCAGACGCAGCTGCACTTAGAAGAGTAGTGGGGGCAAGAAGGAACCACAACATGCCTGGCGAGTGCAGAAGCAGTGGGGCAGAAAGTCCCTGACTGTGGGCACTTAGAGGAGTTTGGAGGTTTGGCTTTGGTTCCAGGCTAGAGGGGAGAACTGAAGATCTGGGGCAAGAGGCACCATTTCCCCTACCCCAGGGCTAGAGGTGATTACAAAAATCAAGCTATTACCACAAAAAATGCACAGGCAAAGGAGAAAGAATCCAACCATAGAAATCTGTTATAAGAATAGAGATGACTAGGGTTCATCTTCAGAGGAGGATATTGAAGTAAAGAAACCTCCAAAGAGTAATGTCAAATGGTCACCTGCCCAAAAGGAATTTATAGAAGATCTTTAAAAAGACTTTAAAAATCAAATGACAGAAATGGAGGAAAAACTAAAAAAAATCCAAGAAAAACAAGAAGGTTATGAAAGGAAAGTTAACCAATTAGAAAAGGAGATCCAGAACTTTAAGCAGGAAAATGACACCTTGAATATTGGAATTGGGCAAAATGAAGCCAGTGAAAGTATAAGAGACCTAGAAATAATTAAACAAAACATGAATAATGAAAAAATTGAAGAGAAAGTGAAACATCTTATAAGAAAAACAACAGATTTGAAGAATAGACCAAGAAGAGAAAATATAAAAATAATTGGAGTAACTGAAAGTTATGATAAAAAAAATCTTGATACAATAATAAAAGAAATAATTAAAGAAAATTATCCTGAAACATTAGAACAAGACAGGGAAGTAGAAATAGAAAAAAAAAAAACCTCAATATTGAACACCTCTTAAAAGAGATCCTATGAGGAAAACTCATAGGAATATCATAGTCAAATTCTGAAACCCCCAGCTCAAGGATAAAATATTAAAAACATCAAGATTAAAACAATTTAAATATGATGATGCCACAATTAGAATTACACAAGACCTAGCAGCAGAGACATTAAAGGACCACCGGTATCAGAACACAATATATTGAAGAGCAAAAGACCTGGGGTTCCAGCCAAAAATATTTAAGTATTTTCTTGAATGAAAAAAATGGATATTTGATAAACTCTCAGACTTTCAAGACTTTAGTAAAAAAATCTGAACTTAATAGAAGATTTGACATACAAGAACCAAGAGAAACATAAGGTACATACCAAAGACTGACTATAAAGGATTCCTAAGGACAGACTGTTTATCTTTTATATAACATAAAATGTATGTTTAAGATTCTTATTAACAATTGGTAAGCTCATAAGAAACAGGGAGTTAAACCTGACTATGATATGAATTTAAAAAATAAAACCATTTAGAAATAGCTAAAAAGAGTAACTATTTTATACAAAAGAAGGATACAGAGGAATTAGGTGGGGGAGGAGGGCTGGTAGTTCTGATAACCTACTTTCATCAGGAATGGGTTTAAGAGGGAACAATACATATATATTTAGAAGAGTATAAAAGTCTTCTAAATTTAGAAGAAATAAGATGTTAGGGGCATAGTGGGGGAAGAGAGGACAAGGGATGGATTTTTAGAGGGGAGAATGAGGGAATAGGGGAAAGGTGGGTAGAGAAGGGTGTTTAGATTTATGGGAATGGGAGGCTAGGGGAGGGATCCTTGGAGGGGGGTAGGCAAGTAATAGGAGGGCCAGGTAATCTGTAGAAGTAAAGTAGAGGAATCAGGAGGAATAAGAAACAAGACATTTGCACAAATATAAAAACAAAGATCAGGAGTAGAGTATGTTTGGGAAAATATATGTCTATATATGTATGTATATACGTATATGTGTATGTATATATCTATAGCTATAGAAAAACATATATGAACTTTATTGTAACCTTTGGGGGTGGGGTGAGGGAGGAAAAAAAAGAAGAAAGTAAAAAAGTATACAGAAAAGAACAAAAGAAAATTCACAATGAAGCAAAGAAAAGATGGACAACTCTCAACACAATACCTATTATTTATCATATAGGCTTTCTTGAAATGAAAATCTATTGTTATATATTTTGAATTTTCTCTTAGATTCTGCTATGCATATGACATGCTTTTTTTCTTTCTTTCATTGTACTTAATTTTCAATATTTAAGTTTATGATATGTTTTGTTCCTTTTCTCTATTCTGTATTTGTGTTCTGGACCTTGAGTCTAAAATAAAATTAAATAAAAAAAAGAAACAGTAAAAGTTGGCCAATTTTCCCGGAACATAGGGTTCATGACAGGTCCTAATGAGAGTGTAAGGGTGAACCTAAACATGTTTTCAAATTTTGCTGAGTATATAGTTATAGGAAAGGCTTTGGATGTGGCCTTGTCTTCAAGGCTTAGCTTTGTCTCTATGTCATTTATCTGTCTGGTCAACTGCATGGGGGAATAGGAAGGTTTTGGAGTTCAGAAATTTAAAGAGTGTGTAACCTCAGACCATTTGGCAGTTATTAGGTGAGTGATCCCTACAGAGATGTCTCTGTATAGAGTAGCCTTTAGAGATGAAAACCGGAGGCCTGGGAAATGTTTACCAAAAACTGAAATGAGTTCTCTGACAGAGAGACCTGATCATGAAGATCCATTTAAAAGATAGATTTGAGCCTGTGAATACTATTTGGCCAGAAATATTTCTGTGTTTTGTTCTGAAGAGCATCTTCTACAGGGCAAAACAAACAAATAAACAAAAAATACAAAACTACTAGAGAGAAGTGAGGTTTTATAGCCAAGACTCTGAAGGGAACAAGAAAAGTCACAAAATTTGGAGGACAGGAAGAAATTTCCTCTTTAATGAGGGTTTTTGCTGGTCCTGTGGCTTAGGTGCAGATTGCTGCTTTTCTAAAAGCTTATGAGCTTTGAACTGAAAGCATGTTTTGGAGCCCCCTTTTCTCATGAAGATGAGATAGCGAGCAAAAAACTTCATGGGAAGCCAGAAACTGTAAGCAGAGGGAAGATTCACAGCCCCATATGCAAGATAGCTATGCCTGGCAGGGAACATTTATCAAATGGAGTAGTATCCAGCAGAAATTTCATATCCAGCAGAAACAATGCACCCAGTGGTGACTAGCAGGGAGCACACCAGCAGGAGCAGTGCAACGACATCATCAGAAGACATCAGTGATCTTGCAGCATCGCATCAGAAGCGTGAACTGTTCACATTCATGTATGACACACAAGTGCCCTACATATATTCATCTCCTTGCACTTGCTGTGGCCACATGGTGGTTTTTTTTTTGCATGTGTACCTCTCCATATGTGTTCCGTATGTATTTATGGGAGATTTAAACTCAGGTTTATTGGAAAATGTTTTATTGTTACTTTTCTTACTGTGCAATTTTATGACATTCCTTTGCTTTGAACTAATTGTATCTTCTGACTGGTTGTTAAGATAAACACATCTTGGGCAGGAGGGACTCATGAATTATGGTTCCAAAGTGTGTATGTGGACCCAAAATAGAGCTTGAAAGAGAAAGGATAGTCTTTACTGAGAGACATGACTACAAGTTGGGCAATGACCCCCAAGTGCTAAATCTAGAAAAAAATGGGACAGCTAAATGGAGCAATGGATATAGTACTGGGTCTGAATCAGAAAGATTTATCTTTCTGAGTTCAAATCTGGCTTCAGACACTAGCTGTGTGACCCTGGCCATATTACTTAATCATGTTTGCCTCAGTTCTTCATCTGTAAAATGATCTGGAGAAGGAAATAGCAAACTACTCCAATACCTTTTCCAAGAAAACCCCGAGTGGGGTCACAAAAAGTCAGACATGACTGAAATGGCTCAACAACAACAAAAGCAAAGTATATTAGACCCACATTAAAAAGAGTTTTAATTGGCAGAGGAATTTGTCTTTTGTATTGGAGCTAATTAGGAAGGCATTAAAATTATTTCAGCAGAAGAGTGTTATGATCAGATTTTTAGGAATATCGGTTTCACAGCTGTGTGGCAATGAGCGAAGGAGAGAAGGAAGGAAGGAGAGAGGGAAAGAGGGAGAGTGTGAGGGAGAACATTTAGGAGGCTATTGTAGCTGTTCAGGTAAGAGGTGATGAGGACCTGAGCCAAAATAGTAGCTGTTTGAGGGGAGAGAGACCTATGGCTATAGAGACATTGTGATGGTAGGAAGAACAAGATTTGCCAAGATAGATTAGATACGGGTTGGTGAGGAAAGAATAGAGGATGACTTTCAATGTCTGCTGGAACACTTTCAGTGATAGTGAATTCACTCTCTACCAAAAACTCTTTTCAGACAGCCCAGCTCCTATGCCTTATCACATTCAGTATGGGTCCTGGGCTGACTTGCATGGCTCTTGCTTAGAGGCAGTTAAGTGGTGCATTAGAGTGGAATCAAGAAAATGTGATTTCAAATTTGGCCTCAGACACTTATCAGTTGTGTGACCCTGGGCAATTCATTTAACCTCTGCTTACCTCAGATTTCTCATCTGAAAAATGGAGATAATAATAACGCCTTCCTCATAGGACTGTTGGGAGTATTAAATGAGATAATACTTATAGTGTTTTGCATAGTGCCCAGGACATAGTAGATATTTAATAAAATTTATTTTCTTCTTTCCTTCCAAGAACTGACCTACCTGGTTTCAGAGGGTCTTTGTCAGCAGGTCATCTACAGAGCAATGAATTTCTTAACATAGTAATTGTCATGGACAGATTTTGATAGATAGTACTCATCATTTTAAAGAAAGCTCTATTTATTCCTATGCTCTCTGTTGTTTATAATAGGAATGGGTACTTTATTTTGTCTAAAGCTTTTTCTGCATCTATTGAGATAATCATATGGTTTCTGTTGGTTTTCTTATTGATATGGTCAATTATGATGATAGTTTTCCCAATATTGAACCAGCCCTGCATTCTTAGTATAAATCCCACCTGGTCATAATGTATTATCCTAGTGATAAATTGCTATCATCTCCTTGCTAATATTTTATTTAAAAATTTTGTACCAATATTCATTAGGGAAATTGGTCTACGATTTTCTTTCTTTGTTTTCACTTTTCCTGGTTTACATATGAGCAACCTATTTGTGTCATAAAAGAGATTTGGTAGGTCTCCTTCACCTATTTTCCCCCCAAATTTATATGGTATTGGAATTACTTAACATGGTAATTCTCAAATACCATCTACCAAATTATAGAATGGTTGTGACCTTCTATATTAGATAGAAAAGCAGAATATACATTAGGAATTCTTGTTTTTTTGCATCATGGACTCCTTTGGCAGTCTGGCAAAACCTATGTACCCTCTTCAGCATATTTTTAAATACATAAAATTAAATATATAGCATTTCAAAGGAAACCAATACCTTGGTTTCTCATCCAAGTTCATAGAACCATAAAATCTATATAGATCCCAACTTAAGAACCCCTGTTCTACATGGATGAAGTGAGAGATCTCCAAAGAATAATGGAACAAAATAAACCTAACCCCTTTACAAATTACACTTGAGCTGTTTTTCCATTGTTAGCATATTCTCTCTTAAGTATTCTGTATTCCAGGACAAACATTCCCAGTTCCTTAAACAAATCTTCACATGGGGTGGTTTTAAGCCCATGCACCCTCCTTGGGGCATGCTTCAGTTCTGTTCCTTAAAGTGACCACTCAATTACTTCAACCACCTTCCCAACATATGTGCTTAATGCTCTCCAAATATTTTGTTTTGATGCTTAAAGATTTTGTTGGTGTGGGTATTCATAACTGACACAGATAGTACCTCTCTTTTTTGATTTGAGAGGTGATGAGTCTCTGCCAACAGAAATAGGTTCATCCTCAAGCAACAGCACATCTATCACTGGCCCAATATCTGAAGCTTTTTCAGTTTGGTAGAACATTCCAGAGTCTATGTTTTATTGGCATGACTTTTGAGAATCTTAGATCTACTCTAGGGCATGACAGAAGGTGGGAATAGGATTTTAGTAGAGAAACACAAAATGTTGACAGAAAGGTTCTTTTACTCCCCCATTTCCAATTCCTCTCTCCTATTACGAGTTGCTCAAGCCCCTGATCTCAGCTAGAGTTGCTCTGGCTTTCATTTTCCTCCATGAAATAAAGTCCCAAATGCGTAGGAGGCTCGTGAAGTATTAATGTGTCATTATCCTAAGGTGTTTTGGTTTTTAGTTAGAGATAGCACCCGGAAAAGCGAGCAGGGTCCCTTCTTTAATGTTGCAAAGTCACACAGAGACAACACCATTCCAACCTGATGCTCCTGTGTAATGGGAACAATATCCTAACCTCCTTACCCCTAAGAGAGTTAGGCTACTTTTTCCTTAAAAGATATTGAGTCCATTCTAGAGACTTAATTGTCTCAAGAGACTAAAGGCTCATGCTTCTGATATCACTTCCTGGTCACTTGAGACCAAAAGAGCCAAGAGGAACTCCAGACTGGCAGAACTCTTGGCTGGCAGAACATGATAGGCAGCTTAGTTGCAAGGAGCTTTGCTCAGCTGAATAAATTCAGTAGTTTTGGGTGCATATGTTACTAAATACGCTTTTTCTGTTGTGGCTAAGTAAATCTCCTTTTTGTTAACTGTTGAATGACCTATGAGTATCTCATTTCATAGCAATTTTGAAGATGAATGATCAGAAGACTGTCTTGACTCAGCACTAGCCCAAAAAAGTGTGGTCCCCACACAAGTATACATACTATCTACTTACAGCATAATGTATTTGCCCATTTGAAAATGTTGATAGCATGTGGACTTCTGAGCAGGAGCAAAGAAAGACAGAGACTAGCAAACATCAGACCTTGATAGATAGCCAGAAATGGCCAGTGGTTTTAGAACCACTACTCTGATTACTCTTAAAAAGACAGGTAGAAGACTATCTCTTCCAACATGAACTGGCCTCCCATTCTTCCTGGGGCAGGTTGACTAAAGTCCTTCAGCCAAAATAGTAAAGGAAGTTTGGAGCCTGAAGAAGCACAAATTCTGTCTAGGAAAAATGGAATAAAATGCATCTTCAAACATGGCCACTGGCCCAGAGGATCTTAGTACATCTCAAAAAGGGTGGGGGTTGGGGGGAGTGGAAGGGTTGAGGGCAGTAGAGGGTTGGGTCAGGAAGAAGTTCACTTGAGCATAACCACCAGCAGAAAGAAGGATATGGGGAGAGAGGGAATAGGCCATTTATCACCTTTTTGACAACTCATTTCCAATTTCTTTTTCTTCTACTGATGTATTGCTAGTGCTTTAAGGGCACTGTCATTTCAGTGCCCTAGGGAAAGGGCCTAGTCACATCACTCGAGTTACACCTTCACCTTTATCCCTGAGATTCTGAATTCCAGGCATACTAGTTAGAAATGTAATTTACATTAGTGAATTTGTATGTTATCTACCCTTGCCTACATTCTATAACCAGGAGACATAAGTAGGTTTTCTTAAATGAACAATGAAAAGAAATAGAAGAAAACAATAGAATGGGAAAGCCAAGCAATATCTTCAAAAAATTAGAGCTATAGAGGGAAAGTTTCATGCAATAATTGGCATATAAAAGACAAATGTGGTAGGGATTTAACAGAAGTGAAGAGATTAAGAAGAGGCAACAAGAGGGGCAGCTAGGTGGTGCAGTAAGTAGAGCACCGGCCCTGGAGTCAGGAGGACCTGAGTTCAAATCCGGCCTCAGACACTTGACACATGTACTAGCTGTACGACCTTGGGCAAGTCACTTAACCCCAATTGCCCTGCCAAAAAAAAAGAGAAAAAAAAAGAATACACAAAAGAACTATACAAGAAAGATCTTAACCTCGCCGATAACCACAATGGTGTGGCTACCGATCTAGAGCCAGACATTCTGGAAAATGACATCAAGTGGTTCTTAGAAAGGATTGCTAGCAATAAGGCCAGTGTAGGTGATGGAATTCCAACTAAGGTATTGAAAACCCTAAAAGATTATGTTGTTAAAGTGCTGTACTCAACATGCCAGCAAATTTGGAAAACACAGTAGTGACCACTGGGTTGAAAAGATCAGTTTATGTCCCAATCCTAGAGAAGGGCAATGCCAAGAATGTTCAGATTACTGAACAGTTGCACTCATTTCAAATGCCAACATGGTTATGCTTAAAATTCTGTAAACTAGGCTTCAGCAATGTGAACCAAGAATTACCAGAAGAGCCAGCTGGTTTTCAAAGTGTCAGAGGAACTAAAGACCAAATTGCTAATATTTGAAGAGAGTTCTAGGAAAAAAAATCTATTTCTGCTTCATTGACTACATTAAAGCCTTTGACTGCATGGATCACAACAAAACATATCAAGTCTTCAAAAAGATGGGAGCTCCAGATAATCTTACTTGCCTCCTGAGGAATCTATGTGCAGATCAAGAAGCAATGGTTAGAACCAAACATTCAACAACTGATTGGTTTAATGTTATAAAAAGGAGTATGACAAGGATGTGTACTGTCACCTTCCTTATTTAAGTTACATGCAGAATACATCATGCAAAATTCCAGGCTGGATACATAAAAAACCAAAATTAAGGTTGGTGGGAGAAATATTAACAATCTCAGATATACAGACAATACAACTCTGATGGCAGAAAGTTAAGAGGAATTAAAAAGACTCTTGATGAGTATGAAAGGAGAGAGCATAAAAGCTGGCTTGAAGTTTGATATGAAAAATCCTAAATCTTGGCAAGTGGCCCCATTCCTTCTTGGTAAATAGAGGGAGAAGAAATGGATACGGTGTCAGATTTTATATTCTTGGGCTTGACGATCACTATAGATGGTGACTGAAGCCATGAAATTAAAAGACCCTTGATCCTTGGAATGAAAGCTATGACACATCTGGATAGCATACTAAAAAGCAGAGACATCACCTTGCTAACAAAGGTACATATAGTCGAAATGGATTTCCAGTAGGAATGTATGACTGTGAGATTTGGACTATAAGAAAGCTGAGCCCCACAGAATTGACAGTTTGGAATCGTGGTGCTGGAAAAGGCTGTTGAGAGTTTCTTGGACAGCAAGGAGGTCAAATTAGTTGATACTTAAAGAAATTAATTCAAGCTATTCACTGGGTAGTCAAATACTGAAGTTGAAGCTTAAATACTTTGGACACATAATGAGGTGGGACTCATTGGAAAAGTCCTTGATGGTGAGAAAGATTGGATAGATAATATCATGGAAACAATGAACATGAACTTGGACAGACTTTGAGAAATAGTGGACAATAGAAGGGTGCTATGGTCTGTGGGGTCACGAAGAGTCAGACGTGACTGACTGAATGAACAATAACATTCTGTACCCTGTATTTTCAGGACTGAAGCTTGAAGGATGTGCTTGCACTTTAAAACTTCAGAGGGGGTGTAGCTGCCAACAATCTCAGCTGGCCCAAGAGAGTCAGCAAATTCAATTTAATTCAACAAACATTTAGGAAGTGACTGTGCTGTGCAAAGTACTCTTATAAGTACAAACACTAAAACTCCATCAATGAACATCTTTTTAGCAGTGACTAATCACATTCTTCCCTAGTTTTGATCTCACCAATTTTTTACTTAGGAAGCTTTGGGAAGTGTTTACCTTTGTGCCTGATTTTCTCATCACTTTCCTGTTTGGCTTGTTCATCTCATCTGGGTCCTTTATTCCAGACTTCTCTGAATCTCAGACTGGTTCCTAGTATGTTTCTGGTTCTTCTTGAATTCAACATCATGGTTTTTTGGGTTCCCTCCCTCAGCCAGACTCTTGGTAACACTGTATGAGGATGGACTCCAGTCTGTCACAGCTATCTGGACCTTCCAGAATCAGTGATAATAATTACCTTCATTTTCATTGCTATAATATACAAACTCATGCAGGGAATGACTAGCTAGCAGAGAGATATAAATAGTACTTTGTGAATAAGCAATAATCACAGAACTTTTCCTATGAAGAGAGAATGGAAATAAAGAGATACCTATGCCCCGCTTGCAATATAGGTCATGGGGGTACCTAGTTCCTTCTTTTCCAATTCATTACAAAGAGCCCCAATGGAATATAAAAATAGAGAATGGATGGGGGCATGACTTGATGACAAGTTTAAATATTAATGTCTCAATGGGACTTTTGTGTTGATGTTTTGACCGCCCCATTATTTCCTACAAAAATCTGAACAATAACTGAAAAAGAAACTTAAGGATTTCATTCTTAAAAAATTAAATATGTAATTTTATGAGTGTAGGAAAATTTTAGTGAGGAAACAACTCTGTAATAATCTTAGAGACAGTTATTTGTGGCATTGGGAAGGTAAAGGACTTGCTTATAGGCATTCAATTAATAGGTGTCTGAGAGACATCTCAAACCCAGGTTTTATTGCTCAGTACTCCTCAAAAGGCATTTTATGTTCCAACTATGCTGGTTTGCTTGCTGTTCCATGTCGCTGACCTTACATCTCCATCCTCCATGTTTTTGCACAAGTTGTCTCTCATGTCTGGAATGTTCTTTCTCCTCGCCTGTCTTAGAATCTCTCTAGCTCCATTCAAGACTTAGCTCAAAGGGCACCTACTCTAAGAGATCTCTCCTGATCCCCAGAATTGTTGTCCCATTCCTCCTCCTGTATAATTTTATATGAACTTATGTGTTTTTGCTTTTTTGGAGGCAATCAGGATTAAGTGACTTGCCCAGGGTCATACAGCTATATATGAACTTAGCTGTGCATGTTATTTCCATCCCAAGAAGCCACAGGTGAGAGCTGGGTGAAGGTGGATACCAAAGGTGGATGAGCAGCCCTGAAAAGGGCTCTGCAGGTTTTCACACCAGAGATGTTAATCTTTCTTATACACCCCACACATAGGCAAATTTAGAGTAAATCCCAGTGTTCCTAGTAACCATACTCACAAGTAACAAGTACTCTTCACATTTTGCATGTGCCGTGTATGCTGAATATTTATTAGAAAAATAAGATTTCCAATACAGGTATGATTAAACTTATACTGTCTTATTCAGGATTTGTTCAGTGAGCTTATTTTGTATTTTACAAAGCCACAAGTAGAAGTTAATAGAGTTTCAGAACTGGCAAGGACTTTGCAGATTATCTAGTCTGAAGTAACTGCTATCGTTCCATCTGGCTTCCTTTTTATCGAGTGCAGGTTTTTTGGCTTTGATGAAGTGTCAATACAAATAGCAAGAGGACATTCATTTCACTTGGAAGAGCTTGTACTCAAGTGTTCCAAGGAAGATATTAAAGCTAATGTTCATGTTTTTTTCTTTTGCTAATGGTGAGTGGAAATCAGTTGATTTCTTATTTCATTTCTTTTGCTGCCTGCAAACACTGGGGAATACTATTAATAATACACATAAGGATTTAATTTTATTTTGCCATAATAAGCTAAGAACAAAATGTGGATAGAAACATAAATGCTAATGTTACAGGCTAGAACCGAAATTCAAGGAGCAATTTTAATTTTAAAAATTTAAATTGTTTTTGAAGCGGTACTTTTTAGAGAGTGATTGGGTATCTGCTCCTTATATTGATTCTGACCTGCTTATTGTATTGATCTGAATATTAAATTAAAAGAATATTCTGTGATCGCTGTAGCAAACAGACTACTTGGCATTGAGATAATATTTATTACTCCTGTATTATTAGAAGCACTTAACATTATTATTCTGAAATTCATAATTAAAAACTATAGCTTTGCTAATGTAGTCTAGGTTTTTTAATATTTCTTGAACTATAAGTTAATTTGTGTTTCTGTTATGTCATACATAGTTAATCATATGTTAAGGTTGAGTGTAATGGAAGAATTCCATAGATCAGGGATGGGGAACCTGTGGCCTCGAGGCCACATGTGACCCTCTAGGTCCTCAGGTGTGGCCTTTTGACTAAATTCAAACTTCACAAAACAAATCCCCTTAATAAAAAGATTTGTTTTGCAAAATTTGGACTTGGACAAAAGGCTGCATCTCACGTGGCCTCTGCTATAAATTTGTTATTCCAACAATGACTCTTTAAATATACCATAAAGAATTCTCCATACTCCTACAAATTTGCAGTGAGAACTTCTGTCTCTCTGTATGCTAATCTATAAGATGGAATCAAATGTAATTTTTCTTCATATAGAAAGGTTAACATTTTTTTTCCTTTTAATACTTCAACAGATCTGGGATCTCATCCATGTGGGTATATCCCTTGCTGGCACAGATAGCAACTTCCATATGTGCCTTTTTATCCACTATGATTCTTGCCTATATGCTTCCATAGATCCTTCACTGGGAATCTATCTAAAATGTAAGAGGAATGATATGTAAGTGTGTTAGAATACTATTTTACTCTAAGAAATGATGGAGAGGATGTTTTCAGAGAAACATGAGAAAACTTGTATGAATTGATGAAAAGTGAGGTGTGCCACGGGACAATTTGGGTAACAGTAAGCAAAGAGGCAGCAAGGTGATTTAGGAGATCGCGTACTGGGCCTGGAGTCAGAAGACCTGAGTTCAAATCTGACCTCAGACATTTACTAGCTGTGTGACCTTGGGCAAGTTTGCCTTAATCTGCTAGAGAAGGAAATGATAAACCACTCCAGTATCTTTGCCAAGAAAACCCATGGACAGTAAGATATAACTAGATTGGCATAGTGAGTAGAGAGCCTGGCCTTGGAATCAGAAAGATCTGGGTTCAAGTCCTACAATGTAAATGGGGAAAACAAGAAAAAAAAAACAAAATAATCGAAACTAAATTCTGCATAATTAGAATGACTGAGCTTGTCTTTAAAGAACATACATGAGAAGAAATTTTCCCTGCTTCTTTGTGGAGGTCAAGATTATGGGTATGGGGGGGGCGGAGCCAA
>CM053627.1:169471348-169487253 GCA_028646595.1 Phalanger gymnotis
AAAAAAAAAAGAATTACATAGCTTATAACTCATGTATGAAAGTTAACACAGCTGCTGGTTCTCTAAAACATGACATCCTTGTCTAATGGTAAACAAATGGACATATTCCTGGAGAAACCAGTCATATTGATCTCAACATTCTCATTAAAAACAAAATTGGAAGAAATAATGAAGTCTGAACGAAATATACAGATGGCTCATGAGGTCTCTTTGGAAAAGCAAGAAAGGAATTTTTGGAATTGGTTTTATTACTCATCCAGGGGTGACAAAATACTTCATTTCATGAGACATTTGTTCTTCTCAATTTGGAGTGTTTATGACAAGAATTTGCAAAAAGATTACCATGATAATAATTGCATCAATTTCCTTTGCAGAGGGTGAAGAGATAGATAAATTCTATAATGAGCTCATTAAGACATGCCAAGTTAAATCAATATATGCTTCAGTGAAAATATGAAATAGGTAAGGACAGTGGAAATATTTTTTTAAAATATTGATTAAGATTGAAGACTGAGATTTTTAGCCTGCACAGAAGTCTTACAGATACTCAACAAACACTAAACACCCATCATGTGCCAAGAACCGTGCTAAGAGATGAAGACTCAAAGAAAAGCAATTTCGCCTCCTGCCCTCAAGAAAACATATAATACTCTAAAGGAGCTCATGAGCCCATAGAGATAGAAGGGACCTCTCTAGAGGCCATAGGCCTACCCTTTCTTTTTACTGAAATTGAAGATTAGAGAGGTTAAGTGCTTGTCTGTGATCACACAGCTAGTATCAGAGGTAGAATCTTAACCCAGCTCTTCCTGACTTGAGGTCTAGTACTCTATTTCTTAGAGAAAAGAATTAGAAAGCTATGGATTGGGTGGGTACTAAATAACATCACAAAAAAATGATAATTATTATACTTGGACAAGAAATAGCTTTTTCGATGAGGAAGTCATTTCTGAACCAACTAGCTGCATAAAATCAGACCACCAACTTATTAAAGCAAGGATAAAAATTGCTACAATGCTAGAAGAATAAAAATGAGAAAAAATGACATATCATTGAAACAACTCTATCCTCGTCTCTTTAAACAAGCTATTGATGATAAGAAATGGATGGAAGGAAAGTCATAGACTACCATAATTTTATAAGGAAGTTTATCTGATGTAAATTATTTGCTGAAAGGAGGCCAACATAGACTAACAAGCACATGACTTATTTGCCAAGTGGAAAAAATATGGCAGGTAAGAGTAACACCAATCTATAATACAAATTCATTTGACAAATATTATAGAAAAGGATGATGAAAGATTATTAGCATATTAGGGAGCAAAACCAGTTTAAAGAAGGTTATTGAGAGACTCAACAAATCACAGTCATCTGGAGGGCATTAAAAGACAAAGATGGAAAGGGAATAACAAGAAAAATACAAAAGAAAGACCTGCAAATAATTCTATGGCCATTTTTTTCTACCATTGATGACAGTAGAGTCCTTCACACTTGAACTTTAATATCATAATCTCAGGAGTATAGAGTATAGAGAAGGGAGAAATGGTGCTAAAAAGAAGAAAGAAAAGCAACGAGTATAGGCCAAGTATACAGAAAGAAGATCCATCCTGAGACATCATAATTGTCAATGGTTTGAGGGATCATTTCACAAAGTATCTGAAGTATGGGAAGATAACAAAGGCATGGAAAAAATATTTTTTATTCCGTACTTTTATTCCGAACTTTTATATGTCAAACTCATAGTTTCACATAGCAATAAAAAAAAAAACCCAACTCTAATGTAAAACCTAACTTTTGAACTCCTTCAGTTTTCTCCCTTTAGGTTTTTCTGCTATTTAGGTTGAGATGAGAAAAGTTCTTTTGAATCTCATCATGTCCTTGGCCACTAACTACAAAGAGTACTCTGGAGCTTCACAACGTTAGAGGCATGAATTGGTACTGCCAACCCTTTCCCTGTATTCCTACAGGCAGCAAAATCCTTGTTGTACCTGCACTATATGCCTATCAACCAATCCGAGGGGGCACAATGTTTGGTGTCTGGTTAGACATTCTCAGGTAGTTGCTTTCTCCTCCGCACTACAGCTCTCACCACTGATAAAGCCACCTACCTCTTCCTGAAATAAAATTGTTGAGTATACAATTTCCCTTCCCACATTGCTTCTTTTTGGAGTCTTCCAGTTTGTCCTCTCTAGATGGTATAATTCACAGCATTCTAGGTAAAGATTAATTTTTCTACAACATATTCCCCCCAGTCTGATGGACTGGGAGGCAACAGGAACCATCTCCTTGAACAGTAGCTCAATTATGAGACCTTTTTCTCCACAGAATGACTGGGCCATCCTACTGGCTGCCATAGAATTCTGTTATATCAACATCATCTGCTTGCCCTTGCAAAAGCACATTCTTTTATTAAAACTACGGTTTTGACTCCCTTTTCTTTCCAGCACTCACCACACACCATAGTTTCCAGCGTCAATGACTTCCTACTGCTACTCTGTGCCACATGTTGTGGGGAAAAGAAGTAGACCACTGAGTGCCCTTGGGAAATGGCTGGAAACCAAACAATTGGGGAATCATGTAGATAAAAATATTTGCTCTACCTACCACTTAGGGCTTTTGTGAAGAGAGTGATTTCTTAATGGTATGGAAGTATGAGAAGGCATCATCCATAGTAGTAGTATTATGATAATTATTAAGATTGAACAAATGTTTAGTGTAGGGGACCCAGTCTAATATATTCAGTGTGGTGCAATAAAAAGAAAGCTGGATCTAGAGGGAGAGAACCTGGGTTCAAATTCCAATTCTGTACCTTAACATCTCTGTGACCTTGGGCAAATCACTTAATTTCTCTCTTCCTCAATTCACTCATCTATAAGTTGATTGTTGGATCAAATGATTTTTAAAGTTCCTTTCCACCCTGGATTTGGGAATCTATTTAAACAGCTGCAGATTTCCCATTGCCACTGGTGAACAGAAATATCAATTATTTTTCTTTTGATTAAGATTCTGCTTCATTTGCTATAATGCATGCAAAATAAAGGTCATTGAGTTTCTAACCTAAAACTTTTCATATGTATTTTGGCATTATAAATATGCAAAGATACATTAAGAACTGGATGTTGGAGCTTGTCCAGGCAGAGTTACTAAGTCAGCCTGTTAAATGAACTGCTCATACTTCATTTGAGATAATAACCAGGCAGGGTCTATGGTTAATCAGGGCCCCTTTCCCCAAACTCTATCTGTCTGGAGAAGGATCTTGTCTCACATTCTCTAGGAAGCTAGAAGGTTAGTCATGCCTGACACCCCTGCTCCTTTGCAAAACATTCACACCAGCTCCCCACTGGTGTGCTTCAAACCCTGTCTGAGCCTAGGTGCGTGTTCCTTATTTGTTCATTCACTCCTTCCACTCTTTTGTGCACAAGAACTATCCTTATTGCCATGGAGATAGCTACTCAATGAAAACAACCTTCTGATCTCATCTTAGTCACTCCCACAGTTACTGTCATCTCAGGTTTATTCTGGCTTCTGCTACTTTTGAACAAGGAAAAAAAAAATCAAAATGTGAATTTATGTCATTTTTTCCCTGCTGGCTTCCTTTGCCATCTTTTTCAAATGTGGCACAGGGCAAGCAAATGAAGCCCTTTGACCCAGTAGATGATCTGTGCTGTATCTTCACTTGCCACATGCTTGATGGATTTTAAACTTTTTCTTGAATCCTTCCTAGCAGGCCAACCCCCTAGACAGGCATACTACACTCACTTTAAGGAAGGTGTTCCTGCCACCTTATGGTACAACCGTCATCTTTTACTTAACCCTCAGTACTGTAAACAAGTCCTTGCTGGCTCCGGAACATAAACAAAAGTAATCGCTGTGCTTCTATTTTCCATATGTCTGGCCAAGAAAGGTATCTCTCTCTTTCTCCATGACATCATTCCATTTCATCTATTTCCTTCTCATGTCGGCTTTACAGTACTTTTGCCTGTCTTTTTCCCCTCTTTGGTTCCTTCCCTTCCATCCCTGTATGGTCCATCTCCGTGTCTCTTTGCTTACTGTAGCTCAGTAATGAGTCATGGAAACTCCTCCAGCCTTGCCTCTTTCTATTTATCTTACCATCCTTATCCTGTTATTTGTCGCCCTCCCAGCTGCCCTTGAGTAACATGACACCTTTTTTACTTGCCTTCTAAGATGTTATTTTGCCTGGCCAGCTTTCCCATTTTCTATGAGTAGGCAGCAGCAACCCCTTCCCAGTGTTAGACATTTTACTTGTTTTTCCTGCAAAGGAAACTATGCAAAAGAACTCTGTGTTATGAACAGTGTAATAGTGCACTGTGGTAAACCTAATTAGTCTCCAATTTAGGTTTCAAATCTAAATGCCACATTATCATTCTCATCTCACTTCAATATCATTATCATTTAAACTCTGCATCCCAGAGGAATGCAACAACATTCTTCTTAGGCTAACTTCAAGGCATGATTTTAGTTTACCTTAAGGAGCTTGCAATATTTATTCCATTTATCTAGACCCCATTTCCAGGTAGCAGGACTACTATTCACATATGTAAAAATAAACCAGCTCTACTGGAATTTGGATGAAGAATCAGTTAAGTTCAGGGAAATCTTAGGTGGCTTGTACACCAGGAACCAGGCAAAATTCCATGGAGTCAGATGACTGGGCAGGGTTTACAGAGGTGGCAATTCACTAATTCACTGAGGTGCCTTCCCTCTCCAAATGTATAAAAGTTGCCTCTTCTGTACAGTTATAAAGTGCTTAGGCTTTAGGAATTAAGAAATAGTGGCTGGCACATAATGAGGTCTTAATAAATGTTTATCAATTGATTGAAATAGAAATATGGTACATTGGAAAGGAAAATGATGTGAATACTTTCCAGCTTTGTGATCTGGGATAAATCATTTAACCTACCTGAGCAAAGAATGCTTATGATACTGACTTCACAGAGTTATTATGAAGATCAAATGTCAGAGATCTAAAATGCTATGTAACAGAAGACATTCTAATCAATCGGACAATCCGCAAGCATTTATTAAGTGCCTACTTAATCAATGGACAATCCATAAGCATTTATTAAGTGCCTACTTAATCTGTCGATCCATAAGCTTAATACTGAGCATCTGCATATTACCAGGTACCACACTAGGTACTGAGAATATAAAGACAAACATGAAAAATTTACTGCCCTCAAGAAGCTTATATTCTATTGGAGAAAACAACCCAAACACACAATGAATACAATCTAATTTTTGGGGAGGATAGGGGGAAGGAGAATGAGTCGTCTTAAGGATTTGGAAAGGCTTTTTGTGGAAGGCTGAACATGAGATGCCGTGAGATTTGAAGGAGTCTAGGGATCCCAAGAAGCAGAAGTGAGGAGAGTGCATTCTAGGCAAAGAAGATATTGTACAAAAGCATGGAGATGACACACCATGTGTAAGGAACAACAAGAAGGCCAATTTCCCTAGTAGAGGAAAGGGAATAACATATAATACAGGTATGATACCTGTATATAGGTATAATACACATATAATACTTGCCTCTAGGAAGGTCTTTAAATGTCTTATGGAGGAGGTCTCAGTAAATCCTGGACATAATTAGGAGTCACTGATGTTTATTGAGGAAGGGACGGACCTGATTAGTCCTCTGCTTTGAGAAAATCAGTGTGGCAGTTGAGTGGAAGATGAATGAGAGAAAGAAGAAATCTGAGGTAGGGAGACCACTTAGGAGTTATTGTAGAGCTTATTAGAGGTTATTGTACAGTCAATACTGTAGAAATGTATTTTTATTGTCTTGGAGGATTAGAGAAAATAATTAAAGCTACAGTGTTCAATCCAGCATGCCCAGAATAGAGGCACTTATATTCAAGTATTTTATAATGTTACAAAATTATCCAACTTACAATTGTTTTTATAAATAAATAACTAGTGACATGGGTTAGTGTTGTCATCATACAGGTGCTTGATGCACAGATGGTCTGCTTTCTGACCCAGGAATGCATGCTGTTTATTATAATCAGTCTGACTGTTTTTGATTGAATGTCAGGGAGCAGAGGAAAAGGCTTTTTCAGCACAGGATGAAGGGGAATGAAAGAACAGCACTTTATAGGTTTGATTTGGGCACAGGAGGAGGGTGAAAAATAGAAAGTTTACAAAATGAATGATTAGGGAAATTGGCAAGATTCCACTTGCTCATCCATTGCTCCATTTAAGCACATGGAACAGTGTTAAGAATTTAATTGTAATTTAGAAATGGAAGCATCAGGCAATGCTAGCATGCACTATGAGGAATTGGGGATATTAAACAGAAAATTACAAAATGCAAGGAATTTAACATCACCAGCAAGCTTCTATTCCTAGTTTTTCTCAGGCATTTAAGAACCTTGCCTAAGTTTCTTTGTGCTACTCCTGTCATACTCCCATCCTTGAAGCAGTGACTTTAGGTGGGGTCCTCAATGACCTGTCTCAGACAACAGTCTACCTGACCATGCTCTACTTGGAATCATGAAGATCTCTGTTTAATCCTGCCTTAGACTCTTACTAGCTATGTGACTCTGGATAAGTCAATTAACCTTTCTGTGCTTCTGTTTCCTTATATACAAAATAAAGGGGTTGAACTCAGTGCCTTCTAAGATCCTGTCTACCTCTAAATCTGCGATCCTTCAAGTCTTATCACAGGCTGCTCATTCTATTGCTAACTCAAGACTGCTCACAATGCCCATGTATTCTTGACAACAAACACCAACCAACAGGGTCCCGCAATAGGTAGCTACAGTCTTGATGCTTTCACATTGGATAACTTGACTGAGCTGAGATAAGTAGAAATATAGACATGATAACCAGCAAGGGGTGGTCCCCATTTTCTGCTTATCATCTCACCTTTCCCTCTACAGCTAGTCAAATATTTTTTCATTCCATTCCACCATGAAAGGAGAACCACATTGCAACAATCTTAGGCAATCCTTTTGTGTCAATGTTTAGGACCAGCATACTGCTGTGTCCCTACACCTTAACCTCTTTAGTTACCAGAGAAGAGCAGAAGAGGTGATGCCTGATGGTCCTGTTTGGTTGGTGCTTTTTTGTTCTGTGCCCCCCAATATGTTCTGATGTAAGTAAGGGCAACACATGCTTGAGAGTCATTGAAAGAATCACTGAGGAGGTTGGGCTTCTATCATTACTCATATGCTGATTTCTGCCCTGTGTCTCTTCAGACTCACTAGGTAAAATCAGGGGCTCCTGATCTTCTAAAAGCCCAGAATTTCTTTTACTCCACCTCCCACCCTGCACAAACTACTGCTAGGACCGTGTTCTGGCTAGGGAGCTTTGAAAGCACCATTGATTTCACTAATGAATATGAAAGAATGGATAGAGCCTCTGGGTCCTAGGTAATTTCAGAGTAGAGTAGAACTTAAGATTTAAAATGTTGGGTCAGGAACAGTCCTCAAGATCAATCATTTAGAACCTTGAATGACTAGTATATTGGTGAATATGAGTGATTTGGTCATACCAGGTCACCCAGATTCAAGAGGTAAGCTTCTATTCATCTGCCAGCCATGCTTTTTGGTTTTCTTCAATGCCTTCCACATATTTAGGAACTCGGGATATAGGTACTTCTTCTCTATGGCATCATATTAAGGTTTTGGATGTCAAATAAAGCCATGTGGCATAAAAGATGGAGTGCTGGACTCAGGAAGACAATTTGTTCTAATAAATTGGCAAAGATAAGAAAAGACAAAAATAGTTGATTTTGGAGAAGGTATGGGAAGACAGGCACATGAATATACTATTCATGGTGCTGTGGATTGGTTCAACCATTCTAGAAAGCAATTTTAATTATACTAAAAAATGTGACTAAGATGTCTATACTCTTTGACCTACAGATCCCACTGCTAGTGATCTATCCCAAAGGAGGTCAAAACCAAAAGGAAATGCCCGTATACAACAAAATATTTGTAGCGGTACCTTTTTATAGTGCCAAAGCAGATGATCATTAGTTGGAAAATTGATGAACAAACTGTGATATATGAATGTAATATAATATTAGTGCACCATAAGATTATGAGAAATGTATGAACCACTGCAGAGTGAAGTAAGAACCAGGAAAATCATGTGCAATGACTTTCATAAGACAAATGAAAAGAACAAAAATTTAAAATGAATACTGTGTAATTATAATGAACAAATTTTCCCCCAGAAAAGGAATTTGAAAATACAATTTCCTCCCTTCTTTGCGTAGATGTGGAATTATGCTTATGGAGCATTGAGTATACTGTCAGACTTGGTTTATATGTTGCTTGATTAATATGTTGATGAACTGCTTCCCTCCCCTCTCTCCTTTCCTTCATATTCTTTGTTACAAGGGATGGCTTGCTGGGTATGGAAATTGGAGGGATAAATTTGAAAATTAAAGTGATGAAAAAACAAAAAACAATAAGCCTCATGCTTTTTGTATTAGCTATGTGACTCAGGGTAAGGCACCTAACTTTTATGTGTCTTAGGCAGATCCCTGTGATGTGTATATTCATTCACAAGATTTGTAATTTGAATTAATTGAAGACTTTCCCACCTGAGGAGTTCTCTTTCCTGGTGAAATCACATTAATCCTTTGAAATTTCAGGTATGTATAGGTTAAATATAAAGATGTATGGAACAGAGAGCATCCCAGCACAGAATGTATGGCATCGTTCTTGGCATTTCCAGCTAACATACTTAGAGGGTGGAGCCCCGGTGGAAAGGTGAGATATAGCAGGATAGGAATTGCCTTATGTTCTGGTTCAAGGGTTCTGTGTGTTCATTGACTTGAAAATGACATGATGTTAATAACAGCTGTACGCTGAACAGCTCCAGAAATATACATCAGAATTGTAGGTTGAATTGTGGTCCATGCACTCGTGTAATTTGGTCAAGCAACCTGCGTCACTTTGTGATTTATTTGGACAAAATGATGATCCATCGGTAAGTCTGATATCACCCTGAGGCAGGAAATCAGTCATCCTGCTTCAGAATAACATTAAGCCAGCACCAGAATTGTGATACCCCCTTGATATGGTGACATATTCATCCATTCATGCATTCAGCAATCATTTATTATATGTATAATTTGCTAGGCATCGAGGATTCCAAGACCAAATGAAAAACAACCCCCTCATTCAAATAATTTACATTCTACTAGTAGATTATTTATAGCTTTCCTCCACCTTGTACCCAAGAGTAAAGAGGTATTAGAAATTGCTACAGTCTCCAGTGGTTCTATTAAGCATGTTTGGTACATGACTGCTGTTGACACTTAGTTAATAAGGCCGATCATTATGGATTCAAATGGCCCACTAAATAAATCTGCCACTAGCAAATTTTTTTTGTATTCAAAAGTAAATAAAGTGAAACTCATTAGCTAAAGGGACATCATGGTATACGTGAAGAACCTTCTCTCAGGATTGAAATGATCCTATTGTTGGTTCTAGAAATATTTGAAGTTCTTATTTCTGCTTCCTTGGGACAGGGATGCCAAGGAAGCTGATGCGAAGACCCTGATCAGAGGTTTCCTAAAACTCTTTTTTTAAAAGCTATATGAAAAAGCATCTGCCAAGATGGAGTCTGGCCTACAAGTCACTTTTTTTTGACTGAAGTGTGAAAAAAGGAGGGCCGTGTATGCCTGCTGCCCAGACAGTATGCAAGCCTTCTTAGGAAAGATTTGGTGGTCTTTCAAAATGGTGACAGGGAATTGAGTCCTTGCCAGAAGATGAAGCCAGGTTTCTAACACTATTGTAACAGCCAGCAAAGCTGATCCTTAACTTTGTAATTTCTCTTAGCAAAGATTAGATTCCTTGAGTGTTAGTAAGAGAAGGGTCTCTGCTTTACTTGGTTATGAGGAGTTTGTATTTGTGTTACTGCCAAAGCACTCATCTCTCCCACAAATGGTGGGCAGAGGGAAGGGATGAATCAAACACTTAGTAGGCACCTACCATGTGCCATGCACTGTACTAAGTACTTTACAAAGTGCTTAATTTAACTTTCAGTAACATTGAAACATGATCCACAGAATAGTTCTAAGACCTGTTTATGTACTAGTGTCCGGAGTAAGGAAGCCCTCTTTAGTATGAAGGGGTTCCCTGTCAATGTGGATTAGTTTGGAATAATTTGGTGACAGAAATTCGTGCTTCCTAAGAACTGCTGTGAATCCCAGACATTGTATGGATGGGCCTACTTAAAAGTAGCTGTTACATACGTGGGCTCCATCTGTGAGCCTTCTGGTCCCAACACAAACTCAAAAAGTGATAAGATGGTTGTGTGGGATTCACATTTCTTAGCTTCTAAGCATAGCCCATGATGCAATTATTGCTGCAATATATGTGGTCCATGTGCTCTGTAACTCCTTGTGAGAAAATCAGGATATCATCCAGATATTCCATGGCACTTCGGGAGATTTGCCAAAACTTCTTTATTGGGATGTTGACATGTAGTAAGAAGCATTGGCTGATCCACAGGGCATTCATTTTACAATACTTGAAATAATCCAAAATGGGTACTGAAGGATGTATTGCATCCATCTCAAGAACAAATATATGTTGTTAGATGCCCTTCAGAGACCCAGCTTGTTATAAGCCTGGGTTCCTTATGCACTCCCTAGAACACAACTAATTTGAAGGAAACAGGTAATAATTTCAGACTATAATCACATTGTTCATAAATGGGAGATCTCAATTCTCTACCCTTCATGGAGATGAAACACAGGAGAAAACCCACTGGGGACAACGAGGGGTGGATGACTTTCATCTCTCTGTAAGATAGCCTAAGAGCACTTGTCTTCTTCCCTTTAGTTGATAAATATAGTACAATGCAAGACCTCCCGATGAACGTACAAATCACGAAACTTAAGAGTAGAAGGGATCAAGTGAACATTTTGTCCAAACTATACCCCAAAAAGAATCTCCACAGTAACATGTTAGATTGGTGCTCATCTACCTTATAAAGGGGACCTACTCACTGCCTCCCAAGACAGTCCATTTCGCTTCAGGGTGGTCCTAATTGTTAGGAAGGTTTTCATGACACCAAACCTAAATTTGTCTCTGTAGCTTCTACCTAATGCTCCTGGTCCTGTCCTTTGGGATCAAATAGAACGAGTCTAATCCCTCCTGGGGCAGCTGGGTGGCACAATGGATAGAGAACTGGGCTTTGAATGAGGAAGACTCATCTTCCTGAGTCAAATCTGGCCTTATACACTTATTAGATGTGTGAACCTTACTAGCTGTGTTTGGCAAGTCACCTAACCCTGTTTGCCTCAGTTTCCTCATCTGTAAAATGAGCCAGAGAAGGAAACGGCGAGCCACTCCAGTATCTTTGCCAAGAAAACCCCAAATAAGCTCATGAAGGATCAGATAGAACTGAAAATGACAGACCAACAATAATCCCTCCAGGGGATCATAATGGTATCTACCTTTCAAAGTTGTTATGAGCCTCATATGACATGGATACAAGGCTCTTTGCCTTTATGGTTGTCCTTCTCTGGATGCCCTCTTGCCCTTTCTAAATTGTGGTACCTAGAACTGAAAGCAATACTTCAGATGTGATCTTGATGGAATGATGGGGCCTGGGCCCCTAAAAGGAAAAGATCATGTCTTTGAAAGCAACCCAGTCCCTGAGTTTTCCCATACACTTCAGCAGCCCAGATCACTGGTGCTTCTGCGCAGGGCAACTGGCTCACTCCAGCCCACTTAGGTCACCTAATTAACTTCAAATTCCTTTCACTGTCTCTTTTGGCTTACCCCAGGCTACTTGCATATACAGACCACTCCTTAATCCCATCCAGATCCTTTCACTGTCCCTTTTGTATATAAGCATTAGTCTCACCCGCATTAAGTTGCAGATTCACTAGGAACTCTGCCTGCTTCTATTGGTGTTACAATAAACTTCCCCTTGACTAAAAGCGGGTTTGAGTGCATGAATTCATTCCAGGCAGACTCTGCCCTCTACCCTGACATTTCGGGGTTCCCAGCAAGCCTAAACCACAACAGTTTGACCAGGGCAGAGTACCGAGGGTCCATCACTTCCTCATACCTGTAAGTAGCCCTCTCGATGAGGCTAACAATTATGTTGGCTTTTTGACTGCCATATCACACTGTGGACTCAAATTAAGCTTAAAGTTTACTTTGACCCCTATCTCTCTTTTTTAAAATGCAAAGTACTGTCTAATCAAGTTTTACCCATTTTATGCATGTACAATTGATTTTTATGAGCCCAAATATAAAATGACATTTGTCCCCATTGCATTTCATCTTCTTAGCTTTAGCTCAAAAGATTTTAGTCTGTTAAGATAGCTTTGGATCCTGACTCTGTCATCTAATGTGCTAGTTATCACTGCCAGCTTCATGTCATCTACAAATATGATATGTATGACATTTATGTTTTTATCTAAGTCACTGACAAAAATTTAACAAAAAATGTTAAATAGCAAGGGGGTCAATACAGATTCTTAGGGTGCCCCCCTGGAGACCTCCTGTTATATTGCCACTGAACCATTAGTTACTACCACACAAGCAATCAACCCTCAATCAATTTTTTTATATTATTGGCTAACCTACATCTCTCCACAAATCAAGTAGGAGACACAATTAAAAGTTTTGCTAAAATCCAGCTAAACTGTAGTTATAGAATTTCTCAAATCTTTTTTAATGTTGTCAAAAAAGAAAATCAGGTTAGTATGAAATGATCTTTTCTTCATAAAGCCATACTGGTTCTTTGTAATCATTGCTTTCTTTTCTTAATGTTCACTAACCATCTCTTTAATGATTCATCTAGAGTTAAAGTCAAGATCACTGGCCTATAGTTTGCTGACTTTATTCTCATTCTCCTGCCCCAATCTTTTTTGAAAATCAGGAAATTTGCCTCGTTTCCAGTCATGTTGTATCTCTTCCATTCTCCATCTTCTTCAGTCTTTCAGGACCTATGGGAAATCATTTACATGAACCAGTTAACTTGAATTCATTGAGGGCACCTAGGTGCCCTCCTATTTTTGTTCTTTTGGTATGAGCACAGACATTTTTTGTTCTTTTGTTTTCAATGCCAAGGTCACATCCCATTGGTGAGAAATCAGAATCAAAGTAAGAATTGATGAGATCTACTTTGCTATTGTTATTGGTTTACTTTGTTTCATCCACAACAAGTCAAGGTCTGATCCCCTCTTTCAGCCTTTCATCTTTTCTCTAATATAGTTTAAAAAAATCAAACTACTTTGCCACTTGGCTTTCATTTCTAGCCTTAGCTCATTTTGAGTTTTAGCATTTCTGACAGATACAATTCTCGTAGGGTAATGCCATTCCCTTCTAAGCATGTTTTCTTATTTGCTCTTGCTTCTATCTATGCATCTATCTATGTATCTATGTATCTATGTATCTATCTATCTATGTATCTATCTATCTATCTATCTATCTATCTATCTATCTATCTATCTATCTATTTATCTGTCATCTATCTATCTATTTATCTGTCATCTATCTATCTAAAAATCTAAGTTTCCATGTGAATTACTGTAATGGCAAGTAAAATGGGGCTTTTTTTTTTTTTTTGCTTTTTTTTCCTTTTGGAGTTCCAGTTCTTCTCAGCACTCAGGCAATCAAGTGCCTTTGATTGAGTCTTACTTGTGTTTGAATCAAGAGTCTTTGATGACCTGCTTAAGTCATGACAAGAAACCCTAAGTCACATGAGTTTGTCACAAAGTTGTGACACCCTCTGTGGACCAACTCTGAAGAAGTGTACATATATTCTGAGGTTAGCATTTTGCTTTGGGGGCTCACTGATTGGAAGAGCATTCCTGTGATTTGGCCAGATGAGACTCTGGCTAGCCATTACCCCCTCCCCATTTTGAAAACCCAGATGTTGGTGCTTCTCTCTCTGGTAACCGTGTATGTATTGCTGTGGTCAGACAGTTGGAAGCCCATCTGTTGATTTGTGTTTATTTTCTCTGTTTATATAATTTCTGCTTATGTTTTCTCTGAAGTTCAGGGTGCTGGCTTTCCCCCCTAAACTAAGTGAATGATATATGCATGTTTAATTAAAGTAAGATTGTTAACCCTTTAAAGTTACTTTCCTTAGAAAAGCAGATCAAAGAACCTGTGTTAGTAGCCCTCCTGTGTGCTGGTGTCATTGGCCTTGTTGTTGGTCTTACACATGCAAGTAACATTGTTGTTACAATTGCCAGAAGTGGGCAGTCTTCATCCATATGGACAAAGATATTAAAGATAAAATGGAAGCATGCTACAGAAGATAGAGTACAGGATTTAGTAGCATGATGATGTATTTTCACATTTTGCCTTTGGCATTTACTGACTATGGGATCATGGATGCTTTCTCAACTTTAGGGATCATCTAGTTTAACCCATATTTGAACAGATCCACTTTACAACATTTTGGTCATCCAATCTTCACTTGGAGACCTCTAATGAAGAATACTCTACAGCATTTCTGTAGGCAGTCCATTTGACATTGGGATAACTAATTAGGAAATTTCTCCTTACATCAAGCCCAAGTTTGCCCTTCTGCAACTTCACCTCCATTGGTCTTAGTTCTTCTGCTATCAAACTCTACAAGTGAAGCCCCCTGTCCACATTATAGCTCTTCAAATGTTTGAAGATATCTATCATTTCTTCCCTAAATCTTCTTTTCTCCAGACTAAGTCCCTCTAGTTCTTACAATGAAATCTCATATGACATGATAGCATTATTTTCACCACCACGGTTTCTGGATGTTGCTAATTTGTCCATTTCCTTACAAAAATGAAACATGCAGAAGTGAATAAAATTCTCCTGTATTTTGACATGAGTTAGGTCTTAAATGACAGGAAGGAATTTAGCAGGGAAAGAAGAGGGAGGAAAGGTTCTCTGGGCATAGAGATCAGCATGAAAGAAGTCACAGAGGCAGGGGAGTGCATGGTATGTTTAGAAGAAAGAAAGTATGTCAATTTTGCTAGAGTGTAAAAGGTGTAGAGGGAGTAATAGAATATAAGGCTGAAAAAGACAAGATGACACAAAGTTGTGGAAAGCTTTGAATGTCAGGTAAAAGAGCTAGGACTTTATTCAAAAGGCAACAGGCAGCCAGTGAGTAATGTTATATAATGTTATATGATTTATGTGTAAGAAAATATTATTCTGTAGGATAGAGGAGGTAAGATTTAAGAAATACCAGAGAGGCAAAAATTGACAAGACTTGGTAATTGCTTGGATATTAGAAATAGGAATGAGGGTATAAATCTCCTCTCTGCCTTCCCCACCCCCAAGCAAACCCTAAACTTTGGACATGGGAATCTGGATGAATGATTTCTCCGAAAGAAGTAGTAAAGTCACATTGATGAGAGGTTTTTGGGAAAAGCTAATAAAATCCATTTTGTACATGTTGCGTTTGAGTTGTGAGTGGGACATTTAGGTGTAGATATCCTAAAGGCAGCTGAAAATTTGAGTCTGGATCTCAGAGGAGAGATCTGGACTAAAGATATAGATTTAGAGATTGTTAAAGTCAGAAGAGTTAATCATTGCTGAGAGAGTACATCAACAGAAGAGAACAGGGTTAAGGATGTAAACTTGGGAAAATAAAATTGCCAAGAAGTCAGAAACAGAACAAAGAAGCAATGAAAGAAATAGAACAACAATGCCAGGATGAGAATGAAGACAGCATGATATTTCTGAAGCTGAAAGGACAAACAATATGTAGTAAGATGGACTTGTCAATGAGATTAAAAGCAGCAGCCAAGTCAAGATGGATGTGGACTTAAAAATTCCAGTGGATTGGGTGGTTAGGAGGTGATTCATTATCTTTTAGAGAGTACTTTTAGTAGTGAATAAGGGTAGAAATCAAACTATAAAGGACTGATATAAGAATGAGTAGTGAGGAAGTGAGGTTTTGAGCATAGGTAA